>LZPO01097095.1:802198-831197 GCA_001675575.1 Neotoma lepida
GAGGAGGGAGGAGAGGGGGATCTGAGGTTGGTATGTAAAAGGAATGGGAGATCTTTTTAATAATAAAGAAGAAAGTAATTCCTTACTTTTTGCAATGAGTGTGGCTATGGTGACAAGGGATAATGACACCATGGCAACTAAAGAGTGCTTGTCCCACCCAGAGGTATTCTGGTGAGAAAAAAAACACTTAATACCAGTGGACCAAATTTAGACTCAAATTCCTACTTGGTAGAGAGGAAAGAACTTCCTCTCCCAGAGGGTTGTTGGGAAGAGAAATGAGATAAGGTGTGCCCAGCAATTAGAGCCTGGCNTGTCACAGGCTCTCAAGAGGGGGTAGTGGACATTGTCATAATTTTGCTAGAATAATGGAATGGCCCTGAGGCAATCTAGTTGNAAAGGGAAAGAGTCACTGGAGGTTACTCCTGAGGCTGTAACATTTGCAGATCACCTTCATTGCATCAGCTTAGGTCCCGTGTGACAATGAAAATATATTTGCACTTCTCCAAAGATGCTTTTATTCACACCTCTCACAAGGCTGTGAACATATTTATGTCAAATAATAACAGCATTATTGTTTTTGAACAATNTGAAGTATCTTCAACGAGTGGTGGTAGAGGAATTAAAGTTTCCCTGATTCTTGTAAACCACCCATAGGTGCTTTTAGAAATTGGAATGTCCATGTATGAGGGAAACTGGGCAGAGTCAAGGGCTGACCCTGGATTTAACTCTGTCACTCATCAGTGGTGCAATGTAAGGAAATGATTTCTCAAGTCTTCAGTACTTCCACTTACAAAACAAGAAGCTGGTGATGGCTATGGTGGGATGTGTCTCTGAACAGCCTCCAAGCNAAGGACCTCAGCCTATGACAATGATGCAAACATTATCACTAGCCCAGTGAGCAGGNCTGGACATCCCGAAGAATCTCCTACACACTGGACCTGCTTCTGTTCCAAGGATGTGGAAAGAAGCTGGCAGCAAACCGGCTGGAGAAACAGCTTGCTATTTGTTCCATCTAATTATTGATTCTCCACGTGGTTCTGGGTCCCTAGCATCTCTCTTACCCCAAATTCANTTGCATGAGCCCTGGCTTGGAATCAGAGTCCATGGAGTTGTATTCCAGTTAGCATGAGATCATTAGTATGGCTCTTCCTAGGATGAGAAAATTTGGAAACAGAGANACAGAGAGGAAAACACCATGTGAAATGGAGGCAGAGGTTGGATCCATGTTGTTATAAGTCAAGGGACACCAGCAAGTGCCAGAAGCTAGGAGAGAGGTTTGCAACAGAGTCTCCTTCAGGGGTTTCCAGAAGGAGCCAAGCTTGGCCTTCTAGCCAAGGAGGTACCAGTCAGCAGCTCTTCAGGGTTGGTGAAGATAGTCATATGGCAGAGATTGTCATGTGTGTTGGAATGATGATGAATGTGGACACTCCCAAAGAGGCCACTTGACACCTGACGCCTCCTTNATTTGCAATNCTTTGAAATGATACCAGCTGGACANGATGGTGGTTCTCATTCTCTTGTGATGACCAGAGCTGCCCAAATGATGGCCCAGCAACTGGACTTGGCTTTTATAATAGGAAAGCAGAGCATACTAAGGGTACTGTCGTACTAACTGTCAAACAGTTCTTGAAATGCATAAGTGTGTGTGTGTGTGTGTGTGTGTGTGTGTGTGTGCATGTGTATGTGTGAACACACATGCAAAATAATTGACCACATTCTCTAGGGGAGNAAAACCCTTTGTTTTCAAAATACCCTTGGATACAACCTCTGCTAAGACCTGTGATTGGTTCTGCTAGACAGAGGAGGTCCACACTCACTGCTAGAGACTGACAGTACATAGGAATACAAGATAGACCTTCTTCCTTTAATAATAGTAGTTAGCAACTGGGAGCAATTTAAGTGTNCTACAATAGGGACTTCTGACTTATACCCAGACTGGTCAGGCAGGGCTCTGCAGGAACATAGATCATCCAGTCTTTCTTTGGGGTCACAGGAGGGGGACTGAAGTGACNCATTCTNTCTTGCATTTCTTAATTCATATCACTGTCAGTGTGCTTTGCATGGGATCTTGGGCCTGAGCTCCCTAGACAGTCCGTTTGCTAGGGTTGTGTCCTGCCTCTTAGGACATGTCCCTGCTGACTGATTTTATTGACCTAGAAATAAAAAGCGTCTCCATTGAGCATGCCTGAAGACTTCTGGAAGACCTACAGTGTGGGTGGCAATATGCTCACAGCCACTAAGAGCGTGACAGACAGCACCACACATGCTCCATGTATCACCCAGGATGGGAGAGCAGCCATGCCTGAGCATGTAGCTGTGGACTGAGCCCCGATAAGCTTCAAAGTATCAATGGCCTGGGTGAAGGAGGGTATGTAGTCGTAGAACCTTCCCAGTCTTCATATCCTCAGCCCTGGAGTGGGGAGATATTGGCAGGCCTGGGGACCCAGGACTCGGCCCTGCAACACAGGTTGGAATGTCCTAGGCCTTCAAAGAGGCCTGCCCATCCACACAGCCACAGGAATGATATGGAAGCAGTCTCAGAAGACCCTGCCCACTTCTGTTCCTTGTTGGAACCACCCGCCTAGACCCCCTACTGCCTTTGATCTTCATCCCACTTGGCTTGGCCTAGCTTGGAGGTCTCCTGCTGCGTTGCCCCAGGATGGGTCCCCGGCTCACAAGATTTCACTCCCTCACTCTATCACAGCTCAGATCTGACCTCCTGCTTGCTTCACTGTGGCAGCAGGAGCCCTCTGAGGTCCCCAGGAGGGAACAAAGGAGAAAGGTAACTTTGGGCTGAACTGGGGAGAGTTTTGGAGGCTAGGAACAATCTAGGTAGATGTATTTCGATGGTCAGGGAGGACCCCCTCCCTGGCCTTCTGAATTATGCAATGATGGAGTGATTGTAGACAGTGGTCAGAGACTCAGGCTCTGGTCACTTTCTAGCTGAAGCTGTTTCCTGCCAAAGAGGGCACAAGCAAATTCATTAACCTCTTGGTGCCTCAACCTGCCCATCTTTAAGATGGGAGAGGTAAGAACAGTTTTGCCATTGGGTTGTTAGGCGGCCCAATGACATCACATGTTTAAGAGCTCCTGGCTCTGTGAATCTGCCTTGAGCTGTGTCTGTTTTGGGAGCTGCCATCAGCTAGCTTTGGAAGAACGCCAGCAGCCCTCTGGATGCGCAGCTGCAGTGAGCCTTGGAAGCTCTTTCCTGCCTTCTGCACGACAGGCCTCTACCTCCCTTTTTTGCATTCATCTTTTCCTTCCTCCCCTGGCCCCTGGCCCAGTTTGGCTCTAATGACCTCAGAGGGACCACTCTAGCTGCTTCCCTCAGCTTCCTGCCCAAACCTCTTTCTGGTCCATCTTCCCCTGCTTATGATTGCCCTGTTCCCTTCCTTTAATTTTGAGACCCTTTGTAATCTGACCTTTGTCTGAAGTTCTCAGCATAATGAGAACTTGGGAAGTCTGAGCCCAGGTTCAAATGTGAATCACACTACATCTGAGCTGTGGAACTTTGATTTTCCTATTTATAAAAACAACAACAAAACAAACAAACAAACAAACAACAATAAGACAAACCATACCTGCCTTGTCAACCTGACAAGAATGCTTGAGGGAGTAATGGGCAGGTGAGTTGTGGATGGTTGTAACCCAGACAATAGCTTGCTATTTCTGGGACCACACTGTGGCTTCCTTTCTTCAGGGATTGGCCCATGTCTTTCACTTCCCTGCAGGTCCTTGTCACCCTGAGCCACTGTTGTCCAAATCAGTTTTTCATTTAGAGTTGGGCACACACTTCCNTGTTTCTTCCACTGAAAGCCATTTTCCTTTTGTATTTACTGTGTCTGACGCAACCCGACTCTCAGATGCACCTTCCTGAGTCTGCCTTCAAACACCTCCTCATTGGAGCTTCTCTGTATTTCCTGTGTGTCACACATCCACCCAACAGATGCTGAGGAGCCCTCACTCAAAGGATGAGAAGGTATAGATGGATAGGTATAAAGGAATGGACAATGTCCTCTGTGGTCTCTTTAAAGACCTGAGAAGGCAGTTATCTAATAGGCACTCTCTCTTTCTTTCTCTCTCTCTCCCCCTCCCTCTCTTCCTCCCTCTCTCTTTCTCAATTGCTTTTTTTTCTTTTTTGCTTTTTGTTGTGACAGAGTCTTTGTAGCCCAGGCTAGCCTCAAACTCAAAATTTCTATGTAACCATGGATAACCTTGAACTCAGGATCCTCTTGTCACTCACTACCTCCAGAGTTCTGGGATTACAGCCGTGTGCCACCACACCAGGTTTATGCAAGACTGAGCGCTGAGGAGTGAACCCAAGTCTTTGTGCATGCTAGGCAAAGCACTCTACCAACTGAGCTATATCCCCAGTCCCTGGGTAGCCATTTTCAACATGTGGCCCAGATGTTATAAACAGGATGGATTCAGAGTGTCTGGAGAAGAGNGGTTTTGGTGCAGAAAGGAAAAGGGCAGTTAGAGAGAGGCCTTGTCTGGACCCTGTCATGTGCAGACAAACCATATTCTTTAAAAATGTATATTGAGTTCGCTCTTTCTTTGGGTATGGACAGGAGGTTGACATGCTCCCCACAGCTAGATCAGAGACTGAGGGTGTCCATGCCCCAAGGCTCTCCTCCTGGAGAGTCTCAAAAGTGCCTTCTAGAGTGTAGTGTGGAGGTTGGGATCCTATGGGAGGAGGAGGTGTGGAGAAGAGTGACTCTGACACAGACCAGGTTCCACACACAGGTATACCCAATGGGTTGTTGGGAACTGAAGCACAGGATGGAACAAAAGGCCTCAGGGACATTTGTGACTCATTAGCTCCTTCCCTGGACACAGTAAGACCTATTTCCCCAGCAGTTCTAAGGTCTGTGTATCCTGGCATGAGCCCCTCTTCACTGCCCCCAACTCCTATTCCTAGGCCACACATTCCTCTAGCTGTGCTGTATCCGAAGTATTTTAATGCCTGATGTCTATCTCCATATGGAGTTTTGTTTTACCATGAGGCCATTGGAAAGTGGTTTCTTATTTATTTATTTATTTATTTATTTATTTATTTATTTATTTATTTATATCTCTTTGAAACAGATGTCAGCCAAAGCTCACAGCCCAAAGGGCAGGTTCAATGCTTTGAGATGGGTCTGAATGTCCCTTTAACATCGCTCCATCTAATACCCAAATATACCTCAAGTCATTACCCTGTTTTTATAAGACATTCTGAACCATATGTTCGGGAACTAATTAGGCATACAATTCAAGCCCTGGGATCAGGTGGCACTCTGTTGAAATATCTTAACCTTTCATGATTATCTTAATTTAGAGAAAATTCAAAACATATTCAGAAGTCTTAGAAAATGAAGTAAGTAGGAATTTACTGGTTGGCTGCTTTTCTTGATGTTAGGATCCTTTCCATACAAGCCCAGCCCAGGTCTCCTGGGAAGTCCTCCGGACTCACAGCTTGCAGGGATGTGATAGGGACCAGGCCTCAGTGGCTTCTCTCAGCTTGTGCCTAGCCAATGCCCAGCTCCCAGCTCCCAGTCATCCATGCATGAACCAGAAGGAAGATTAAAAGAGTGGGCACTGCTCTTGGGAGTTTTACCTCCTTTTCTGATAAGGCACNAAATAAATAGTGGCAAATAGCCCTGTAGTCTTCTGTGTTATTTGGGAAGATTCACAGCCTGGGTTCACAGAACTAGCTCCCCATTGGCTGCAGGGAATGATAGATATGAGACCTCTCCTCTTTCTGGATTCCAGGTTTATTCTGGAGCATTTGGTGGGGCTGGGGTTCTTGTGTCCTTTGCCTCTGTATGGTATGTCTGCAAAGTACGTCACATGGGCTTACCACAAGTCTTTGAGCTGCTTTCTGGACCTGTCTTTCTAGAGCCTCTACTCAAAGTCAGGTCTGCTCTGTGTGGCCTATGCTTTAAAGTGNTCCTGACATAGAGGCCTGGCTAGTGCTGTATGACTGGGTCAGCCCTCAAAAGTCACTCCTTTTTGATGTTCTTTTGACAACTAAACTTGTAGAATAAAGTTTCCAGACAAAGTGCTTGGTCAAATTTAAATTTTTGATAAGTATACATATGTGCCTTTATGACTCCAAGTGTATTCTAAGTACTGAACAGGATACAATTACACTGAATAATTGCTGACTGCAACCCAAAATCTCAGGTTAACTGGAAATCTTGTATTTTATCTGTTAGATCTTGTAGACAAACTTCAAGATACAATATAATGGAAACAGTAATTTTGGAGGTTACCATCAAGGAGCAAAATTGGATCAGACCCTTCACTGGTGATACTCCCCTTAGACCTCAACACAGTTCCATGAAGTAGGGTCTTTGAGTGATCTGAAGCTCAGAGATGTCAAGTGACTCCCCTAAGGTTGCCCAGCTGCATGGCTAGCCCAGCTTCGCTGGACTTCAAAGCCTGGACCCCTTCGATGCTACCCCAGTGCCAAGCTGATGGTTATCTTTCCCGACTTCTCATTTTCCCAGCTTGCTCTGGCTCCTCTCAACTTCTTCCCCATTTTTTCCACAAATGTTCAAGGAGAGATTCACTCCCGTCAGATCAATGTTACTGCCATAATGAAAACCACTATCCAGACCCACGGAGGACGAGGTTTGTGGGNCCCTAATGAGAATGGTTCCGATTATGTAGAAAGCAACCTCGTGGTTATTCTAATGTTACAAGTAAATATAAAACATTTAGAAATACTTGGCCTGGCTTTTTTTTTTTTTCAAGTACAGATGTCTGACTCTCTGCCAGTTTGTTATTAAAAATGCTATGGTGGTTGGGTACAAAGATTGCTGTAGAAATAAAAGCTGCTGCACTCGAACACTTGTTTTGACTTTGCAGAGAACCTGGTGATGATGAGGTCAGAGCAGATGGTGGGTAAGAGTGGCTCTCACTCGGAACCCCGATATTCATAGCTCAGTCGCTGTTCTGCTGAAGACTCACAGTGGCTCCCCCTTGTCACCTGAACCCCAAATTGTGTCCTGCCGCCTCCAGCTTCAGCTGCTGCCATTCTTTCCCTCACTCTCCAGAGCATCTTCCGACTCACCCTGCATTTGCACTTGCCAGACCCTTGCTTAGGCGGCTTGACCCCTGTTCTCTGTCTGGATGGTACCTCTTCTTCCTCCTCCATCTTCTCTGGTGCACTCTTCCCACTCCTGGCTCCAGTCACTGCTTATTTCCTATAACTCTCTGACACCCACTTCTTCATGTCTTCTCACCAGAAGGTAAACTCTATGAAGGTGGGGACCCTAATGTTGTGTCCGTCTGCATCGCCTCCCAACACCAGGGCAATGGGAAGTAGATGCAACTTGCTCAATAAACATTTGCTGAACAAATAATCCACTAGAGCACCTGATGTTCTGCACCCCTCATCCCTTCTGAGGCCATAAGGGAAAGTAACAACCTCTACAAATTGCACCACTCACTAAGAAATCCCCAAACAGGAGAAGCCTTATTTCTGGGAGTGTGCTCTGAACCACATCAGGGGACTCTTCATCGCAGCAGCACTTCCCTAGTGTAAGAGGATAAGCATAAAGCAGAAGTTTCAAGGTTCACATGCATCAACGTGACCCTAATAATCTGCCCATTGCAGGTGGGTGTGTTGATAAGACATGGAAGGAGACACTGCTGAATGGCTTTGCACCACAGGACGTCTGAGGCTCTCTCCACGCAGGCTTTGCTTTTCCCTTGCTGATTCCCACTTGTGCCTCTCTGTGCAGCTGCCTGCCATTCGTCCTTAATATTTTGTTGCACCCACTTCCCCTCCATGTTGTTTCCTCCCTGGCTGTTATCTGGCTGCAGAGAGCACCGTGCCCTGTTAGCACGTCCTCAGACACTAGGGCCTAATGCAGAGGTCACAGTCTGTCACTTCCAGTCCTGCTTTGGTTACTTCCCCCACCTTGGAAATTCTTTGTTCTTTGTCCTCATTACCTTCTGCACAAGCCTGATTTAGAGATGCTTTGAGAGCAAGCACTGGGGCTCATTCCTGTGTCCCCAACATATAGTCCTTTTTGTTGATGATGAATGGGACACACCATCTCACAACCTCAAGTCTTTAGCTCTGAGCCTAACACTGCAGTGCCAGGTGCTATGGCTGACAAAGCTTATACCATCCCCACTCCATGGGAAGAAAGAGAGAACAAGTACCACCCTATACTACATGTGTGGAAGGCAGAAGACAACTTGCAGGAGAAGATTCTCTCCTTCCATCACATGGGTTCTGAGGATGAATTCAGATCACAATGCTTGGTAGCAAACACCCTTACCATTGAGACATTTCTCCGGCCCTATCTTGTACTTTGAGACATGGTGTCTCTCTGGAACTTGAGAAGTAGGTTAAGAGGGCTGGTTCACAGGCCCCAGGCATCAGACTGTCTGTCTGGAAGCTCTGGAACTTAAGCTGTACACTATCTTGTCTGCCTTTTTACATGGGTTCTGGAGATGAACCCAGGTCTTCATACTTACAGGGCAAACCCTTTCCAGTAGCTCACCCAAGCCAGTGTCTTCAGGACTCCACCACTCTGNACACTCAGAAAATAGCTCTTTCCTTGTTCCATTCAGAGGTTTCCCTGTTGGGTAGCCAAAAGCCCAAGACAACTGAATTCCTAGATTTTCTGCGCATGCATCTCCCCTTCGCAACTTGCCCGAATGTTTTATGCCAAAACTCAGTCCCCCTCTCCCCACCAAAAAAAATTCCTCCAGAAATTCAATTGCTAACACTGAACACATGAGTTGGAGAACCAGAGATTGGAGTGGAAACAACACCCTGTTTTTGCCAGGTAAATGCCACATACATGAACATGCATTAACATTTATCTTAAGTGGGTCATAACCAGAGCATGCTGCTCATACAGGGTCCAAAGCCACTTGGAAAAAAATGGCAAGTTCTGGAGAATCACACACATCTGAAGCCAAGGATTCTCTCTTTCTGCACAATCTGGGAGACTCAGAAGTATTCTGCAGGCAATGTGGCTTGAACATGAAGCCTGGGGTGTGCAACACCATTGAAGCCACAGGCTAAATTTAAACACTCCTCTGTGTGCAGAATCTGGACCCATTATTTGGAGACACACATATATTTTGAATTTCTATATCTATGACAGGTGAGATGGTGAGCTAGAATCTAGATTGCTGACAATTTTTCTTTTCTTTTCTTTTTTTCTTTTCTTTTCTTTTCTTTTTTTCTTTTCTTTTCTTTTCTTTTTTCGAGACAGGGTTTCTCTGTGTAGTTTTGGTACCTGTCCTGGATCTCACTCTATAGACCAGGCTGGCCTCGAACTCACAGAGATCCGCCTGGCTCTGCCTCCCAAGTGCTGGAATTAAAGGCATTTGCCACCACTGTCTGGCGCTGACAATTTTTCTAAGGCTACTATCTCAAATGTGGCCCTGGTTAGCTCTGGGACCGTTGTCATGTTTTCAACAACTGATGACTGTCAAGGAGAGTGCTCATAAAAAAGTTTCCTCAAACTCCTCACAGAGGACAGCAGAAGGAGGAAACACTCCATCACTAACAAGTGACACTAATGTATTCTATTAGATTTGCTTATCATGTTAAAGAGCATATTAGAAGGAAATGTTTGGAAATGGGCTGCCATGCTCTGGGATGATGGATGGAGAATTCCTAATTTGGAAAAAATGTGCTAAGACGACATGATTGATGTGAGTGACCCACTTTATTTTATAAGAAAGTATGAGTTGCCTCGGGCCCATTGGTACACATATTTGGAAAAAGTTGTTTTTTTTCCACATTAAGTTTTTATTAACATTTTCAAAAGAGCAAAAGCACCATAGAAGGATGTAAGTCTCAACTTGTCAATGCAGATGTGTTTGTAGTCACTTGCTTGCTGGAAGCGGTTCTCAGTGAGGCATGTTTCTTGCCAAGAGAACACCTGATGGGGAGAAATATGACACCCCTTTCCCTGATAAAGCTGACAAGGAAGGGGTATTATTTATTTATTTATTTTACTTGAAGCTCAGACAGATCTTCTGGTACTTATAAGTAGNGATCCTGGAGTGACTTACATTTCCCCAGGGCTCAGACACCTTCGGCTGCAAGCAAAGCTCACGGCTGAGTTAACCATTTTAGTTCAGCCTCAGGTGTCAGGGCCCAGACTGAAGATCCGTCTCTTCATGAAACAGATCTCCAGCTAGGAAGTTAGCACTCCACAGTTTTTTTTTCAGGGTGTAGATGGCCAGAACACAGCTGGTGGNAGACAGAAACACTGCCACTGTTGAAGGGTTGTCACCAGCTGGCTTAAGAACCTAAGAAATACCTTTGGTGTAATGAAGGAGGTAGAGTTTAAAGAAAAAATATCCATATGAAAAGTGGAGGTGGGAGAGTTAATGCCCCTCAGCTTCCTCAAGAGCTATTTGTCTGTCACCTTGTCACAAATGCAGGACATTGCTAGATGCCTTAGGTCCTAGAAGTTCCTCTTTTAGAAACTTCTTGTAAAAAAAATCATTTATGAAGAGACACAAAGATGCAGCTTCTAAGGTGTTCACTATGTAATTATTTACAGTGTTAAAAGATGGACCAATCTAAATGTCTGACATCAGGGGATTGATGCTTAATGCAGACTATATGAAAAAAATAATGTTAAGAATAAATCAAAGAGAGATTTATAACACACCAACTGGGGAAGGAAGACAATAATATATTATGGATATTATGTTGCTCTTTGAAAACTATGTATATTGCATATAATATATGTAATATTGAGTATATTAAAATTCTCTCTCTAGCTTGGTTTTTTGAGACATGGTTTCTCTGTGTAGCTCTGGTTGTCCTGGAACTCGCTCTGTAGATCAGACTGGCCTGACACTCAGAGATCTGCCTGCCTCTGCCTCCTGAGTGTTGGGATTAAAGGCATATGCCACAACTGCCTGGCTAAAATTCTCTTTTTAACTGAAATCAAACATATGTTTGATGTTCAGAGGGAATGTTTCTGAAGCATAGGTTTTTGCAGGTACTACTTCCTTTCTTTTGTATGTTTCATTTTCTACACAAGACACACTTTACTTTGGTAATGAATAAAGCCATTATTAAGNGGAACGTGTGAGAGTTGGAGCTGATTACTTTATTGCAGTACTAAGAGAGCTTGCAAGGGTCCCTGGACACAAGCTAGTTTCTTCGTGTATTAGCATTAACAACTTAAAAATACAGAATGGAAAACCATTCCATTCACTAGAACAAAACCAAAGCGTAAGTCACCCTTAGAACTGAAAATACAATGACTCATTCATGCCTTAGACATCCAAGATCTGGTTCGAACCAAAGAATGAACTGTATCAAAATTTAAATGATTTACCTGCTTCTGGTTGGAATGACTGACCATGGTAAAGGCTGCAATTCTCTCTCAAATTAGTCCATGCATTTTACACAATTCCAGTATAGTTCATGATTAAAATAACTGGCAAGTTGAATCTAAAAATTATCTCAGAGAATAGATACATGAGAATAGACAATTTAAAAAAATGAGAGGAAACTGTCTAATTGTTTTAAAAATACACTACAAAGTGAAAGTAATTTGTAAATAATGCTGTGGGAATAGCAGATGTGTTAACGGGTAAAGTGGAACATAGAATAGAATCCTGTAGGTCAGAACAATAAATAAGGAGTCTAGAATGAGGTAGAGGTTGTTTTCCTACAATAGAAAAAAGTTAGACGGTACCAACATGGTGTTGGAATAACTGTTTACTTGTCTGAAGGGGAAAATGTTTGTTTGTTTGTTTGTTTGTTTTGTTTTTGTTTTTGTTTTTTTGCTTTGTGACACATTCACAGAGGAAAAAGATCCAAGTGCATTAAAGGTGAGCCCATCACTAAGCACATAAATGTGCAGGACAGGCTAAGAAGAAGTACAGAACCAGAGAGTGAGAACTGAAGAAAGACAGACCTCAGACTCCACATCAGGTTCTTGAGTACAATCCCTGGGTCCACGTGGTGGAGTGAGAGAACTGACTCCCCTTCTATCAAGCAACTGATCAATCAATCCATAAGTAATTTAAAAATGCAATCTGAAATTTTTTAGAATAAAAAGACCATCAAAAACCAGAGGCCCAGAGTTTATTCCCTGTGTCACAAAAACAGAAAGTGAAACAATAAATGAAACCAAAACAAAGGCCATCATCCCAAAAGAAATGTTGGAAAGATTGAAGCAAGCTTTCTACAAAAGAAATACAGAGCAACAGTAAGCATGGCAGTCATCAAAGAAGTTAAAACCAGAAAAAAATATTTTTACTCATTACAATTCCAGTTTCTGTCTAACAATTGTGTATGTCTGTCTGTCTAACAAGTATACATAATTGTCGACAGCAGGATGGGAGAGATTCCTTTTAAGTTTGACTTTTGGTTCTTCTATCATATTTTTTCTGATCATATAATACTTTGCTGTTGTTGTTGAGACAGGGTCTCATGTAGCCCTGGCTGGTTTCAGCCTCACTATGCAAGCCAAGGATGACCTTGAACTACTGATCCTCCTGTCTCCACCTCCTAAATGCTAGGATTACAGGTGTTCACTGCTGCAACCAGCTTATGTGATGCTGAGTCAACCCAGGGCTTCCTGAATGCTAGGCAAGAACTCTACCAGCTATATCACATTCCAGCCCCTCATATATTATGTTTATAATAAGAACATTGTACACACATGGCAAATTTGTCTGGAAATGTAGGGCAACTTTCTCAGAGTGGTTGGCATAGAAGACCCAGAGCTGGTTCTACTGATGCTTAGGCTCCTGCAGTCTCCTCAGAGTCTATTCTTTCTACTGAGAAGCCCATAAGACCAAAGCATAAGCTCTCCATCAATGGAGGCCCTGAAAACACCATTCCTGGAACACGTCATAGAACTGACCATTGGTCTTTAGGGTTCAGGTAGAAACAGGAGACATGCCTCTCCAAAATTACAACAGTATTCACTTAAGATCCAACATATGTTATACTTGACTTTTCTGCAAATAACCCCAATTATCTTTGGTATTTCTCCCTGAAGGAAGAACAATTATAATTGTTATAATTCTCATTTTTTAGAAGGAGAAACTGAGTGTCTGGCAGTTGAGCATTTGCCTGGTCATCTGGTCACATGGCTTGAAGATAAAGAGTAGTTGGACCAGCCTCTACTTCTGCCACATCTCCTTTTCTTCTTCTGGATGAACACATCCTCTCAGCGCACAGATGCAAGTTGCTCCTACTTGAACTTGATCCAGAGTGTTGTGGAGTCTCCTGCCACAGTCTGGTGTGACTTTTGGCCCCAGCTCCTCACTTGGTGTCTGGTGTTCCTGGGCTTCTTTGCTACTTGGAAACAAGCTTGGCCAGGCCAATTCTCTGGTGGCCCAGGAAGTGCCTAGGTCTGAAGACTCCACAAAAGGGGACTGTCCTCCCCGGGGAGTTGTCTATCCTCCACACACTTGTCAATAAACTGGAGGTTTCTTTGGTTCCCACAATTCACTAAGAGTTTTGTACACTGAAGGTGCGCATAAGCATGTGACAGTTTGCTGAATCAGTGGGCTGGCCAGGGAGACCTGGAGTCCTATCCCTAGTCCTCTCAGAGCTCATGCTGACCTCAGGCCATTTCTGTTCCCACCAGAGGCTCCTTTTTCCCTTTTGCAATATAGGTATGATGTAGTCTGTAAGGACATGACACCATTTGGCATGGTGAGGAACATGGCCAGGTTAGCTTTGAGAGCCAAGACACTGAAGATTAGAGGCCAAATGTAATAGTCAAATAATAACATTTGTCTTCTAGAACCATCTAGAAGACAAACTTCTGGGCCTTCAAGGGAGTTTGTATATGGCTAAATCAAGGTGGGAAGACCTACCCTAACTATAGGTTGCAACCTCCCATAGGGTTCAAGACGGAATAAAAGGGAGAAAGCTAGCTGAGAACCAGTATCCATATCTGTCTGCTTCCTGACTGACCCTGTGCCTTCCCCCACGATGATAGACTGTACCCTTGACTGTGAGCCAAAATAAATCTTTTCCTCTCTGAGGAGCCTTTGCCAAACATTTTGTCATAGCTGTGAGAAAAGAAACTAATGTGTAGGGAGATCCAGAGGCAGATTGTAGAGGAGTGGGGAGGAGCACACCCAGGCTTCTGCTCTGGATTCATCTTCCGAGCACCTTCATCAGCCCGTGGCAGATCCCCAGGAAGGAATATATAGATAGTGACATCCTTCTATAATTTTCCATAGGTGAAATCAGAAGTATAGGACTAGAAATGACTTTATAAGCCGCACTGTCCAATGCCTTCTTTCAGAAGCCCAGAAACAGCAACAGCTTGCCCAAGGTTGCAGAGACCATGCATTAGGAGACATTGTATGAGCTTACTTGAAGACATCAGCCAAAGCTAGGAATAGCAGGCTTGGCATGGTTTAAGAGACAGGACAACCCTAGGGAGAACTACCCCTCATCCAAAACGCCCACCTTGATTCCTCCAGCTCAGTCACTCTTGGAAGGGGCCTGATGCTCTTATAATGAAGTCATATCTATCACAAAGATCCTTGGGGCTACTTAGCTGAGAAATAATTACATGTGTCTCAGAACTGGGAGAGCAAGGGTTTCTATCCAACAATCCATGATGCTCTTTAAAAAAGGGTTTCACTATAAACTGCAGCTGGGGTGGGGAGAGGCAAGATTTTCAAGCCAGGATGCCATGTTCTAATTCCTCCTTTTATGTCTTGGCACCGTCTCATCTGTATGTCTATATCACTGTGTAGACATATTAAAGCAACATTAAAGGAGATTAAAAGAGGAACAACCTCCATCTATAATCATATTGCTGTAACTAAACTGGTCACATGCCTGTTCCTCCTTGCTTAACTGCACAGGCAGGGCATGAATGCATTCTTATTGTCAGCAATTAAACAATCAAGAAGTACATGGCGTCACCAGGAGAACTGCCCAGTTTACAGCGGACTCTTTAGGTCCCTTTTCCTGTTCTAGAGTCACTCTGCTGCCAGCTTAGTGCAAATCTCTCCAGAAAGTTTCTCCGAGTTTCCGTCTAGGTCTGTGCATGCAGCTGGACACACAAGTGGAGTTTGTGTTAAACATTAACAGAATCATATGATGTATTGTTCTAGAATAGTTGTCTCAACCTTCCTAATGCTGTGGCCCTTTAATATAGTTCCTCATGTTGTGCTGATCCCCAACCATAAAATTATTTTCATTGTTACTTCAGAACTCTAATTTTGCTACTGTTTTGANATGTAATATAAATATCTGTGTTTTCTGATGGTCTTAGGTGACCCCTGTGAAANGGTCATTCAACCCCCAAAGGGGGTGCAGCCCACAGGTTGAGAACCCTGTTCTAGAACTTGCTTTTTCCTCACTTCATGGGTCTTAGAGATCTTCCCATGATACTTCAGAAAGCTACTTTCATTTTCTGGAGTGAGGAAGCATCTCCCCCCACCCCCAAGGCAAATCTCCCATGAATGGATATGTAAAGTCGCTTTTACTTTTTCAATATTTGAAACAGTGACTACATAGTATCCTGCAGCCTTGAGATTTCTGTTTCTCTCTCAGAGCTAGTCCTTTATGGAATTAGCCCACTGATCTGTTGCAGAATGTCATGAAGAGATTTCTCCTCTTACATTTCCAGTGCCCAGAACTGTGCCTCACGTAGCATTTTTATGCAGGAAGTATTTGCTGAATAAATAATTGACCATTAAGAGGAAGATATAGCTGCAAATTATTTTTACAGTTAATGCTTGTTAAAGGCCCACAGTTTACAAAGGCATTTTGATTTCCTAATCATATTCAGTCCTCAGAACTACCTCATGAGGTCATGACTTCCTGATGAATTGTGGCCTGAAGTCAGGGCTTGGGAGGCAAGGGTTAAGGTTCAAATCCTTGTCCTGAGACTTTCTGTGTTGATCTTTGGAGAATCTACTTAATCTTTATGGGCTCTGATTATTATTATTTTTCAAGTATTTATTACTATTATTATTTTGTGTGTACAGTCTCTGATTCTCTGTGTGTCTCTCTGTCTCTCTCTCTTCCTCTGTGTGTGTGTGTGTGTGTGTGTGTGTGTGTACAAACTACAATGCCCATGTAGAGGTCAGAGGACAGGCTTGGATATTGGTCCTTGCCTTATTTAAGGGAGGGTTGCTGTTTTCCGCTATACTGCACATTCCAGGCTAGCTGACCCATGAGCTTCCTGTGGATTCTCCTTTGTCTGCATCCCGTGTTGCTGCAGGAGTGCTGGGATTAGAGTTAGGTATTACCACATCCAGTTTTTATATTGGATGTTCCAAGGATTCAAACTCAGGTCATCAGGATTGTGCAGCAAGGGCTTTTATGGGACAAGACATCTCCCTGGTCCTAGTCCCAATTTTTAAACATGCAAAATAGGGAGGGTGAACACACACACATACACACATATACACACACACATACACACATATATACACACACACATATATACACACACACATACACACAAACACATAACACACACACACACACACACACACACACACACACACACTCCTTCCCTTGAAGGGGCTTATGATATTTAAATGTGACAGTCTATACCAACTGCCTCATGCCCGAAAATCTCAATAAATAATTGATCCCATCTGTCCCTTGTCCCACATGGCCTTTCTACCTGCCTAGAGTCAGTCACTTACACACTTGCCAAGTTTTGCAGCCCCTGAGATACCTCACTGCTTTCCCTAAAGAATCTCCTGCTTGGCCTTCCTTCCCCTCCAAGAGTGTCTTGGAAATACCACAGGAAGCATATGCTTGCCTTGAGTCATTCAAATGTAATAGCAGTAGCTTTCTTCTGAGCACTTTTCATTTGGACACTGATCCCATTAAATAACAGTTAGCTGTCTAGTCCCCCAGCTAGCTCATGAGGGCCAGCACTATGATTGACTAAATTTGTTAATTGCAGGTCAACTACAAATTTCCTTGTAAATGGTAAATGCTCCATTGGTGGAGTGAAAACGACCTAAAACTTCTATAGATATCAGATTTTTAAGTGATCCCATGCTTCCATGTTTCTAAGGGTCCAAAGCTTCTTAATCTACTCTGCTCTAAGTCAGCCACCCTGCAAGCTTTACTCATTGGGCTATCAGGAGGAACTGGCCTTTTCTTTCTTCCCCAGAACCAGGTTTTTGCTTTTGTCTCTGCCTCTGCTCAACCAGGCCCACCTCAGGCAGCTCTTCGGGTAGAATTCATGTGGCCTTTATATTTTTCCCTTTTGCCTTTTGTAGTGGCAACTTCCCTCACATTGCCTTTTAAATAATACAAATGTAAAAACAATCAACACGCCCAGCAGCCTTGGAAAANGTAAAATACTCCTGGAGAGCAGGGACAAAAGGGGACATCTCCCACCTGTAAGGTTGCATTGTACTTACTATGCACAAGCTGGGTTNCGGCGGTTAGGCAGTGTGTTCCTCAAAGGTAGAGTCATGGGAGTTCTCATTCTTGAATTCCAAATGCCAGCCAATGCCTGTCACATACAGATATATTGGGGGAGGGGGCAGTGGAGGAATGTTGCTTTCATTTTTCATAGTTTCTATTAGTATATTTATGCTATCAAGCTTAAAATTCTGTATTTTGTAAGGAGATATTTAATAAATCCATGGTGAATTCTTAGCCACTTCATATAATTTGTTTTTATGAAGGACAACACTGTGTACGCCAGGTACTGACTAGAAAGGAGTCTCTGGATTCCCTGACAGTTAAGCCCTTCTGTCTTCCTTTTTTACCTGACTTGGACTCTTTATGGAGAAGTGCAGTGTCGGGTGGAGGGTTTGGGGAAAGANACCAAAGGAGAGGAGGTCTGGCAGCTAGCAGGGGATTCCCCCTTTGAAGGATGCAGCCTAGCCCTCTCTGTAACTGCAAGGGTGGGGTAGCTTGTCAGAGCCTAGCATCTGATGGGTTAACAGTCTTGTCTTCTGTTCAGTCTTTAATTTTCCAGCATGTTCTTTTGCTATAGTATTTGTCTAAGATTCTTTTCTTTTGCTAAAATATAAAGATTTGCAGTAAAAAACTTTAACATCTTAAGTGTGATGAGTTTTGGCAACTGCGTGCATCTGTTACCATCACCCGAATGAGTCAAGTTAGAAAGTGTTTCCAGCCCCTAGGAAGTTCCCCCATGATTTTTCCCAGCCAGTCCTATTCCAGAGTCCATAGCATCAGTGGGTTTGCTGGGTATGAGCTTCATGTAAGCAGAACGACATATTCCTTTCCCCTCCTTCCTTTTATCCACTAGAACAATAGCAAAATGTGTAGACATAATGGAATTTATTTTCCAAAACGTCAAAAGTTAACATCCTCAAATGTAGGGCAGCAGTGGCTTCTGGGTAGGGGGAATTTCAAGGACTGTTAATGGTTTCTTTATTCAGTCTTGTTTAATATAAAACTATACATCTAGTTTTATAATAACAAAGGAAAATAAAGCTTTCTCACGGGGTCATGGCTCTTGTGGAAAAGTAAGCACCGAAGTACATCAGCCCATGGTCAGATAGCTCTCTGACTGTTTCCTGTTGGGATTCTTGGTTTTGTCTTTGAACATGGAACAATTTGACCAAAAGATTCTGCCTACTTCAAACTCTTTACTTGTGAAAAAAAATTATGCGCACATATGTTTTAAAACCTTGGCTGTACATTTGAGTTTTAGTGGTATGTTTGAGTCTAACGGTAGCAGAGAAAAATATACAATTGTCTATCAAACTGATAAACTTCCCTGTAGATCAGCTGACAACAGGTAAGGGACAGTTTCCTCTCCTGTGCCCCTGTGTCTCTGTAATACAGACATGTACACATAAGAGTGATGAGCAGAGGCAGACTTTTCAAGTTTGGAATCCTGACACAGTGTTTGTAGGAACACCCAAAACATGAAGGAGGAAAAACAGCCTCCTGATTTCTTGGCAGAATGGGAAGCCCAACTTCATTGGCTAAATGGTCCCATATGTGGTAACCACCAAAACTTGGGTGAGGGGTGGGACTTGACATAGGCTGCAGGGTGATGCCAGGACTCCGTATAGACTGGCTAGACAGGGGGCAAGTTGAGAACTTCATTGAGCCTGTCTCCACTTCTCTAAAATGGGGTGATGATGGCTAGTGGGAAAGGTGATAAAAGTAGTATATACTATTCACGTACCAACAGCTTACTGACTCTTCTGGACCAGGAGTAAGTGCTCTGGGATCCAGGCTCTGTATCTTAGGATCACTGACTTTCAGAGAGGGTCATGAATTTGAGTCAGTTGTTCTTTCTTTACTCCATCTTTATAGGTTTTTACTTTCCTACTGGGGAAACAGGGACATTTTGTTAGTGAATTAGAGGTGGGGAAAAGGGAAAAGCCATTGGAGTCATACAGAGCTGGGTAGGAATTCCACCTCACTGATTTATAACTGTACGTGTGACCTGGGGCCAGTATGAACATCAGAGCCTCAGTTTTTCATGTGGAAAATGGGAGTAGCCTCCAATGGCTTTGATTATTGCTTCAACGCATTGCTATGTGTATTTTGTGTTTAGCACAGCAACTGAGACAAGAGCTATCATTGATAGGAATGGATTATCTCTCATCTGAGATGCCCTGGCAAGGACAAGAAAAGAAACTGACCCTACCCTGTCTTCCAGCACACCTGAGCAGATGCACTGTAAGCCAGGGTCATGGGGGCTCAGAACAAGGGGCTTTGATGCTTACACAATTAGAATGGAGTTTTCCACCATGCTGGACATGGACAAGATGGATCACCTGGACTGAGAAAATGGGCCAGATATGCCTGAGGCCATCTGGAGGAGAGCTGCAGCCACATGGTTGGCACTATGCAGCGCTCCTCATCTGGAAGGCATGTTCTGATGCTCCAAAGCAGCCGGCCCAGAGACTGTAGCCCAGGGAAGTAGGGACTGGTTGTTTTGTTTTTAGCAACAAGAGGTCACAACTCTCTCCCTTCTCCCAGCTCATTTTAGTACATATCTAGAGGCCTCTTTAGGATCTCCTTCACATCCACAAAAACCTTTCCCCAAATCTCAGAGGCAGGCTAAGGGCCTCTCTAATCCCTGGGTTTTGNTAGACATGGGAGCTGAAGCCAACTGGTCTGGGGTTTAGCCAAATTCACTGTTTCCTGGTACAAAATGTTTGCAACAGGTAACTATTTGGGAGAGGGGATACTTTTAAGAAAAAGCAAGTCGGCTAACACAGCCCCTCCCACCCATTTGCTCTTTGGTGAGGGTCCTCAGCTTTCCAATCCCACCCTAATTTCCCTTCACAATACCTAGGCCTCTGAACTACCACTTTGCTGTTCATACTGGAACNTTGGGGCCTTTCTCATGCTTGATGGACCTGACTACCTCTCCCACTGCCCAGCTGAATCTTTTTTGCAGGTTCTGATCTTTTAAAAGGGTTCACCCACACTTGAAATCCTTACTATTTTTCCTGGGTCCACCTGTCCCTGTCCTTGCAGAGAGGGCACTGCAGGCACGAGGGTGGGAGTGGGGGGCAGGGTGCTCAACCCTGGTTTTAGTCTTCAGTCTCTCTGAAAACCAGAGTTGGAAAGCTTTGGAAATCCTCAACAGGCATTACAGCTTGGGGTCTAGAGGGCTGCGGGACTGCAATGGGGCCGCAGCAGATTCTTCCACTGCTTGGAGTCCAACTGTTTGTTGCCTGGAGCCGGGAACCTGAGGTGAGAGGCCTCCTCCCCCGTTTTCGTAGACGCCTCAGATGAGCATATGCTTCACTCTTCTAAGTAATTTTTAATTCATGGCATAACTTTGGGAACCTCTAAATAACTGTCCTCAGAACCAAACCAACTCCTACAGTCTCAGCGAGTAGAGGAGGCTACCCCAGGGAGCCCGTATTTGGGAGACCAGAGGGGCCCTGCTGTTACTCACTGCCAAGTCCTCTTCCTGGAAATGCAATCGGACCCCAAGGTATTTTATAGCTGGTTTCAAAGCAGTTTCGGTTAGGACTTTGTAAAGTTAGATTAAAACAAAACAAAACAAAAACAAAAACATCAAATACGTGCTGAGATTAAAGGCTACACACACACACACACACACACACACACAGAGGCAAATACACAGAGCATGCAAATATATACTAGAACAATGTATAATTAATATAATGTATATAATAAATATTAGAGAATATGACTATCCAATAATATAGGAGCTAGATGCCATAAATTAAACAACACTCGGTGAAAATCGGTATATATTAAACAGTAAACAGTATATAATGCAACCAAAATAAGTTGTAGACCTTGTGTATGAAACACAATGACCTCTTCTGAAATACACAAGGTGTGTTGGAGTTTTATGTCTGGGGCACGGGAAAGGAAACCACCATGATCTAGATGCTGCTGTGCATACTGAGCTCCAAAATATTCACCTATCCTAACTCCCCAGAGCCGACCTTGTCTTCAAGATGGATTAAAATATTCCTCCAAAGGCCAGTTTCTTGTTGGGATAACGGAATCACAGGATTTCTTACAAGGGTCAGAATCTTACTGGGAGGAGGGAGCAAATTTCACAAATGACGCAGGAGGCCACACTCACATGGTCACTGTAAGCCTGTTGGGTCCCTAGAGCGTATGCCTAAGTGTTCTGTCTCACACACGCAAAAAACAGTTTAACTCGCCGTTTACCAGCGTAGGCATTTACAGCCAGTTTAAACCTTGAAATGAATCTTCATTTGCAAGGTCTGAACGCTGGAGAGGCCCTTCAGCGCGGAGGTTGGAAAGGCAGTTTCGAGAACCAGGGACGGGTGAAAGGAGATTCAAAGCAAAGTAAAACGCACAGTTAGAAAAACTATATTAAGGGCGCTCTCACAAGTAAAGCAGTTTATTAGGTGCTGCATGCGTTTGCTCTTCCCTGGAAGGAGAAATTAGAGAAACACTTCCACGGAAAGTTACCCGAAAGAAGGACGCCGTCTAAAAGGAGGAAACCGAGTCGGATGGGGCTTGCAACCTGAAACACTGGGCATTAGTTTTCTCCGAAGTCACCCAGGTCTGGAACCTCGACGTCAGTTGAAAGCTAGGTGTGTGCGTTAAGCAAAAGCGCTTTTCTATTTTCGAAGGGAAAATCGGCAGGCCTAGAGCTGCCGCTGGGCTGGTCGGCCAGGGGCCCTGGTCGGCTACCCGGCTCCGGAGTCCGAGACTCGAACGCGCTGCGGAGCGCCCCAGCAGAGAGAGCTAAGAGCGTTTGTTTGCAATCACTTTAACTCTTGGTGGCTGGTTCTCTTCGAGCGCCCTGCGGCTGGCGGAGTGTTAGACAAGCCCTGTAGTCTGTAGCTCTCACCTCAGAGTCAATATTATCTCAGATGGGCACAATAGACTGGAATGAAAAGCTAATATTGAACCAATGCGGTCCCTGCTCGCGCCGCTGCGATGCCACCCTTTGTTGCGCAGCCCCGGGCGAGCCTCTGGCAGACCAGCTAAGCGGAGGGCTGCGGCGGTCGGGGCCCTAGTCGGCGCTGGGGGGCAGGGGTGTGTGTTCACTGCGGGCCAGAGAGGCCCAGGCGGGCTGCAGCTGCTGCAGTACCCCCGGAGGCCCCTCAGCACCTCCACTCCCTGGCGGCCTCTCTTCTAACTGCCAGTAGCTGGTTGTGAAGACCAGAGCCGAGTGGAAAGAGAGCCGCACCGCGCTTCCCTGAGCTCCAACAGGGTGATGCAAACAGGAAAGCCAGGCCTAGTGAGTTCAGCTTGTATGTCAGGGGTCCCTGACTGCTGTGAGTGTTTCACGGGGTATGGGCAGCTTGGGCACCGGAGCCAGAGTCATTAACCCTAGAAGAAGCCCGTTTCAAAGTCTAGAGCTGTTGGCAAAGAGTAGATACTCGAGGGGGTGTTTTCGGGCATCACAGAAATCTCCATGATGAGTTAAGTAGGCAGAACTAAAGCGCTAAGAAAGCCCCGGCCACTCTCCTTTTTGCTTCATGCTTAGTGCAGACGATGTTCTGTGGCCACTAGAAGAGGTTTCAAGATCCCTTTCAATCTCCAACCGAGAAAGACATGGGGAAACCACACAGGCAATAGGCTGCTCCCCCACCCACAGAAGCGCAGAGGCCCCTACCCACACCCTTGNCTCCTAACCCCTAGGCATTGCTAGCTCCGGGATGGGAATGTGGCTTTCAGGACAGATGGTGGGCCAGCGCAAGCAATCAAGGGCCAGGGTTACATGAATAGGCTTTATGACTTGGATCAATTGGGTGACCCATCTGAGGGTGGGGACTCTTTGCTGACCTTTCAAGTTGGCTGGAGTGTGCGCTCTGGAGACTGGGTGGGAGGGTGATTGGGTTGTTCAGAGTTCCTTGGGGGCTAACCAATGCATNTTGTTAGGAGATGGCAAGGTAGCACAGTGAGTGACCGTAAACCTCCCTGACCCTCAGTTTTCTCACCTGGAAAATGGGCATCTTACCATTTGCCACACTTTGAAATTCACTGTGGGTGTGAAAGGACATGCTTAAAGCCCAAACTTCACACAGGAGAGGAGTTGTTTTTCTGGCATTCTCCCCAGCTTTCAAGGAGAGCTCAAGCAATTGGGAACAAAGCTGCCAGAGAGCCCAGGAAGGTGCCTGAAGGACTCCATACACACACCCTGGACCTATATGTACCTTGGANGAGCAGCTTTGGGGTGACTGGNGGAGGGTGCCACACTCCTATCACCCAGAAGTATCTGCAGATAGAGCTGTTTCATGTCCTTCTGGNCAGTCNCCTGGGGAAGCCTGTCTGTGTTCCCTGGCTTCTGTGTCCTTGTGTGTGAGAATATCTGTTTTCCTTGCCTTGCTTGGCCTTACTCTCTCACTTGAAGGCAGCTGATGGAGAAGGAAATGGTGACACCCCTCCTCTCTTGATCATTTCTTTGCTTTCAATAATGAGTCATCAGGGCTGTGTGTGCTGAGGTTTGACGAGTTTTAGTGACGGCAGTAAAGCCCGAAGATCCTGGTGTGTCTCCTGGAGTAGTGTGGAGTTCTGGACCGAAACGTTGGGTTTAAAAATGGACCAGTTTCCAGAGACCCAGAAACTCATAGGCTCTCATTGACAACGCATCTTTTCCCCAGTCACCCAGCACAACAGAAGCCAGGATCCGGGAGAGACCTTCTCTCTGGGGTTCGGCACCACCTCCAAGTCTGCACTTTGAGCAGTAAGGCAGAGGGCAATGCTCCAAGGCCCTCTATATAACAGTCGGGTTTCCAGCAGATTCTATGCGGATTCTACCGCTTCACCTCAAGAGAGGAGCTCGGTTGCTCTGTGAAAGATGAGGTCCGTGCGTGTCTGGTGGCAGGGACGGGACGGGTCATCATAGCCCCGTCGCTGTTGCCCAGTCCTGTCTTGTGAGTTTGAGGTTATTGATACTCTGGTACCTGCGCAATAATCAAGGACTCCCCCTTCTCGTGCTGTCCTCCACCCTCCGCAAGGGGGCGCACATCTAGGAAAGTGGCACCTGGCAAAGTTAGGATCCCTACAGGCCCATTCTTTAAGCCACAGTAGTGGGACAATGATATCCAGGTCCTCAAGCATGGAGTTGTGGTCGCCTTTGCACAACAACTGGCTAGCTTCCTGGTTTAGGTGGCCCCAGTCGCCAAGTCCTTGTTAGAGTGGAACCTATCTATCCATTCCTCCCTGCTCCCTTTACAGGAAAGCCTGGCTCCTAGAGAAGGGGAAAATACAGCAAGGATGAACTCTGGAGCTGAGTTGAAGCCGACGGAAACAGATGAGACGCAAGGTCAAGTCACCCTCCATTCTCAATAGTCAAGAGCCTCCTCAGAGGTCCTCCCCTGTTTTGAACCGTGATTGGTGGCAGTGGGCTGCAACCCCTTTGCACTTTCAGCAAACTCCGAGGGTGTCGCGCCCATGCACGGCGNTTGCCACTAGGCGCCGCTGCGCACACGCGGATCGCGGCCCTGGGCTGCCTTGCGGACTCTGGGAGAGAACTCTGGGGAGGATGCCAGAAAGGGATTTACCGTGATAATTTTAAAAAATGTTTTAAGGTCTTAATTCTCCTTTTTGTTTTCCCACAACCGCCCTACCTTTCAGAGACCGGAGGGACTGGGATCACAGTTACAGAGCTGGAGAAACTTTGTAACCAGTCCTAGGTTGGTCCTTCTCAGGACACTTTACACAAGCCTGGGGCCCACTGGTGAACAGTGCGGCTCACCACACTAGGGCACTACAGGATCCTAACACTAAGGAAAATGTAAAGAATGCTGAAAGTGAACCAAGCACACCTATACCCAACGACCTGTAAGACACGGATTCCGCCTTTTGTGATAACCACACAGCTAGTCATCCCAGGCACCCCTACTCACTAGAGCTTCACGATGTCATCCACCNACCCCAGATCCTCTGGGGCCTAGCACCCACGCAGGCGGAGGCAAGGGCTCTGCTTCTCTGCTAGCAAAGGCCTTGCAGGAAACTCAAAGCAGCAGATGGTTATCACAGATCCCCAGAAATCTCTACCCTTTCATACTTCTAGAGAATCAAGAATCCAGGCTGCTCTCACCCCCAGCACCTCCTGAGGGAAGTTCATGGCCTTTGAGGGGAACACAAGGGAGCATGGGAGGAGTGAGGTTAGTGTGAATGCCTTTGTACAACTTTATTGGTCAGTCTGTGAAGCTCTGGCTGGGGCCAGAAAATGACAGCAACATCCATGAGAGGAACATAATGAATTAATGTTCATTATGTGATAAACACGGTCCTAACAGTTTGCTTTGCTTATCTCTTGCAATTATCCCAAATGCTACTGCACTATTNTTTATTCCCATTTAGAGGAAGAGAAAAAAGAGGCAAAGAAGGTAGGTAGCTTGCACAAGGTCACACAGT
Organism: Neotoma lepida; assembly: GCA_001675575.1. NCBI lineage: Eukaryota > Metazoa > Chordata > Mammalia > Rodentia > Cricetidae > Neotoma > Neotoma lepida. The sequence goes on from LZPO01097095.1 coordinate 827,976, forward strand.
AAAGTTATGAGTGCGATGGGGAGAAGTTTTATTAGGTATTATTACAAATAGAAAAATTCACTTTGTACTGTACAGTTTTGAAAATGGGTTGTGTAATTACCTCTACNCTGATAAAAGAACACTTTGATCACGCTGCCATCCAGAAACTTACCGGCCACTGCTACTGTCTGCTTCCTAGACACAAGGACTGTATTTTACATACAACAAAATGAGGTCAGGGGAGATTGAGGTGTTGATCCAGGTCNTTCAATAAGAGACAAATATATGATCTTGATCACATGTGTCTTCTATTCCTCTGCCTGCAAAATCTATGATGTTCAACCCTCAGTGACTTGGGGTGCCCAACTGTGTGTACAGGTACTTAACCAAACAGCCCCTTCTTGGGTCCTCAAAGAACAAAGAAGGTGCAAATTCTGCTAGGCCAGAAGCCAGGAGTGTCTCCATCTATGAGCTCTGGGTCTCAAGCTGAACTTGAAGCCCAGGGTCCTGGTGCGCCTCTGCTGGCCAGTGTAGTTAATGAGTTACTGTCTAGTTAATTCCTCCACACGTCGGGGAGGCCAGATCCTTCCCAGGCACCTCGGGCTGGAGGCATGAATTAGCATAGATTACTGGGCTTCCCGGGCTTCTGCACCCTGCCCGAGTCACCGGATGCCTTTCTTCTTCAGTAGAGGTGGGGTGGNGGTGGCACGGAGCCCCCTAAGGTTCAGGTGCTTGAGGCAGAGGTACTGAATGCTCTGGTTTTCTTCAAAATTCAGGAACCAAACCCGCTGGTCATGAGCATTGGCCACCTGCAGGCCACCCAGAGCCCACCTCCAGTGGCAAGCCTAGTGATAGAGGAGCAGTTTGCAAGAGGCTGGTTGGTGGCTTGCTGAGGATAGCATGAAATTGGTGAAATGTCACTGCCCCAGGCAAGAGACTGGGGGCCCTTGCCTGAAACTAGGTGCTCATTCTCTTAGGACATTCCCTAGTACATCTTAGCACAAAGAGGTGAAGCACTGACAAGTACCAACTACACATGAAGTACTCCAGGCCAAACATTTTAAACCCACACTATGGGGGTCTCAATCAAATCTCCCAGACAGGCCTGGATTCCTTGGCCCTCAAAGTCAGTAACTGTGATACCCTCAGCCAAGTTCANGAATGATAACTGGGTGGGTAGGGGTGGGGGAGGCGAGGCACCACATTTTGTTCCACAGTCTGAGTGAAGCTATTTGTGGTCCTAATTTGGAGTCACAGAGTTTCAGGCCCTTTCTGGAGGCCTAGCCCCACCTTCTTGCCCTTCTCTAGAGGATCTTCAGTGTGACAAATGGGAGTGTTTGTTTCTAGCTTCAGAAGCCCCCAGTTGACCCNTAGCTCCTCTGAAGCTTGCTTGGCTAGGCACAGGCCAAGACTTCTGCCCTTCACTGTGTTTCAANCTTCAGAGACCTCAGCACGGAGAGACCTCTATTTCCACAGCCCAGATAAGACCAGGGAGAGATTTCTCATTTGGGGAACGGTTCATGCCTGAGGAGAGTGTGGCCTTCAAATACACACCATTTTCATAGTGCTGGATCTAATGCCTACGATCATTGGGCTTTCCAAAAAAGAGACAAAGGAGCAAGGCCATCTAGAAGAGAAGGTGAAAATGGGCCAGGACCAAAGGACTGGTGGTTCAAGGTCTGCCGTCCAAGGCAAGGGCGGATTTATATCATTGTGAGAGCAAAGCTGAGGCAGGCTCATGCCTGTCTGCTGGGTTAACTGTGAGTGTGTGTTTGCACATGCTTGAATAATACTCTGGGGTGATTCAAAGTGAAGGGGCAGCAAGAATAGCTCCTGTGGTCTCCAAATTAATCTGTCTGGAGCCTCAACAATACCAGACACTCTTTTCTCAACTCCCATTCTATCTAGGGGTCCCTGAGCTTCTGCCTTCTCAGAGGAACACTATACAAGAAACACACACAACCTAAACAACAGCAGATGAAAAACAGGGAAACAAACGGGAGGACTGGCAAGGAACCCATTATTGCCGGACTTCCTGGAGCGTCCTAAGGCCTAGACCCTTGGTGGAATCAGATGGCTTTCACACTCCCTCTAGAGGACTTCACATCTCTCTTCTGCAGATCTACTTCTCCCGGGTCTTAAGCAACCTAGTCACCAAACACAGACATTTTATCCCTCTTAAGATAAATGGCTTCAACCTGGGAGTAATAGATTTAAAGGACGCCAGGAAAAAATTTTTATCATTAATTGTAAACGTGCAAAATACCTGCTGGTACTTCACTTTAGAAGAATGTAATTGGCAAAGGGTGGGTGAGTGGGGGAGGCGGCTGATGAATAGATAATAGATCTTTAACCACCAATAAACAGAGAGCAGCGCCAGCAGGCTGGGGGATGTGATCATAATTATGCCACAGCGTGAGCCAATGGGGACGGGAGAAGTCGGCCCTAAAATCATCCCAAAACTGAAGGCGAGCTCGAAAATGCGGACAGGGCCTAGGACCGGAGACACGATCCTAAGTGTCTAGTTGCGAAACCTAGGTTTGCAGAGCAACCCAGCCCCGGGACCACAGATGTCAGAATAAAAATAGGTACAGTACTAATAACAATAATGGTAACAATGTCAACGCTACTAACGACAACGGAGCGATAACACAATCACCACTTCAGCTTCTGACCCAAGTCCCAAGACTCCTTTCCCAAATATCCCCATATATCCCAGAGACAACTGTTTTGGGAACGGAGATGAGTGCCCTCCGGACAGGAAAAGGAGACACTCTAGGGTGAGAGCTGGGAGCCCACCACAACCGTGCAGGCACAGCTGGTTTCTCAGGTTTCCACTTGCAAACGAACCAGCCGGGGCAAAGACTGCAAACGCGTGGACCCTGGAACCTCGAAGCTACGCTTGGTTGGAGGGGTGGGAGGACCCCCCTCCTTGCACGCCTAGGAAACCTCGGGAGTTTTGCTGGGGGTGGGGATTGGTATGAGCGGGTTAGCCCTCGCCTGGAACCAGTCCCCGCCCGCTTACCCTCGCAGGACTCCCGAAACCGTCTCAGTGACCCGGACGCCGGGCGGCAGGGGACAGCCTCAGCGGAGCTCAGGGCGTGAAGAAATCTGCGCAGCCGTCGGTGCTTCAGTCCTAGCAGCTCCCGCGCCGCAGGCTTAGGATCCAGGGGTCCGCAGCAAAGGCAGCGCGGGCCGAAGATTCTGCAGGGACCCGGGTGCCCCGGAGGGAGTGGTGTTAGT
>LZPO01097095.1:848281-861144 GCA_001675575.1 Neotoma lepida
TTTTTTTTAAAACCCATCAAGTAAACAATGACCATTCAAACAGTGTAATACAGATATCCACCTTTAATATACTGTGAGTTGAATTGTGTCCTCCAAGTTTATAGACTGAAGCTCTAACTTCTGCTAGCTCAGAATGGGATTTTATTTGGAGACAGTGTCATTAAAAAAGATAATTGTGTTAAAATGCAGTCATTAAAGTGATCATTTATGGGCTGAGGAGATGGTTCAGTGGGTCAAACATTTAACACACAAGTATCTGACATGCAAGCAGGAGGCTAGAGTTCAGATCCCTAGAACTTACCTAAAAGCCAGCTAATCATATCATCCAGCNTCTAATCCCAGTGCATGGGAAGCCATGACAGAAGACCTCTGACACAAGCTATCTAGCCAGACTAGACAAAACAACAAATTCATTTTTCAGCAAGAGACTGTGTCTCAATATGTAAGGTGAAGAGTGATCTAGGGAGCCACTCAGCCTCAACCCTGGGCCTCTACATGCCTGCTAATACACAAGTACAGACATGTGTGATCCACACATGTGAATGCACACTGCACACACATACATATGCAAAGAAAATGACTAGGGACTTTGTAAAAGAGGAAATGTGGCTTGGGGACACAGCCGAGCGGTAGAGCATTGGCCTAGTCTGTACAAAACTCCGGACTCCATTTCAACCCCTGGAGTAAGGGGAGCAAAGGGAAGGGGAAGAAATGCAGGCACACTGAAAAGAGGGTGTGAAGATACGGCTATGTATCTACAAACCAAGACCTGGAAGAAACCCCTCCTTCAGCTGGATCACTTCTACTGGCACCTTGATCTTAAGAGTCTAGCCTCCAGAACCATAATAACATATATTTCTGTTGTATAAGCTACGCTGTCAGTTCCTCTGCCTTATCACAGTGACCCTGGCAACCCAACACAGATGACAAGGTTAAGGTGAGTCTTGTTCTGTCTACCCTTCCCACGCCTTCCCTATCTCAGGTTATTTCNAGGCAAACTCCGGATTTTAGATATTTTCCCTGGTAACAATTTTAGGATGCATCTCTTGCAGGATTATTTTCAAAGTTTAGCCATAATGCTTTGATTCCTTAACAATTCTGTCCATGAGGTGATGCATGATCTGTGAACAAGACATCTGTGTNGTGACTCTTGGCCAACCAATCTAGGTTCTGGAGTCTTCTCAGAATCCAGCTGTGACTCCTAGAAGGATCAGCCCAGCGACAGAGCAAGAACATCTGTAGCATCTGTGAGTCTCACTTCATAAAATAGTCTCAGAAACTTCCAGAAACATTTCTCAAAGTTGCAAATACTGTTCAGAACTAACGGCAGCATGCTGGGAAGGACAAGGGCACAAACAGACCTGGAGAGAAGATCTACTGCATGAATCTGGAAACCGAGAATATTGCAAAGATGATCCTTAGCAAAGAGAACAATGCTACGGTGTAACAATACTTCATTTCAAGCTATACTACAGAACCAAAATGACAAAAATCACAAAAAAGCATGTAGACCAATGGAGTAAATGATCCAGAAATAAACTCACACATTACAGAGCCATTTAACTTAAGAATATTTTAAAGATTTGTTTTATGTGTATGAGTATTTTGCCTGTATGTATACCTGTGAACCATTAGTGTGCCTGGTAACCTTGGAGGCCAGAAGAGGGTACCAGATCCCACAGAACTAGAGCTATAATTGGTTGTGATGTAGATGCTGGGAATCAAATCCAAGTCCTTTGGAAGAGCAGACGGTGCTCTTGACCACTGAGCCATCTCTCCAGCCTCCAAAGCCACATTATTTTTTTTAACACATATGTCAAAAAAAAATACATTGAGAAGAGGCCTCTTCAACAAACTGTGTTGGGGAAACTGGCCACATGTAGAATGAAAGGAGACCTGTGTCTGCCACCCTGCACAAATACCAGTCAAAATGTGTCAAAGCCTGGAATGTAAGAACTGAAACTTCAAAATTGCTAGAGGACTCACAAAATACTTCAAGATACTGGCACAGGTAAGGACTTTCTAACCAGGACTTCAATAGCACAGGAAATAATACCAATGNTAGATTGACAAGTGGCATTACATGAAATTAAGAATTCTGTACAGTCAAGGAAACAGTCACCAGAATGAAGAGATGTTGTCTCTGCCAGCTGTATACCAGGTAGGGGATTAGTATCCAGGCTATATAAGGAACTACAAAACTAAACACTAGACTCCATACAAATCACGCAGTTAATGAATGGGCTTGTGAACTGAATCAACAATTCTCAAAAGATGAAATACAAGTGACCAATAAATACCNGAAAGAATATTCTACACNCTTCCACCATCTGGGAAATGGGAATTAAAAATGCTCTGTGATTCTGTCACCCTAGTGAATGGCTATGAACAAGGACAAGGCTATGACAACAATGCTGTTGAGGTTGCAGGAAAACAGCAACACTTATTTGTGGTGGGAATACAAATATAAACATGTACAGCCATTATGGAAAACAGTATGAAATATTATGGAAAACAGAAAAAAGCCCTAAATATAGAATGACCCAGCTATATGATTATGGTGCATATCACAAAGGTACTTGAAAACTCATGGTTATTGATACATTATACACAATAGCCAGAACATAGAACTCGTCTAGATGTTCATCAACAAATGAATGGATAAAGAAAATGTGGCACACACACACACAGTGGGATTTTACGCAGGTGTAAAGAGAAATGAAATCTTGATATTTGCAGGGAGATGATGGAACTGGGAATCATTATGTTAAGTGAAATAAATCAGACTCAGAAAGACATGTTTTCTCTCATATTTGATTTGGAACCTAGATTTAAGTGTGTGTGTGTGTGTGTGTGTGTGTGTCTGTGTGTGAGAGAGAGAGATAAATGTAGAAGTGGGGTCATGAGAGGGAGGAGGAGCTCTTTAGAGAGGTAGGAAATAGGATAATGGANTACTTGTAAAAGAAGGCAGGAAGGTGGGACTGACTGGGGTGGGGTCAGGGAGAAAGGGAAGAAGCTTAGGAAGAGAGGACAAAGAGGAGGGTAGTGGGGAAGGGGAGGAATGAGGACAGAGTCTATTGCACATGCGTATAAAGATGCCATGCAGAGCCCATTCCTTTGTATGCTAACCAAAAACATTAATTTAAAAAGGAAAAAAAAAGAGAGAAAAGGATAGGAGAAAAAAAACCCCAAAGGTACCAAAATGAATGATGAAGGTGCATGAACCCATTTCAGAACCTCATCTGTTGATGACCCCTATGTGCTAGGTGCATCTCATATCTTGTAGCCATGAAGTAAATTCAGTAAGATGATTCCTATCTTGCAGGTNAGAGACTAGACCAGAAGAGTTTCTGGCNGAAGGTCTCAGAGCTANAAATGTCTGGGCTAGTACCTGGTTAGAGGGTGGGAGTGACCTCACNGCTTATTTGGTTTCTGATGTGTCCTGGGGCCCTGGCTCTGAGCTGATGTCATGACTTGCCTTATTTCACTCAATCTTCACAGTCGTTCCTTGTGGGAAGTTCTCTGACAAACCCACAGTGACAGTTCATAACAACTGCCAGCTTGACAGGATCGAAATCACCCATGAGATAAGTCACTGAGCATACTTGTAAGGAATATTTTGATTAGGGAATCTGAAATGGGAAGACTCATTCACTTTCTTCTGGCAGCCTATGTATGAGGAAGTCTGAGGGAAGAGCTCTTGATTTTGGCGTGCCTGACTACATGTTTCACTGGCAANTTTATCCACCTTGTTGCTGCCCTCTCTGCTGGTGCTGCCATCCTTTGTGATCTTTGGGATCTTTTTCTGTCTTTCAAGATGCACAGAAGAACAGCAGCTCCCCAGGAATCCCACAGATCTTCAGCACCAGACTGGGACTGTTGAGGTTTCCAATCCCACAGATTAAGCAGCTACCCTAGTTACTGTAGCCACTGTTGGATTACCAAGACAGCATTATGTAAACCAATCTAATAAATCTTCCTTTAATATACATTCATTCCATCAATTCTGTTCTTCTAAAGAACCTTGCTTAAACACCCATTTTTATAGATGAACACACTGAGGTCCATGAACTCAAGGTCTCAAGACGCCCTTGAATAAAGTGGGATTTGAACCCATGACAATCTGACTCTGATGTCCAGATGTTTTGGTTCCAAATCCTTTATGCTTAACCTTTCATATTTCAACTTAATCTATTTTCTGTGACTAAGTGACTTTTGGGTGACAACAGGAGACAGTGACATAGTTTAGAGCCTGCATGTACCCTCCCTAGGTTGTTGGTTCTATGAGGGTATGGCTCAAAAAGCCATCCATACACAGATTGGGTCACAGGAAGCAGGGTATTTGGTTGCTGACCCTTTCTGGACAGAACAAGAATTTCCTTCCCATAATGATGTGTGTGCATGTGTGCATGCATGTGCACACTTGTGTATGGGAGGCATTTTACCCTTCCTGTGTGGACAGGAATCTCACTATGGCTACTATGCCTTTCTGCAGACATGAANAGGACTTCCTGGGTCTCAGGAGAGCTTTTGCTTCCATACCTGAGAACTTNNACGCCTATGTCTCTGCCTCTATACCTTTTCAGTGCCAGGAGCTTTAGCTACTACCTCCCTGCTCTGCCCTAGCTCAGATCACCCATGGGAATATGTACCAACAGAAGTATCCAGCCTGGGATATCCGAGAGCCTGGGTAGAGCTGTTTGAACCCCAGATTCACCGCCGGGGAGGATCAGCCCACGAGTGTCCTGCTGACACTGAACACCTTGGAATGGACTTTTCTGAGGTCCTGGCCTGCATGTTGCTTCCTGGGAACTACTAGGCTCTTCTGGTGCCCTGGACTGCCAGGGTGCACAGCATTGGGATGTGAAGTCATGACATCTCAGAACAGGGCCATGTGAGGCTCCCCATTTCCCCTGCTGTGGCTGCATTGTTAAGTAGTGTCCCTGGCAGGTAATTACATCCGCAGCAGCTCAATTGCACCCTCAGCAAATGAGGTGCTGATCTGAAGTAATTAAGCAATAGTGTGTGCAATTTAGCTGTTGTGGGTGCCTCTCCTCCCCAGTGCTGCACANCAGCGCCCTGAAGAGTCCATTCCAAAGCCTAGGTGGAACCCTGTGTTTCTTCCACCTTCTTTCCTTGCTAGGCCTTTGCTGAGACACCTCAAAGCCAACTTCTCCTGTGTTTCTAAATATTGGGGAGAGCTCTTAGATGTGTCAGGGTGTTGAATGTAATTACCATTCTTTAGGAACAAAAATACACAAGCTTGCTTATTGTTTCCTTAATTATATGTCTTGGATATAAAACAACATCTTGGTGGTGATGAAGTGTTGACTAATTACCCCAAACATTGCCTTTGGGTAGTTAGGAAATGTCTCTCTGACCCCTCTTTCAAGGGAGCCATCCTAAACCTTTCCCTCTGAACTGCATTGAAAAAGTGTGTCTTCGGGCAATGGATACCTCCATTGTGGGGCATGGATTTAGGGGGCCGTGTAGGCCTCAGGTAAGGGGAGATAGGCAGAAGCCAGAATTGCTACCTGGACTGGATGGGTGAGGATGGAGCAAGGTGGGGTACCCTAGTGGCTTAGGGAGCTATCTCTTCTTGTCCTTGGAGAGCTGTAGGAAATACTCCAAAGTCAGCAGCAGATACACAAGATAGGGCTGGAGAGTTCACTGGCCGTAGGTGTGACCTAGGACACTGTGTAGGTGATGTCAATGACACTGTGTGCTGAGGGGAGTGGAGAAGCCCGCCAAATCNTTCTGAAGGGGTGTGTGTCTACCAATATGTGCAGGATGTGTTGTGTATGCATAAGTGTATGGATATACATTTATTTATAGAGGGATCCTATGTGAGTGTATATGGTATATTTACTATGGATATTTGTATATAGGCATATATATGGGTATATATATGTATTCATATATGATTATATATGTGTGCATGTGGGTATGTGTGTGGATGTGTGTATGATTGTGCATAGATATGAGTGTGAGCATGTATGAGTGTTTATGAACACAAACATGTGTGTTTATATGATGTTCTGTGAGTGTGTGAGGCATGTGTTTACAAGAGTGTATGTGGGTAGGCATGGGTTATGCATATATGTATGTATATACATTTATATGTACACAGCTTTGTGCATGCATGTATATATATAGGTATATTTCTAAGAGTATGTACATGGGTTAAAATATGNACATATGGATTTATGTTTATGTGTGTATAGGTAATGATGAATGTGTATGGATGTATATGCTTGGGCAGGAGTATGTGGAAGGGTACATGTATATGGGGTGTATGTATACGTGTGTGTGAATAGGTAATATATAGGTAATAGGTGTGTATATAAGCATGTATGTGTCTATATTAGGGAGTGTTTGGATAAGGATGCATGTATATGGATTTATACATATGGTTGTGTATATGGGCATGGGTATGTGTGTGTGTGTAAGTGCATATGTAAGTGTGTATGTGTGTGTATCAATGTTGGTTATGTATGTGTGTAGGTGTGCATATGGGTGTGCATGTAATGTCTGTGTGCTGGGGAGATGAGTGATGATGGGGAACTCTCCTGTTGTACGTACAAATAAGGGTGTGTGTTTATAGGTGTGCATGTGTGTGTAATGTGTGTATATACAGGCATGCATGTGTATAGGTATGCATATGTGTATATGTATATAGGTGTGTGTATATGGGTGTGTGCTCAGGCATGTGTGTGTGCATAGGTATGGATATGTGTGTAATGTGAGTGTAGATAGGTGTGAGTATGGGTGTGTATAAGCGTGTATATGGGTGTGTGTGTACATGTGTGTGTAATGGGTGTGTGCTAAGATGAATGATGATGGGGCGCTTTCCTGCCAGGTTTCAAGGTCTCAGCTGTCACTTACAGGAGTCTGAAGTACCACACTTTGCTTCCTTGTGCTGGGACTCTACCTCCAGGANTACAGGAAGTGTCTTCNATACTGCCTACAGCATTCTCCTTGGCTTCCTGCTCTCTAAACAGGTGGGCCAAGTCCCCCTCCTCCTGCTCCTCCTCTGGCTCCAGCCCTCAGTGTTTTTTGCCGCTCTCCTTCCCCTTCACTCCTATCCATCTCTTTGTGCTCTCTGGTTGCCTGCCTTTTCTGCCTCATTACTAAAAATACTCTAGGTGGCCCACAGGGAACATACGTAAACTTAATTAGTGATGCATAAGAGATCTACATACATTATAAAGGGAAGTGGAACATGCTTGGGAGGGCATATAGTGAAGCATGTAAGCCAGTGGGGAAGCTGGCAGCCAGTCAAGTTAGAGGAACGGGTCATAGTCTGTGTATTGCCCTGACAGTGACAGGGACTGTGAGGCTGCAGTTAAGAGATNCTCCCTGTGCTGGGCTCTTTACTGCACATGCACGATCTCATCTTATCCTCTTGCTAATATCCCTGGAGGTAGGGACTCTCATTAACNTCATATTAAGAAGGAGCACATACATTAGGCTCAGAGTGGTTCAGTGTCTTGCCCAAGGTCACACAGGTGGCAAATGACTGAGCAGGGATTTGAGTGGAGTTGTCATCTGGTCTCAAGACAAGATCATCTGTAAGTGGTACCAAGGAATGACAGGTGATGCCCTTGGGATAAAGTGGCTCCTAGGATGCATTGTGTGCCAAGGAGGCAAAAGTGCTCACTGTGAACATGTTGGAAGCAGAATGTTGTGGTTGGGGGCAAAGAAGAAAAGTGGATGGTCCTGCCAAGGAACCACAGGGAGCTATGGGAAATAGGGGGGTGCATTGAGAGGTCAGACATCAGACTTCAGCACTCATAGCTAAGGATCAGGAACAAGGAGATCCAGGCCCAGGGTGCTGGGAGGCAAGAGCCTCACAGTGGATTCCTCCCCCCCAGAGGCCTCTCTGAGAGGAAAACAGTCTTGTCTTGGGCACACCTGGCTGCCCCACCACTNGACTTGGATTTCAGGGGCACCAGATAACACGCTGGGGCGCTCCCTAAGGACGGGCCAAGTATGTGGCTCTCTGCCCATACCCAGGTCCCCTAACTGGCCACCAACCAAAAATCTACTTTCTTTCCTGAAAACAAGGCAGGGAACAATACACCTGTGTGGTGTCGTGGTTGGGAGGAATGGCTGCTGAATTAACAGGGCTGGGAGGGTGGGAAGACAGGGTGGAGTGGGGGTGTGTGTGGAAGAGCCTTTGGGGAGAAAGGGGAGAAGGTGTCTGGTCTCCAGGGGAGCTGTGAGGCAAAGCGTAGAAGATAGAAACATGATCACTTCCTTCCCCACTGGGCCCAGAGCAGCAGTCTTGGGAAATTTCTTAGTGAGCTGGGTTGACAAATGGCAGCTGAAGTTTGTGATTTGGGCAAGAGCATCAGGGAGGAGACATAAATGCCTTTCATGGGAGGGGCAGGCTGCAGACTTCAAGGAAGATGAACTTGTGATCTCCAAGATCCCTTCACACTGGTCACCAGACCTCTGATGATTAGAAGGGCCTGCAGGCCCAGTTATTTATTTATGTACATATTCAGTGTGCACCTGTGTGTGTGTATTAATGTGTATTTGTGTGTGTGGGTACACCTGTGAGCATGTGCAGCATGCATGTGGTGTTAGGGTGTTGGCCTGGGACTTCTTCATGTAAGCCAGGGTAGCTGGCCCGTGAGCTTCCAGGATCCTTCCACATCAACATCTCTGGGAATACAGCACATGTTGCTATGTCTAGGCTTTTATGTGGATTCTGGGGATCTGAAACTCAGGTCCTCATGCTTACAGGGCAAGCATTTTATAAACTAAGCCATCTTCTCAGGGCCAGACCCAGGTTAGTTGGTGTGAGGAAGCTGACTTTCACCTCTGGCTCAACAAACATATCCAGCAAAGGGGATGGCTCATCTTCCAACCTGGGGGAATGTTCTCAGGTTTCATTTCTTTATCTACAAATGATAATAAAAGTGAATATATTTTTAAAGAGTTTAGTTTTGGTTTTAATTTTGTGTGTGTGTGTGTGTGTGTGTGTTTGTGTGTGTGTGCATGTGAGTGCACCACAGTGCACATGTGGAGGTCAATGCTCATCTTTAGGGAGTCCTTCTACCTCATGGGTCCTGGGGATGGAACTCAGGTTGTTAGGGGTGGCTGCATGTGCTTTTTTCTGGTTTGTGGCAAAAGCTCAATCAGTGGCTGGGCACTGCTATCTATATTGCTGTGGTTTGGGGAGCCATGGGTGCCATTGTTTTCCCATGATGCTCCATGTTCTTGTTTGCTTTTTACTCTTTTTTGGGGGGCCTGCCACCCAGCTCCCAAATAAATTCACACATGGAAGCTTATTCTTAATTATGAGTGNTTTAACTTAGCTTAGTTTCTAGCCAGTTTTCCTTAACTTAAATTATCCTGTCTATCTTTTGCCTCTGGGCTTTTCCCGTTCTCTTANTTCTGTAAATCTTACTCTTACTCTGTGGCTTGCTGTGTAGCTGGGTGGCTGACCCCTGGAGTCCTCCTCCTTCTCTGGCTACTTCTTTTTCTTACTCCTCCATCTGTTTTCCCTTCTATTTATTCTCCCTGCCTGCCAGCCCCGCCTATCCTTTCTTCTGCCTCACTGTTGGCTGTTCAGCTCTTTATTAGACCATCAGGTGTTTTAGACAGGCACAGTAACACAGCTTCACAGAATTAAACAAATGCAACATAAACATAAGTAACACACCTTAAAATAATACTGTACTATAGCTCTAGGCTGTGTTNTACTGCTGCCATCCTGCTATCAAACAATGTCAACTCATACAGGAAGACAAGCCCTGAGCAAGAAGCCAGAAGACCTCGATTCTAGATCCTCTTTTTCTCTGCATGACTCTGAGTCAGTCCCTTTCCCTCTCTGAGCTTCAGTTTTGTCCTCTGTATGTGAGGAGCTTGACCAAAGGACCATTCCAGCCTGATGGGTCTGTGATTCTCCTTTGCCACATGGCTGATCGGGGGTCCAGGCTAGATGAGAAACCTCACCAGGAAGATGGCTGACTCTTTTCTGTTAGCACCATTAGCCTGATTCCTGGTCATTGATTGTCACCCTTGTGCTTCACCAGAGCTGGGTGGAGATGAAGCATTCCCACATTCTGCACAGGCCCATCCCAGCAGACACATAGAATACAGAAACCACACACACAAATGCACAGGCTCATGTAGAACTACTGCCAGGAGATGTTTTTGTAGGAATCATGGCTCTCTGCCCCATTCCCATCCAAGGTATGGCATGGTTGATCTCAGACCACCTGTTCTTGAGTGGCATTGCAACATTTAACAAATCAGAATATATGACGATGTCCTCTTAAATTAGAAAACAACTTACCAGAAAATTTGTAATTTCTGGATGAAAGCTTTCATATGGAAATGCATTATGGGCCACCCTGACAGCCCATCCAGGATGGCTGGCAGGCTGTTCCTGCAGGCACAAGCCTGTGAAGAGACAGACTGGACATTGTGGAAAGCCACCTGATTGAAGCANGTTACCCAGGAAGTCATAGTTTAGGATTAAGGGTGGAAAGGAAAAGTAAAGAAAAAGGTCCAGGCCAGGACTTAAAGCTGTATTGGGGATGGAATCTGATACATTCTCTTCCTCCCTCATGAGCAGAACCCAGCAGCCTGCTCTGNGCTCATTTGCCCATGATTTTGGGGACAGCTGCCCACTGCACCCCAAACCCCAAGCTAGGACAAAGCTCATCATCAGCCTTGCTGTGGGCAGCAAATGCTGTCCACGTAGGCTGAGGAGATCGAGGCCCAGGGAGATTCTGCTTTAGGGGGCTATGTGGAACTAGAAATTGCTATCTAGCTCTAGTTGAGCCTGCACTAGACAGGTTTCTCCTGGGATGCACTGTGCATGGGGCCCTGTGAGCTGCACCCTGTCCCCAAGATGCTCTTGGCAGGCTGGGTGAGGTTCTAAGCAAGCCACACATATCGTGTTATAAAGTTAGTGATGATATGTGGCTTGGCTTTATAAGCAGGGGGTAGCAAAACCACAAGGGTCACATGTCAGATATCCTGCATATCAGATACTTACATTATGATTCATAATAGTAGCAAAATTACAGTTATGAAGTAGCAATGGAATAATTTTATGGTTTAGGGTCACCACAACATGAGGTTGCAGCATTAGGAAGGTTAAGAACCACTGTTTTATAGTATGGGCAGGTTGCAAAGGAGATGCCAGAAGAGCATAGGGAAGGCTTCCTGGAGGAAGTGGCTTTCAGGCTGTGGTCCCAGACTGCTCTTGGCTGAGCATGTCCTCTCTTGTATCTTAGGCTTTCAGGCATGCTGCACAGGGATTTTCATGAGGAATGACTTGGAGCTGTGCCTATGGATGGTTACAGAAGAGAGAGTGTGTTCGGGGTCCCCTTGCTGTGACTCTAGCTCTCAATAAGGGAGACTGCTGCCCACTCTCCCTGAGGAGAGCAGCATTCTCCAGTTAGGATGCTTGCTAGAAGGTTCCTGAGCCCTCCATACTCTTCACTGAACCACCTGAGATTCATCATGTTAATTTCACAACAGAAGAGTGCTGTGACATGGCGGGGGCTTCAAGGCCCTAGGAAAGCAAGGTGGAGATGGGCTTACACAGAGATGGCAGCCAGGTAGGCTCCATGTCCTGGAGAGTCACCTGCTCTGTAATCTTTAGAGACCCAGATAAGAAAACATAGGAATGCCCCAGGTATTGGCCACTTTGAAAGTCTTGGTTCCTCCTTACCCTAGGTGCCCACCCACTATAGTGGCTTTTGTCCCTCTGCACAAGTATGGAGTGATCCCTGCCTTGTCCTGGGGATTCCATTTGGTTTTGCTTTACTTGTGCCGCAGTGATGGATGCTACTATCCACACCACATAAGGTTGAGGCAGCCCAACCTCCTCCCATGTATCTCTTGGTGTTTTGTTGTGCTGTGTCCATGCCTTCGTTCATGGTGGAATCTGTCATTCTGAGGTCATTAGTTCACACAGGGAGGTGGAATGAGGTTTTGCTGCAGTGTAGGTGAGCCACACAGCTAAGCTGTGTAACAGGGCTCATCCTGCTCAAGGCTGTTCTCCTCCTAGGCTCAGGCTCCATCTATCTAGGCTCTGAGTCCCCTTCTCTAGGGAGGGAATCTTCCTGAAGGCTTTCACAGGACCAGCTTCCTTATTCTATTTTCCATGTCAAGATACTTAATTTTTTTATTAGCATATGCAATAATGGATTTTATTATGTCATTTTCATACATATATATCATGTACTGTGTATTTCCCCTTCATGTCCTCCTCTCCCCTCCTGCTAGTCTCCTTCTACTCATAGATTTCTTCTATTTTCATGTAATATATATGCACATATATGCACACACACATCTGTTTCCTTTCTATGAGAGAAAGCACATAGAATTCTTTCTTTCCCCTTTTGTGTTCCTCTTTGCCCTCCTTTCAGATCCCTGACTTTCTCTTATAGTGCCTGTGATGGTTGGTGTTAATGTCAGCTTGCCACAAATTAGGAACATCTGAGTAGGAAGCCTCTACTATGGAACTGTCCTGATGGCTTTATTGGATGTGGGAAGACCTACCCCAAACATGGGTGGCACCTGCTAGCAGTCAGATAAACAGGGGCATGGCAGAAGGGAGAGGATTTGCCTCTTGTCCACCTGGCTTTCCCTCTTGCTGCTGAATTGGTTCACCCAGCTGCTGGTACCTTCCCTGGTACCAGAACTGTCAGTTCCAGGTTTCCATCTTTGACTGTCCAGGAACCCTCCAGGTTGTTGGTACCACATTGGGACTGCCAGGACAGTGACTTCCTGGTTCTGAGCCTCTCATCTGTGAGACAACTGGTTTAATCAATTCTTTTTTTTTGTTTTTTTGTTTTTTTTTGTTTTTTTGTTTTTTATTAATTAATTTATTT
>LZPO01097095.1:862165-884236 GCA_001675575.1 Neotoma lepida
TTCAATGAATAATCAATTCTTTATAACCCATTGATTCTCTTCCTAATGCTTTGACCTTTATATACAGTTCCTCACATTGTGCTGATCCCCAACCATAACATTATTGTTGTTGTTGCTTCACTACTGTTATGAATTGTAATGCAAATACCTGTATTTTCCAGTGGTCTTAGGCGACTCCTGTGAAAAGGTCATTCAGCCCAAAGATTCCGGTGTGGTATGAGAAAAAAAAAACATATATTTTGTTTTTCTGGTCTGGCCTAATTTTCTTAGCATGATAAACTCATTACACCCATTTCCCTAGGTCAAGACATGAGGTAGTTAAGAGTGGAAGAGCAAGTCTGACTCTAACAACTTGTAGATGGGGAAGCTGAGTGGGTCGGGACTTGCTTGTTACCTGCTGTGTTGGAGGCAGAGGGGTTATAGACAAGTNTGTGANTTCTGGCGGCAGGAAGATAAGGCTTTGAGGCCTGTCTCTGCTCCTTGATGGCTGTATGATCTTGGGATGGGAGGATGGTGAGGACAGGATTAAGATAACAGCTGTAGGACTTGCTACTGTCCCCAACACAAAGTAGGCTCAGAACTCAAGCTACAGCTGTTCTTTTTTCCCTTTTAAGACTATTTTATTTATTTATCTATTTATTTATCTATTCATTCATTCATTCATTCATTCATTCATTTGTGTGTGTGAGTGTATGTATAAGTACAGGCACCTGTGTGCAGCTGTGTGAATGAGGTCAGAAGAGGGCATTGGATCCCTCAGAGCTAGAGTTGTGTTTGTGTGACACCCAGCTTGCTCTGTAGGTGCCAGGATNGGAACTNCTATACCCATAACTGCATATTGAGTCATCTCACAGGCCCAGCTACTGCCATTCTGGCTACTGTTACTGTCAGTAAACCCTGATTTGTGCTGTGTCTCAGTTAGTTTAAAGTGAGTTAGTTTCCCTGTTTCAGTGATGTGTCCAGTGGAATTCAGGTACAGACTATGGGGAGGGAGCACTGAGGAGGTTCTGTGCTAACTACAGTTGGAGATAAATGGTAGAGGCCTTCCAATCCATAGGATAGTGGGGCTTCAGTAAGGGGATGGTGCTTTCTGTCAGTGGCAGTGTGTGTCACCAGCTAGCACCGAGCGGTTGTCTTCACAATACCCTTGTTGAATGAATGAATGAATGAATGATAGAATATTTGCCCATGTTAGTTTCTCTAGATCCAGGCCCTAGGTCTCTTCATCTGTACCAGGGATATCACATGCCCCTTGCGCTCATGGAGAGGGTATGTTCATTTGTCACAGGTAGTCACAGAAAAGATGTCACCAAGCCTCTTCTACATGCACAAACTTCCTATCTTGGAGAGAACATCTCCTTCTATTGTGATCCTCATGGTACTTTTGGATGTATGCATGCTCATATGTGTGTGATGAGCATGTGTGGGTGTGAGCACACCTATGTGTGTGCCTGTGGAGGCCAGAGGTTGCAGTCAGGATGTCTTTCTCATGTGTATGTGATGTGTGTGTGTGCCTGTGGAGGCCAGAGGTTGCAGTCAGGATGTCTTTCTCAGGTAGTTTTGGGACAGGATCTGTGTTTGAACCTGGAACTTGCTGCTTTGGCTAGGCTGGCAGGCCACCAAGCTCTGGAGATCCACTTGCTTCTTCTCTTTACTGCACTGGGGCAGTAGATGCATGCAGCCATGTCTATCTCTTTATGTAGGTGCTGGGAATCCACACTCAGTTCTGCTCATCTCCCCTGTCCCTCTTGGTGCATTTGACAGGCAGGAATAGCGCTATTCTCAGGGCACAGNCAAAGAAACTGAAGCTTGTAAGATGGTAAGGGACTTTCTGAGAAGTCATCAACAGAGCCCAGGACCTGCTCTTCTGGCACTCAGGCAGCACTCATACTGCTTCTGGTTTAGCAGGCTGATACGAATGTGGACAAAACTAAGCAGCTCAGCAGTCTCTCAGTCCCCTCTTCACTGGCCCTGGAGAACTTGCATATTGTGAGGTGCAAAAAACCCCCACAGTTGCTGTGCNTTGGGTCCCCACCTCAGGGATACATGCCAGATTACTAGGAAAAGGATGGGAAAGAGAGCAGGAACCTACAACCTGCGGCTGGGGTCCTTCCCTGGCTAGCATCTCTGCAGATGAGTTGATTTNCTCTGAGCAGTTCTGGACAAACAGCCTTCTCCACCTGGCCTCTCCATCAGCCCCCTGGTGATTAGGTCTTAATGAGCTGGCTGCAGAGAGCTGGAGGCTGGGGTGAGCTTTGCTGGCCTGTGGAATGTACCTCTGCTGTGGCNAGGGCCCTGCATTTTGTATTTGGGGCCAACACGACCCTTGTATATCTATTTGGAAGCAGCAAGTCCCCCCAGAGCATTTTATCAGGTTATTTTGAATTAGGAATTTAACAGTGCACAGTGCAGAAGGAAAAGTCTGGGAGGAGAGCTGGTAAATGAAGTTGGCAAGGGAGAGCATGCAGGGGAGAAGGGAGGAAATCCCAGGCCAAATGCTGGAATAGGACTTGATGATGTTGGTGACAGCAGGCTGCATCTTCCAGGACAGGAATCCCTCTGCGATTTACCAAACACTGCTATCACNTTATTCTATGCTGTAATACTGAGAACTAGAGAGTTTGCTTGTCTTATTATTTTACAGATGTAAGAAAGACTCAGAGAGGTGCTGAGACCTGCTCATAGTCACAATGCAGAGAGCAGGCTGGGATTCCAGTTTCAGGCAGCTGTTCCTTCTTTTCCTGACACACACCACTTTCTTTGAGGTGCTGTAGTAGCTGCTCAAATAGTTTTCCCAGTTCTATGTGAGTTCCTTGCTCTAGCCACATGCCCATCCCTCACNTTTCTGGCTCTTTTTCTGTGGCTGGCACATGCAATTTCCCACAAGGCTGGCACTGGGCTGCTGGAGTCATATGATCCACACAAGGTAGTTAGGGTGNCTGAGAGCTCATGGCCTCAGTCTCTGGTGTTCTGAGCAGTCGGAAGTCCCTGCTCATGGGTCTGAAGAGATAGCTCAGGGTAAGGACCTACTACGAAAGCTTGAGGACCTGAGTTTGACACACAGCACCCACATTAAAAAAAAAAAGCATGATGGTTCATGATTGTAATCACAGTTCTGGAGAGGTGGAGACGAGAAGATCCCTGGAGATTACTGAGCAGCCAAACTGATGATTCCCAGGTCTTACTGAGAGACTCTGTCAAAAGACAAAGTGGGGAGGAAGGTAGCAGGGTGGTTCAGTGTATAAAAGTGCCTGCTGCCAGGCCTGACAACCTGAGCTTGATTATTATGTGAGGCTAGGGAGAGGATTTAGTGGATAAAGCACTTGCCACACAAGTGTAAGGGCTTGCGTTTGGATTCCTAGAACCCACAGAGAGCTGGGCACAGTAGTGTATGTCTGTAACCCCACAGCCCCTGATATGAGATTGGGAAAAATAGCTGTCAGGATTACTCTGTGATCTAAGGAAGAGAAGCTCAGGGCTTGCTAGCTTGGTGTATGTAGGNGAACAAGGGGCCTTTTCTCAAACAAAATGGAAGATGAGGATCCACACCTGAGGTTGTCCTCTGACTGTCACATGCGAGTTGAGGCTTCCCCCATTCATATACGTGTACACACACATACACACACACACACCACAGACACAGGCACATGCACACACACACACACATACACACACATACACATACACTACAGACAGACACAGACACAGACACACAGACACACAGACACATACACACACACACAGACACACACACACCATGGTTGGGGGGAAGAGGCTAGGGAGACAGAGTGAGGAAGGGAGAGGAGCCCCTGTGTTTCCACTGGCAGGAAGGACAAACCCAGAGCTGTGGCTGGGGCCCAGTACCCCTAAGACTCCCAGTGAGAACTGGANAGCCACCTGAAAGTCTCCTTGCAGAGTTTCCAGGCCTTTCCTGTCTTGTGCTGTACCACAAATAAATACCAGGAAAAAAAATCCCCATGATCAGGTCTGCTGCTGACACNCCCACCAGACAGGGAAGGGCTTGAGGATCAANAAGGTGACAAGAGATGGTGGAGTCAGGGAAGGGATGGCTGCGCAGGAAAAGAGGTTTCCTGAGACACTGTTAGTTCATGTGAGAACAAATCACACTCACAGATGATGGCGATGTCTTCTGAAGGACCNAGATCTGCAGTGGCAGGGCTACAGACATGCTAGGTAGGACCTTGGCCTGAGACAGAGCTTAGCACAGAGGACATACATCTGTGTTAGAGGATGCCATTTTTTTATATTTACATTTTCTGGGTCAAATCACTTTACCCAAATTACTAGTAACAGTAAAAGTAGAGTTACACGAAGAGCTGTGTTACACTGGTTTAAAGTTGTCTTCACTATCTTTACTTACAAGATGCTGATCCATGCGGTGTGATTCAACGTGACTTCAGTTTCACACATTTAATTGTTGGGGAATCATTGGTGACACAACAAAGTCAAGGACGCCACTCAGGAAACATGCTGCGTCTATCCACACTCCAGAATGTGTGTTTATCATTCCTTTTGGTGGTCTGTGTGGCCTGTCCACTGCAGTGTGAGGACAACTCAGAGACAGCCACAGGGTCCATAGTGGCTACACTTTAGGACCTGCAGTNACTCTGTCTTGTCCCAGGAGGTGCACTTAGGCACAAGCAAAAGGGTGAGGGAAGCAGAGCTGGGTAGAGAGAGGCACTGGGCCTCAGGACAGTCATAACTGAGGCCACAGATGACTCCAGAGGACCTCTGGAGATGAGGAAGCCCTTCAGAGATGCTGTGAGTGGAGGCTAGAAGTCTGAGTCTTTGTACTCCATGCCTAGAACACTGGCTATACAGGGAAGTGTGTGACCTTGGACCAGGTGATTCTTCTAAGTCAAGGCATTGGAATTGGGTCTNGGCTGAGCAGCACTGATGCTTTAGACACTGTCCAACTGCGTGTTGACCTGTCCCCTCTGGCATGTTTTTAATCCCTGCTTNGCCCAGCCTTNTGTATAGAAGTCATAGACAGGAAGGGCATGCTGCTTCCAATTGCGTTTTCATCAGCAGATATTTCCTGAGGACTTCCCAAATGCTGGGCCCTTCAGGTACCGTGGAAAGGTACCTTTGCAGTCTGTTCCATTCCACTTTTGCAGTGGCCACCACATCTTAGTGGTCACTTGGTGATACAACTCACTTGGCCCTGGCTTGTGTTGNCCAGTTTCTGAGGAGTAAGAGCTTCTCTCCAGCTGGCTGCACAATGTGTATGATTGACCAGTGTGAGTTGGCTCTGGGGACTGCAAGTAACTTTTGTCTATGATAAGGTCACACTTAGATCCTGAGGATGTCAAAATATCCAGGGAGACAGATGACTACTTGGGCTCATTTGGCCACTTGGCCCTGGCATAATGGGTGACATTTCACATCCTTAGACTAACAAGCTAAGGATGTGGGCTCCATTGAAAGCCAATNTCACTACCTGGGCCATTGTGCTGTCCACTCTCCNCTTTCCACTGTGTCTGAGGTCTGTACTGGGTCTGATCCTTCTTAAATGCCTCAAAACCTCTCANACATGAAAACATTTTTCAGGGCATGACACATAGCCACTTTCTCCTCTCGTCCTCCCAATAGCCCTTGAGGTCAGAGGTCAGCTGACTAAATGGTGGGCACTATGCAGATAAATAATCCAAACCCAGCAAAACTTAAGACTGTCTTGAGGTTGCACTGGCTGGTATGTGGTGGCAGAGCAAGGCTTAAACTCTGCCTTCAGACCCAGTGTAGTGTATTTTCTTCTATTCTGCACAGATGGAGAATCATGAATATTCTAGAACATATCGCCAGTTAAGCTGCATGGAAGGCTGCATGTCTGTAGTTATCATTTTAATTTAGAAATATTAACTTTAAAAATTCTGTCAACTAACACATGTTCCCACATTGGTTTTCACACAACATTGGATGGAAAATGACACTGATTAGAGGTGGCCTCTCCCTGACCCACTTGTCCTCCTTAGGCTCAGTCATAGCCCAGGTGAACATGGACAGGAAGGCAGAGGACATACCTCAGCACAAGGTGTTTGAGATCAACAACTTCTTTAGTCAAGACAACAGAAGTATTTATGACAGGAAATCCTTGGCAAAGACAGNCTAATGGTTCCCTGAGACAGCAATAAAGGCACTTTTGCCTGGAGCATTGGACTTCTGAGGTTGAGCTGCCAGCATCTGACTAGGTGCCTTCACATTCCTAGGAGGGGCGGCTTCTGCTCTTCAATTGGGAAGGTGGGAACAACAGACACCCACTGCTGTCAGGCTTTGGCAGGAGGGAGATTTATACCTGCCACTTACGATATGCTGGCCTCTCTGCTCCAGGATGGAACAGCTGTTACGTTTGATCAGCTTTCAAGAAAGACAAGGCTGCCATCCGCCAGACACACCCACCCGCCTGCCTCCCCACTCCAGCACTCTTGGTGAGGTGACTTTCCTGCTTGCTTCCAGCCCAGGGTTAGAGTGAGAACAGCTTGGAAGAATGTCCTAGGACTTGCTGTTAGGCAGTTAAAAATACTGATTCTGAGGTTCCCCATGCCTTTCTCACAACACGATTCAGTAAGTCTGGAGTGGGGAGTGTTTTTATGATTAGGTAATTTTCGGAAGTAGCAGGTGTGGTCAGGGCATCTCTAACTACATTGGGCATGGGAGTCAGCCACAGTTTTTTTTTTTTCCCTTGTGATACAGGAGATGGAAACCAGGACCTCATGCATGCTAAGCAAGCACTCCATTACCACTAGGTTACATCCCAGTCCTCATATGGATGCTAAAATGATACTCCATAGGAAGGTGTGGAAGGACTGTAGTAAAGTATTCATGACAGAAGATTTGGAGTCCTCTTGGAACTTGGTATGTTTCCCCATGTCATNTCCCCTTCTGGCCCACTCTGTCCCACCTAACAGGTAGCCTTACCTTCTCAAGTCAAGGGAGACAAGCTCAAGGAAGAATAGCAAGCTTGACCCATGCTCCTATGCTTCATAGGGTGGATACATGAACCTTCTCAAGAGTCAAGAGGACCTGTAGGCAGGACATGTTAAATCTGGCAGGTCGGNCAATATGGCCTCACTAAGAATCTTTGAACAAGGAATGTCTGGAGGTGCAATATATAGAGTCTCCTAAGCAGCAGAAGGAGTGATTCCCAGCAGGGGAGACTCAGAGAAACCCAGATAAAACCTCTCTAAGGGTAGATAGAACTTAGGAAATCCATGACAGNCAAGTCCAGCTCCCAATTATGTCTGGATTCTTTTTGGGAGAGAAGTCAGGGAGAAGATGGCTTCTCCTAAAGGCTTTGTGGAAGATGGCAGGATACACAAGGTTGTGAACCAGAGAGGAGCTGCCTTGTGGTCCCTATCCCCATGCTGGCCTGCCCCTGCCCAAAGCTGGCCCAACCTGGGGAGAACCCTGGTGTGTGTGAAGGTTGGAACTTANATGTAATGATANACTTATTGCTAAGAGCAGATGGTAGGGGGTTGACAAGAGACTCCAGGCTGTTGGCTGTTGAAGGGTGATGGAAAGGTTGTGGGAAACACCTGAGACTTTTCTACCCAGGACAGAGAAGGCATCTAAAGATCTGGTGTGATGGTCAGGGTTAGGAGGAGGGGTGCTGGAGAAAGCTGTCCAGTAGAATACTACATAATGCATGGAATACTCTTCNCTTGCTATGCATGTGTACCACAGACTTCTATTAGTACAGGTAGGCAAGGATGTAGCCATATGGGCCATGGATGTATCCCAACAGAGTGACTATTTTTCTTGAGAGCCATTACTACACATACTCTGGGCCACACATTTTTACNTACTTGAGTTTAACCCTAAAATAAAATATAGATACCATTCCTATTTTGCATGTTTNTANGGTCTAGGTGTCTTAATGGTCACAGATGGCCTGCAGATTGATTTATTCTTGTGTCTATAAATAGAGGTTTCATTTTCCAGACACAAGTTGATGTGACATGCTATTGTGACTGACTAATATCTCCTTGGCCCAGGTAAAAGATCTTACTCACCTCTTCTGAACTTGGTTGGGTCTTTGGTGATGAACACAAAATCACATGGCTAACCATAGGAGAAAGGTGTCTGAGCTTTCAGAGACTTGGAGGCCCCAATAGTGTGCTCATGGGGGATGAAGAAAAGGCCTGCAGCCTGGTTATCTTTTAAAATAAACCAGGGCTTCAGAGTGTATAACACTTCTTTCCTTCCTCACTCACTTTATGTCTTTCTGAGTTTTGTTGTGTGGTCAAGAGAACTCCTTTATCCCTGTCACAGCCACCTTCTAGGACCATGCACACATGGCCATTTATTCTGCNCTACTTAACACCATGCTAGGCATCTAAATCCAGCCTCTTAAGCAGCTGTGGGGAGAGCTGATTGTCCAGAATGCACTTGTGCACTGACAAGGCCTTGTGCCTGATTAAATGCTTTGAGTTTTTTGAGTAAGTGCCTCTATTAGTTAGTTTTTTTCATCCCTGGGAAAGANTGTTTAGCAGAAACAACTCAAGGAAGGAAGGAAAGAATTTTGGTTTTGTCTTACTATTTCAGAAGGTCAAGTCTATCATGATAGAGAAGGCGTGGCTGACAGGACAGCTTACATTATGGTGGCCAGGGATCAGAGAAAGGGGAAAGGGGGCAAAATGTAGCCCCTAAGGACACACCCGAGTGCTATATTTCCCCCAATAGGTTCCACCTCCTGTTTTATAGCCTCTCCTGGTAATGCCATCATATTATGAATCCATCAAAGGATTATTCCATTCATTGGGCCAGAGCCCTCCTGCTCCAGTGTCCCGGGAAATCAGAAGCACCTCCCGAACGTGCTTTATTAGTCTTCTAGTTCTTCCTTAACCCAGTTAACCTGACAGATAACCANCAAAGGGCAGGGGAGATGACTTATTGTTAAAGTACTTGCCATACGTCATGAGGTCCTGAGTCTGTATTCCCAGAAACCCCATAAAACCTGGGTGCAATAGCATGTACCTTTAATCCCAGGGTTCTGTGAGGAGATGAGAGCGAATTCATGGAAGCTCTCCAACCAGCCAGTCTTTCAAACACGGAGGTAATCAACAGAAAGGGACCCTGTCTTAAACAGATGGAAGGTGAGGACCTGCACCTGAGACTGTGCCCTGCTCTCCATACATGCAACCAGGCCTGTAAACACACACACACACTCTCTCTCTCTCTCTCTCTCTCTCTCACACACACACACACACACACACAAGATTAATCACTGCAGTGCTCTGTATTTTCAAGTTATGTTGCCAATCCCAGGAGGGCACATTTGTTGGACAAACTCTTGTCTATCTCCTAGAACCCAGCACTATGTAAATGAATTGGAAATCATGTTGCGTGTAAAATCAACAGACAGCAACAGGCCTGAGCTTTGGAGCATAGAAAGTGTGAGTTAGGAGGGTGGAGAGATGGTAACTCTATTATACAGGAAGAAACACGATGTCCAGACCTCCGCTCAGAGGTGAGAAGGAACTACCATAAACAAGNATCTCATTCAGGAAAATCCATCTTCTATATTAAAGGATAGTGTATTTTCTATCCTCCTGCCTCACCAGCAGAAACGAACTCCTAAGCAAATGCCCAGAGCCAGGCATCTGGCCACAAAGCCTCGGAAGCATCCTCTAGGGTAATAAGTAATTAGCAGCATGCTCTTTACTAAAAGGACCAGAGGATACGCAGCTTCCTGAGCAAAGTGACTGATACAGACTGGCACTTACAGTGGGCTCTGTACAAGTGGGGAAGCAATTACAACAAACCTTCTTCAAATCTCAAGGGTCCTCCGTACCAGGTGACCGACCATCTGTGCAGTTAAGCTGACCAGGGAAGCAGCGGCCCTGCCGGTTACTCAGAGCAGAGGGAATGTAAGACAGGAACTTTGTTACATGTGTGGTGTGGAGGAGTCCAGCAGNCAAATAGGAACTTCTGTGAGGAGGTTGAGCCAGGACAGGAAGCAGTACCTACCCATGGGAACTAGTGAAGCAAAGGCGGGAGAGGGCACTGCTGAAGTCCAATGTGCTCTGGAACCAGGCAGGCCTGCTNAGTGGGAACTGAGGCTGAGGAAGAGCTGCCACTAGAAGCAATGCCTCAGGCAGACAGGTGGGAGAATTCTGGCTTCTCTTCCTGGACCCCCCATCTCTCACTCATGTCTCCCATTGGCTGACACAGCTTGGAGGGTGGTCCTTGATGTGATAGAGAGCAGGGCAGAATGTAAAAAGGATCTGGGAACAGAGAGGCCCAGTGCTGGCGTAAGCACCATAGTGCAGAACAGCAAGTTACGCAGCTCATGAGACTAGCACAGGTCCACAGACCACAGGAAGCCAGATAGGTTTATCATCAATAGTCACTTGAGCCATTTAGGGAAAATGGAGCCACATGCCAAGTGATCCTCAATTCACAGGCTGTTATGACAATTTTGTGAGGGGAATGATCCCACTTTATGCAGGAGGAGACAGATGGACAGATGTTATGTAACTTGTCTAAGGTCTCAGACACTCCATGGTGAAGTTTGAGTTGGGGGTCAGGCCTTATTTTTATTATTATTATTATTATTATTATTATTATTATTATTATTATTATTATTGTGAGAACCCATAGAGGCTTCCTAGTGAGAACTTAACTCAGGGTTAGAGAATCTATGCTTGTGTTACCCAGCAGGGCTGCATAATGAAATGATTTGGTCACGGGTGTGTTTACCAGGTGTTTGGAGGGGTCTACACTTGGCTGTATGGTGGTGTGCTTTGATCTTGCAAGGGGGAGGNCTTTTGCTCCTCCCCTTGTCANGTTATAAAATGCCCTTTTCAATAAAGGACAAGGCAGTTGAGTATTGACCCAAGCCCTCCTGAAGCTATCCTGTGCTTCTGTCTTTCTTCTCATCAGCTCTGTCTCTCTTTCTGTCTATCATTTAATTCCTCTCTCCACCTAAAAACCCTTCAAAAGGTGGGAGCTGGACTCTCACATATTATTATTATTATTATTGTGTGTGTGTGTGTGTGTGTGTGTGTGTGTGTGTTTGTGTGTGTGAATGCATGTATGCCATGGCATCCATGTACAAGTCCAAGGACAATTTTCTACCATGGTGGGTCCTGTGTGGTTGGGCATCAAAGGCAAGTAAATCAGGCTTGGTGGCAAGTGTCTTCACCCACCGAGGCTTCTCATTGGCCCGAGAACTTTGCTCAGAAGTAGTTCTTCTTAGGTTGAGGGGAGGAAGACCATGTCAATTTCAGAATCCTTTGTAAATTGATCATTGTTTGTGGGTGCAACTGTAATCATGGGAGCTGAGTTGTGAAATGTTTTTGCTTTGTGAATTGGTGCAGCAAATTGTTCTCATTTTCAGCAAGTTCTCTTACTGGTGGTCACATCAGGTGTTGTTTTGACTGTGTACCTAAGCTGGGAAGATCCCTTTGGCAGTTCAACTAAGTTCTAGTCCCCTAATGGGAACTTGTCGGGAATGGAATCCCACCTTAAACAAGGCTCATGCCATAGTCTGGTTTGTTCAAGTTTAGGATTGAAGTGGTTGTGGAGGGGAATATCATTGTCGTTTTCATTTGATTTCCCTGATGATGATAATATTGAGCACCTTTTCATAATCATATACATATATGTTTATTTTCTTTTCTCTTGTGGAAGAAAGCATCAGATGGATAGTGTATTTTGACCAGAAGAAGCATTAGCTTAAGAGCAAATTTAGTGACAATCCAACTATTTTTATTAATAGAGTCTTCAGAAGAAAGAAAATTTTAATTATTACTGTTGTTATGTGAGACACACTCCCTGTGTATTTCAGATCAGTTTTAAACTTGAGATCCATCTGCCTTAGATCTCCTAGTGCTGAGATTACAGGCAACCTATTACTGGTATTTTTGTACTGCTGGTGGTCAATCTCGGGACTTTTCACATGCCAGGAAAGCGCTCTGCAGCTTAGCCACATCCCCTGCTTAATTTTAATGGTCATATGTAGGTTTATGATTTGTTTAGAGCTTATAGTTTGGGCAAATTGTATTATAGGTCAAGATTTCCTTTTAAGATTTTTATTGATGCATGCTCATTGTATGTAGTAATGAGCTTCCTAAAGACATTTTCATAGAAACATACATGCTTTGGCCAGATTCCCCTTCCACAGTCCTCCACCCTTCCTTTTTACTAGTTCTTTGTCCCTTAGGTAGTTTTGCTTCTACTTTCACGTCAGATGTAAATGGGTGGTTTTTGAGACAGAGACTCTGTGTGTAGCCCAGTTGGACTACAATTGCAGTGCAGACCTGGCTGGCTTGAACTCCCAGAGATCCACCTGACTCTGCTTCCCCAGTGCTAAAGGCATGGGTCACTATTCCTGAGCTGTTTGGCTTTTGAAACAAGGTTTCCCTGTGTATTCCAATTGGCCTCAAGCTGAAAATCTCCTGTTTCAGCCACCTAAGTCCTGAAATAAAACACATGTGCCACCATATCTAGTCATAAGATTTATACAAAAGAACAGATGGGTGGGGTCTGTGGAGATGGCTCAGTTGGTAAAGTACTTACTAGGCAAGCTTGAGGACCTGAGTCTGTGCAGCACTAGTGTCACAGCTGGGCATGACAGTGCATGCCTATAATCCCCATGCTGGGGAGATAAAATGGGAGAATCGCAGGGCCTTGCTGGCCAGCTATTCTAGCCAAACCAGTGAGCTCTAGGCTCAGTGACAAACTCTGTCTCAAAAAATAAGGTAGACAACAGTTGAAGAAGACATCTGAAGTTGACTTCTGGCCTTTGCATAAATGTACACACACACACACACACACACACACACACACAAATGCACACATTCAAACATGTATGCACATACACATTCATATACACACCCCACACACTACAAACACACACTCACTCTCACACACACACCACACACACACTCACACATACACACCACAAACCACATACACCACCCTCACACTCACATAAACACACTCACACACATATGCACACACACTCACAGTTTTTAACTCTGGGTCTATTCTTACTCTAAGAATAAACCTTACTTGTATAAGGTTTATGTAATTAGTTGCATAATAAGAAATCAAGTAATATGGCTCCTTTATCATATTCTTTATATTCAAAATTCTTTTTCCTGTCTAATATTATCTCTACATCAATTTTAATCAACAACATTTGTTTTTTTTTAAAAAAAGGCAGTTGGGAATTTTATTAGAATTACATTAAGTCCACAGATTAATTGAGGTGAATCAACACTGTAACCATATTGAGCCTTTCAGCTGTGAACACAGCACATCCCTTCATTTAGTTAATTTCTTTCAAAAGTTCTTGATTTCCTTTGGCAATGCTTTATACATTTCAACACAGCCGTCTTATGCATTTGAAAATTTGTATTTTTAAGTAGACTTGTTTTGTGGTGCTATAATAAATAAAATTGATTTTAAACTTAATTTTGAAGTGTTTCCTGCTAATCCACTTGGTTTATTATTTTATTTTAGTGTATATGACTATTTTGCCTGCATGTATATCTGTGCACCACTTGTATGCCTGGTGCCTGAGGATGCCAGAAGAGGGTGTCAGATCCCCTGGAGCTGGAGTTAGAGGCAGTTGTGAGCGGCCAGTGCTCTTAAGCACTGAGCCATAGCTCCAGCTCCCACCCCACTATTGGTTTTTATGTGTTGACTTTGTATCTGTGACTTTGCTAAATGATTTACTTTCATAGCTATTTTGTGGACTAATTAAGTCTCTCTGGNTAGGCATCAATACTGTCTATAGAGGCTGTCTGAGCTTTCCTTTATGTGTTCTCCCCGTTTTATTGCTTAATTGTATCCGTTGGGATCTCTAACATAATATTGATCAGAAATGGTGAAAAAAAGTCATCTTTCCCCNTTTTCCTCATATCAGGGGGAAAGTTCAACCATGTCTGAGTACATGTGACATCCATGTTCACTGAGTCTGTCATCTTCTCGTACTCTTTCTTAGGTTGGCGATGCTCGCTCATTCCTACTTGCTGACAGTTTTTTTTTTTTTCCTTACTTTTCAAAACAATAGCTGTGTGTTGGATTTGGTCGAATGTTTTTTTCCTGCGCGTATGAATTGCTTATATGATTTTCCTCCTTTATTCTTTTAATTTGGCAAATTCTATGGGTTTTGAAAATTTTATGCAAGCCTTGTAATCCTGCTTAGATTGCATTGTATTTGTTAATATTTATTAAGAGCTGGGTATAGAGCTCAATGGTAGAACCCTTGCCTGGCATATGTAAGGCCCTGGATTTGATCCTCAGCACCACACAGAGAAAAAAAAATGTGTATGCCTTCATGTGCGTATGTGTGTTCCACAGTGTGGGTACATGAGTGTGAGGGAGTGTATGTGGGGGGGCAAGGTTGATGCCAGGAATCTTTTTTTGATTGCCCTTCAGCCTAATTCTTTGAGGTAGGATCTCTCAATCAAATCAGGATTCACCCACACTGCTGGTCTTGCTACCATCTTGCTCTGGAGGAGTCCGTCTCTACCTTCTAAGGCTGGAGTCACAGGTGAGTCTTGTGCTTTGGCTTATCTGACAAGTGCTTTAACCACTTGCCTGTCTCCTCAGGCCCAGGATTTGTTTTTTAAATCCACAGTATTTTTTTTCAGGCCCTAGTGGTACATAATCTAGTTATTCTGGAGCCAAGGAAGGAAGACCATAGTTCACACTTTGCCTGGGCTTAGAAGTATGTGCTTGGGCAACTTAAGGAGACTGTGTTAAATAAAAAAAACGTTTAATTTAACCCTTTCCCCTTCCTAGAGTGATTCATGTATGTCCCTCTTAGGCTCCTCCTCTTTACCTAGTTTCTGTGGGGTTGTGGATTGTAGCCTGGTTATCCTTTGCTTTGCGTCTAATATTCGCTTATGAGTGAGTACATACCATATTTGTCTTTCTGGATCTGGGTTACCTCACTCAGGATGATTTTTTTTCTAGTTCCATCCATTTGCCTACAAATTTCATAATAACATTGTTTTTTTTACAGCTGCATAATACTCCATTGTGTAAATGTACCACATTTTCTTTATCCATTCTTCAATTGAAGGGCATCTAGGTTTTTTCCAGGTTCTNGCTATTACAAATAATGCTGCTATGAACATAATTGAGCAAATGTCTTTGTGGTGTGGTTGAGCATTTTTTTCTGTATATACCCAGGAGTGATATTGCTGGGTCTTGAGGTAGGTTGAATCCCAATTTTCTGAGATGCTGCCATAATGATTTCCAGAGTGGCTGTACAAGATTGCACTCCCACCAGCAGTGGAGGAGTGTTCCCCTTTCTCCACATCCTCTCTAATATAAGCTGTCAAAAAATGTTTAAATTTGGCAAATTTAAAATTAAAAAATTAAATTAAAGATGTTTTTATTATTGCATGTCTTCTTTATGTGTGAACAATCTACCTAATTTTGATTGTGACATCCTCACATTATTATGTTATTGTCATGGTGTACATTTTCCACTGTTTTNCTATTAAAATTTCTTTTTCTTTTTTTTTTCTGGTCCTGGAGCACTCTGTAGAGCAGATGGCCTCAAACTCACAGAGATCTACCCACCTTTGNCTCCTAAGTGCTGGGATTAAAGCTACCACCATCCAGCTTAAAATTTCTTTTGGTGCTAGCATTGAATTTAGGGCCACTCATGGACTAAGCACTTTTTTTGTTCTGTCTCTTAACCATACTCCAAATCTTCTATCTTTTAACTTTAAGTATATCCATGTATTTACGCTTAAAGTGTATTCCTAGGAAAAAATATAGTTGTTTTTATTTTGTTTGGAAGCACCTTTCCTTAATTGGTGAAATTATTTGATTGTTCCATTTATAATTGATATATTATTTTTATCCTGTCTACTATTTTTCTCTCTCCTTCTCTTTTCATTCATAAGTGACTGCCCAATACATCTTTAGTTTTGATCACAATCTACTCTCAAACACTACATCATGTCTATATATCGCACTAATCTTATAACTGAACACTTTGTTTCCTTTCCAGTCTTCTGTTGTATATCTTACCTGGACATATAGGTTGTAAGCCTTCAAACATGGAGTCATCATTTTTCTTAGTTAATTATATTTTAAAGAAATTAAAAATGGAAAACATATTTCATATTAATCCACATATTTACTGTGTCTGTTCCTCCTCATTCCTTCATGCAGGTCTGAATTTGTCTAGTGTCCCATTTCTTCAGTTTGAAGGAATTTTAAAATAATTATTTTTGGTAATGCAGATATACAGACTATAAATTTTCTTAACCCCCCTTTTTTGTTTAAGAGCACAAAGATGCTTCATTTGGTCTTCCATTTTAAAGATAGATATATATTTATACTTTGATAGTTTATTTACCATAGATCACCCATCAATCAACCATTTATTTATCTATCTACTTATTTTGCTCAATATATTTATTTATATGTATCCATCTGCTTATCCATCCATCCATCTTATCTGTCTATCTTACCTATCAGCTATTTATATTACTTTTTGTATGTAAGCCATTATCATTTTCCCACTATTCTGCATTTTTTCTTTTTTTTATTATAAAAATTTTTTCATTCCTGCATTTTTTCTTGTGAGGAATCTGGGTCCTTTGTTCTTCTGCCCATTTTGATTCTCTACTTTCTAAGTTTTTCTCTTTATTTGATTTCAACAGTTTGATTATGAGGTGCTGTATTATCATTTTATTGATTATTTCCACTTGGGATTCATTGAGATTTCTTGGCTCTGTAGATTTAACTTTACATCAGATCTATAAAGAGTCCAG
Organism: Neotoma lepida; assembly: GCA_001675575.1. Taxonomy (NCBI): domain Eukaryota; kingdom Metazoa; phylum Chordata; class Mammalia; order Rodentia; family Cricetidae; genus Neotoma; species Neotoma lepida. The sequence continues at coordinate 878,935 of LZPO01097095.1, forward strand.
GCATTATTTCTTCATGTATTTCCACTCTCTCAGGTTCTGATATTCCAATTACATGTATGCTAGATTGCTCTGTAGATACTTGGTGTCAGCTCCTATTCCCAGCCTCCTCTCTTCTACCTCTGTGTATCAGATGATTTCTTATCCTCTGCCTTCANCTTCCATGATCTTCCTTCNGCTATGTCTAATNTGCTTTTGACGTCATCCAGTGCGTTTTTCATTTCAAGTATTATATTTTTTGATTTTAAATGTTTCATTTGTTTTTTTCTAGTCCCTATGTTTTTTTCTCATTATGCTCATGTTTTCCTTTAGACTTTTTAAGCCATTTATAATTGCTTTAAAGTTCTCATCTACTAATACTGTCATTGAGACCTTAGTGGTCTATTTGTATTGGCTTATTTTTCCATTGGTGGCATTTTATTGCTTCTTTTTGACTGTAATATTTGATAGACTGCTAGACATATGGTTATTATACTATTTGATTGTGGTTATTTTGTCTCTAGAAAGTATTGGATTTCATTCCTTGGGTGGTTTATGTACTTAGAGCAATACTAGCATTATGTTGTTTTTAGTTTGTTTAGGTTTATCTAGATTAGCTTAGATCTAGCCTTGGACTTGTGTAGCTCCTAAGGTGTAAACTTTTTCTATTTCCCTGGAACATCTTGGATATTGAAGGACATCTATGCAGCCTGATTAGCTAGCACTTGAACATCTCTGAGCCCTCTGGAAGCACTGTTAGTTTTCTAGCCCCACAGGCTATGTGCAGCCTCATTCCACACACCCACTGCTTAGTACTCAGACAACAATTCATGACATGGCTGTGGTGTCTTCTGGAACCATTCTCTGTATGGTTTCCTCTTCTCTAGAATTCTGTTTCCTAAGTGTTACCTATCCTAATCTCCAACTTCAGTCTGTTTCCCTAGCTCAGCTATAATGAAAATGTGTTTGCCCCATTGTAGCCGGAATGTTTCTCGGGTCCTGCCCGGGCCCTGAGGTCAGGAAAAATCTCTCCTATCCGCGTGTTCNGCAACTTTTTGGTCCCAAATAAACACACAGAGGCTCATATTATTTTTAAACTATGGCCTTTAGCTCAGGTTTATTACAGACTAGCTCTTACACTTAAATTAACCCATTGCTATAAATCTATGTTTTGCCACTTGGCCTGTGGCTTACNGGTACTGTTATATCTTGCTTCTCCTGGCGGCGGCTAGCAGCATCTGCCCTGCTCTGTCTTTCTCCTTCCTCTCTCCCTAGTTAGAATGTCCCGCCTAACCTTATTCAGCNTCATCATTGGCCATACAGCTTTTTTATCAACCAATCAGAGNAACACATATTCATAGCATATAGAAGAGCATCACCATCACCCCATACTCTAGTTTCTGTTCAGAGCATATAAATCTTTTGCCTTTAAAAAAAGTATCTGAAACTTTGGGGCTGGAGAGATGGCTCAGGAGTTAAGAGCACTTGCTGCTCTTGCAGAGGACCATAATTCATTTCCCAGCCCTGAGGTTGGGCTATTCAACATTGCCTATAACTCCAGATTCAGGGCATCTAATGCCTTGTTCTGGCCTCCAAGGGCATCTGTACATACACATACACACACACACACACACACACACACACATACACACACACACATACACACACACACAAAGTGAAAGTTAGACATCTCAAGTGCACATGATTTTTACTTCCTTCTCTCAAGGGGGTCAATCTTAAAATGCCTGCCATCTAGTGTGAGAAAATAATTATTTTAATCCAGCTAATTGTCTATGGAGGGAAGATTATTTCATTCTGGCCATGAGGTAGAGGTCTATTTTTAAACATCTGTATAGTATTTTATTGTATTTCTTCTGTAGTAGATCTAACCATCTCATTGTTGATAGGCATTTATAGCTTTTCCAACCTTTGTCTTATAGAAACAGAACTGTGGTGTCAGTATTGGTTCTTGATTGATTCCATCTATTTTTTTTTTGTGCATTTGCAGAAGGAATTCCCAAGAGTGAGAAATGGGACAAATGCCATGTTCACTTTTATTATTCTTTGCATTTGTAAAACTTATTTATGTGATGTATATCTATGTGTGTGTGGATGCCCAGGCATGCATGTGGAGGCCAGAGGACAACTTGAGAGAGTTAGTTCTCCCCTTTTACCATGTGGTTCCAGAGACTGGACTAAGGTAGTCAGACTTAGTGGCAAATGTCTTTATCTGCTGAGACGTTATGCTGACCCTGCATTTGCAATTCAACAGATATTTGCACATTGCTCTATAGAACATTNAAAAAATATTTTTGCCAACAATGACTGAATGTCTTTTATGCTTTTAGAAGTTTTTGTTCTTCATATATCTGGTGAATAATTGTTATTTATCTTATCATACATGAAGGTGGGCAACTGTTTACATATTTAGGGGCCACTAGTATTTCATTTCTGTCAAATGCCCAGCATAACATCTTATTTACCTATTATTACTTCTTTTTCTTTTTGAGTCAGAGTCTTGCTATGTATGTAGGCTGGCCTGGAACTCACNGTCCTCCTATCTCTACCTCCACAGTACAGTTATGATATGGGTGTGTTATCATACTTGGCTTCTCTACCCTTCACAATGATAAAAGCTAAACATAATTAAAACATAAGCACATATAGAAGTTAGATTTTCTCTTTCGGTCATTGTATGATGAAAATTTAAAGCAAAACCANTCAGTGCAAGTGACATCAGCAAGTAAACTAGCAGACACAGAAAACCCTTGCTGTTNTTCACACCTTGGAGTAGAGAGCAGAGTTGAGGAAAGTGAAGTAGAGCTATAGTAGGTGTGGATTCAGCACCAGGATTAGTCCAGATGCAACCACCTCATGAACACCCAGGCTGTGGCTTACCCACATGTGTGAAACAGACCTACTTGACTGGAAAAATGCCCATCTGAGTCCACAGTGTGCAGGAAGTGCCAATCCAGAGTCAGGCAGAGAGGATGCTGCTGAGCTTTCCNGAAAGGGGAAGGTTTCCCTTTAGGCAGCTTGTGNGAACTCACCACTGGCTTCCACCCTTGGCTTTTGGAGAATGAAATGGAAATTTTCCTGGAGAAGAGACATGAAATCAGATCACATGCTGGGTGATGGAAAGGGTGGGGGATATCTCACAGGCAAAAGGGAAGGTTCAAGGGCCTTGTGAGTTAAATTCTCACACAAGGGAANACATACCTGTCCCATGGGAGAATTCGTTATGCCCATTTCAAAGGGGAAATCAATGATCCACAAACAGGATGAGCAGAGAAACAAACCCCAGATAGCTGTAAGAGATCCCAAGAGGAACTTTNCAGAAGAGGTGTCCAAAGATGACAAATGCTTCCCCATTGGTGATGAGCGCTTGATGATAAGTAATGCTCAACTATAGATATCTATCTTATGCCCCAGGAAGGGCTTGCAATATCTTATGGTTGCTTGGACCAGCTGTGCAGCCAGGTCCCTTAGAATGTGAATGTTCTCTGCTTCTTACATTCTCACTATGGAAATAGAAGATCAGACTTCAGCAGGACTTTCTGGGGATGAATAAAGCTGAGAAGTGACACATTTCATCTCAGAGCTGGTCTGGACAGTCATGGTGAAGTTTGTCTGAATGGATCTTCGTCTATGCCNTCTTGAGATATGACCAAGTGAGGACCCCGGGGAGCTGTCTGTGAGGGGAGGTGTGTGAACGTTCCAGACACATCTATAACCCAGATTCTGGAGAACTGGGTTTGAATTTGGGCCCCATCACATCATCCTTATGTTTCAATTTTCTCAGTTTCAACCAAATCATCATCTCAAATTGTCGTCCCATATCTGCCCCACCAGTCCCTGGAACTTCCCCATCCTCAAGACTCTTATAGAATTTAACATTGGCCCCTGGTCTGCCCCTTTTCATCAGGCTTGGCTCTCTGGGCACCAGGGCCATACCCGGCCATGGCTCACNGTTCTGATACTTCTGATGCAGGGCCTGGTTTTCAGCAGGTGCACACAAAAAGTGTCTTGTTTCTATCACCCCTGTCCCCAGTTCCTGGGCCCTGGGGAGGCTCCGTGAGTTAGCAAACAGAATCTCTCTTTACACATGTTAAGAGAAGGCAATAAATCAATAAAGGTGTTCAACAAGATAAAAAGAAGACCAGGACATCTGCTCTATCCAGGTGGTTGAAATCAACGTGTTTCCTGAGGAAGTCACCTCAAAAAGTCTGCTGCTTTAACCGTTATATGGGGTTTAATGATAAAAACATGTCTTGCACAGGAGTCTGTGTCTGATGTGGAGCCCAGCCAATGGCTTTGCTTCCAGCTATGGATGTGAGATGCTGGGGACCCTGGTAACCCACAATGATGAGAAGTGTTAAAAGACAAAATTGAATCTTCCTATTCTGCTACATGTAGCCTTGGCCTTAGGACATTCTCTTCTTTGAGAAGATAGAATTTTAAGTCTATGATATCACTGATTTGGCCATTTCTATCATGGAACCTAAGCATTGAGAAGCTTCACNGATGGGCTGGTCCTGTAGCAGCACAGGGCTGGCTGATCTACTACTGCTGTGGGATGTCTTTCTGTGAATATATGTTGTTCCCATTGGTTAATTAAATAAGCTGCTTTGGCCTAGGGCAAGGCAGCTTAGAGGCAGGTGGGAAATCCAAGAAGAGAGACAGGAAAGAGAAAGGTGGAGTCTAGAGAGATGCCTAGCTACTGCCCAAGGCCAGCTGACNGGTAATGTCACAGCCACATGGCAAAACATAGATGAATAGAAATGGGTTAATTTAAGATGAAAGAGCTAGCTAGCAAGAAGCCTGCCATAGGCCATACAGGTTGTAAATAATACTAAGCCTCTGAGTGATTATTTTATAAGTGGCTGCAGGACTGCAAGGCTGGGCGGGACCAGAGAAAACTTCTGGCTACAATCTACTTGTTAACCTCCAGCTTGGAACAGATGTGACTGTGGAGGGACAAATGGAAAGACGAGGGAACTACGGTGGCGGATGACAACATTGGGAGGAATGCCTCCCTCCTATCTAGGAATCTTCTACACTTACACCTGGTTATAGCTTCCCCGTGAACAGGAGGGAGGTTCTTTGACTCTGGGTTTTCCTATGTCATTTGCTTTGACCAGTGAGGTTTCTCAGATGTGAAATGAGTAGAAGGTGAACATCCTTAGGCTTTCTCTCTAGTGTCTGTGTCATTGTCATGACAAGTATGTACCTCAGGTTGCCACTGTCCATTTACATAAACCACAGAAAGAAGGGCTGGAGAGATGGCTCACCGGTTAAGAGCATTGGCTGCTTTTCCAGAGGACCC
>LZPO01097095.1:898197-909932 GCA_001675575.1 Neotoma lepida
ACACACACACACACACACGCACACATACACACACACACACACACACACACGGAGAGGGGAGCTGAAAGTAGGACTTGTGTGCAGTGTGGGGTCTAGCAAGGTCCTGAGGTGGGGACAGAGTCTACTCTACATCTTCATTATTTGGCATATGCAGCTACATACCCCAAAGCTGATTGTCCCCTCTCATCTCTAGCTTTGTGGTCCATACCCTCCTAACAGGTCCTAGTTACCATTCAGTTCAGCAGCAATGGAGTCACAGTGGTAGCTGGAACCATCACCAGCTACATTGTAGTAGAGGACAGCAGGTCACATCTGCTGCACTTTGCCTGGCAGTTTGGTTTTCAGTCTCATCTTAGGACTTCTCTCCTAGAAAGACATCCCTGGCCATTCTTGTCTGGTTATCCTCCCAGTGTGCTCAGAGAGAGGGGGCCAGGGACTCCCCACTACCCAGTGCTTCCCTAGCTCAGACTTCCCCACATTTCTGGAAATTGTTTCTGAGCTTAGGGGACCCTTAGATGACACAGAGATGCTTGGGAGTGGGGCCTAGCTGGTTCATCTCCCCACCCTGACCCCAGTAATGAGCTGTGCATGTGGTGAGTGCTGACTCCATTTGTGGTGAGTGAGTGGAGTGTGAATCTCTTAGATGCAGTTTTCAAACTTGCTGTACTTTGCAGGCGTATGGCAAGCTTATGACCTTTGGAAAAGGCTACTTAGTTAAATGAAAACCAAATGCAAGCCCAGATCAGATCATATTCTGGGCTAGTTTTATGTCATCTTGACACAAGGTAAAGTCATCTGAGAGGAGAGAATCTCAATTAAGAAAATACTTATGGAGTAAGATTGGACTGCAGGCAAGCCTTATAGGGTGTTTTCTTAATTAGTGACCTATGTGGGAGGGACAGCCTATTGTGGATGGAGCCATCTCTGGGCTGGTGGTCTTGGGTTATATAAGAAAGCAGGCTGAGCAAGTCATGGGGAGCAAATCAGCAAGCAGCACCCCTCTATGGCCTCTGCATCAGCTCCTGCCCCTAGGTTCTTGCCCTCTTTGAGTTTCTGCCCTGACTTCCTTCAATGACAAGTGGTGTTATGGAAATGTAAGCCAAATAAACCCTTTCCTCACCAGACTGCTTTTACTCATGGCGTTTCATCACAGCAGTAGTAAGTTTAACAGATCCTTTCCACCCCAACTTGTCAGTTTGTATCAGAAGACTGGAAGTCACAGAGCTTTTGGGGGAGAAGGAAATCTAGGCACAATGACACCCCAGTTTTCATTGTGTTTTGCTTGTGAATTCTTCCTCCCACACTGATCAGTAAAGTAATACACACTTGCTATAAAGAACCAGACAATATGGAGATAAAAAGACAAGGAAGAGAGTCAAAACTTCCTGTATGCCTCCTCCTGAGAACCCTTGTCATCAGAGTTGAGTGGGCTTTTGCAGAATGTGTGTGTGTGTGTGTGTGCTGTCTCTTATACACATCTAGATGTGTATAAGAGACAGGTGTGTGTGTGCATGTGCAGTTGTGTGCATGCCACAGGGCACATGTGGAGGTCAGAGAGCAACCTCAGGCATTGGTTCTTGAGCTCATTTGAGACAGAGTCTCTTGTTGTTTCCTGCTGTATATACCAGGTTAGCTGGCTTTCAAGCTACCAGCACTTCTGTCTCCAGCTCCCCTCTCATCATAGGAAATGCTGGGATTACAGATGTCTGCTATTGCATCTCCTTCATGTGGGTTCTGAGAATGTGTGCTCAGGTCGTCACTCTTGTGCATTAAGTTTTTCACTCACTGAACCATCTCCCCAATCCTTACTTTTAAAAATCCAGAAATTTCTCAGTTTATGCAAAGTCCTGTGGACAGGTGGCTTTACCATGCAGTCAGTTCCTACTGGGTGTGGAGGCTGTCTATGCTCCCTNTGAAAACAATACAAGTACTTGCCTTGGAAGCAGCCAAGACCAAGCAACATGGTGCTCCAAATCTGAGTAGAGCATATTTTTTCTTTTTAAGGAGCCTTGACAATGAGACTNGCTGTTTATTCCCTCACTAAATAGACCAATTAGTGTGTAGACAGTGTATTTGCGCCTCTGCCAGGGCCATAGCCAACCGGATGGGAAGGAAGGAGGGAACCCGGGTGTTTTTCAAGCTCTTGAGAGAAATAAGCTGCCCTCCCTCTCTGGCTGAGCGTTCGGGGAGCAGAGTTTTCCCTGCGGCCATCAAGCCCATCCTAGGGGCTGTGGCCCTCCCTTTGCCAGTACACAGATGCGTGTTTTACTCTCTGGCATGACAACGTACTAGGGAAATACAGGCAGAAAGCCCCAGAGAGCTCCATAAAACGACACAAACATGCCTATGTCTAAAAGACACAAATGATCACCAAGGCCTGAGGATCTCTTCCCTGCTGCCTCCTTCTTGGAACAGTGTTTGTTTCAGGAGCAGCTATCAAATGCAAAAGTGTGCACCACCATACAAAGGCAGCCACGTTTGTGAGCTCAGGGAAAAAGCCTGGTGATGTAACTTGATTGTGTTGACAAATTAACCTAATGAGAATACTTTCCCACTAAGAATTCATTAAGCAAAAATGTGCAAAGATGGTATTTGCTGCCTGTTAACCCTTAATTGGCTCAACACCAAAAACACTTAATTGTGACGTGTGTCACCAAAATCCCTAATGTAGTTAATCACTGTTAGACTTACAAAATTATACATCTTAAATGATGATCTGTAATTAAAAATTATATGGGATTATCTTTAGCCCATGCTTTCAAGTGAGCAGCTTTGGCACACTTGAGAAAATGGTAGCAAAGTCAGCTGTGGAAGGAAGTGGCTTTTGTGTGTCACCAAATTTGTGCCTATGGAAAACAGGAAAACAAAAGAGAGTCCTTCTCTAGTAAGTGCCAAACATTCCAAAGTGGTACTGTAGAAGGTGCTGAACCAAACTAGAAGAGAGGCTCTGCTGTTTTAGCTGCTGTGTGACTTGGAGTAGGTCACTTCTTCCTAAGACCCAGGTCATTATTGAATTAGGTTGGATTTGGGGAAGTTCTATATTTATAAATAGGCATATTCCTATGTTTGTTGGCTCACTCGGAAGACCANTTTCTTACTCCATGTGTCCATGTATAAATTCACCACAGACTCCAAAATGTGCTAAGGAACCTAACTAAAATACCAGTAACAAGAAGAAATGTGGGGGCATTTAGAATTTTTTTCTANTTCCCAACACATTTGCTTTGGAAGACTCATGGGCATAAGCACCTAATCACCTCCTTCTTCTTGGTGGTCCCATACGTGGCGAGGAGACTTTTCATCCTAACTCATAAGCCCCATAAGAAGAAAAGAAAATGCTTTCTGTAAGTTAAAAAAATTTACATTCTGAAGTTGTCTTAATCTGCCTTCCTCCTTCTACACCCTGCACGATCCATTTCAGAGTTCAATCCAAATTATAGTAGCATCTGGGCTCCCTGGTGGCCCATCATCATGTACACAATTTTAATGATCTATATTCTGAGGTGCTTGAACAGTGGTCTCCCCATAGAGACCGGGAAGTCTCTGAGGTATCTGCTCAAAAAACACAGCTGGTGGCAGGCCTTGAAACCCCAGTGGGGTTGAATGGAGAGCAGTAGGAAGGGGAGGAGATGAGCAGATGACCACATGGACATGGACTGCAGCCCACTGGACTGCAAGGAAGCCTGGGGCATGAGCCACTGTAGGAAAGGAGCATTGAGAAGGCACAAGGCTAGATGGAGTGGAGCTGACAAGGCAGGACAATTCAGGTGTTCACCTCTCATTGTGATTATAGGTCAAGATCAAAGAGCACCAGGTTTTCTGGGTGGGGTTGCTCTCGTGAGAAGTCAAGGGCATGTCTTTCCCCCAGCAGTTACCGAATATGTCTTGTGGACAAGTGCCATGCCGAGCCCTATAGATTCATGCCAGAAGGCCATAAAACCTTCCATTTACTCCCTCCTCCTCCTCTTCCCTCCACTCGAGTTTCACACCAAAGGGGCTCCACAGACACCCACCAGAGCTGATAACTGGTGGCTGGTAGTGAGGCCTGTTCTCCATGAGGCTCCTGGCATGTGCCCCTCTATTGCTTGGGTTTTGCTGTGTATTGGATTATCGTCCTAATCAATTGGGTGACTCCATAGCTCTTGAGCTTATGCTGTCCTGGACTGTCCTATTTCTCTTGTCATTGTGCTAGTGAGGGACACCCACCTCTACCATTGTTGTTGGATCATCTACTGTTGCTGGTTTCATCTCCCTTGCCAGAGGAAAGCTACAGGAGATACCACTAGGTAACACAAAACATCCTTGACTTCATGAGCTTCCATGCTGCTGGAGGAGGGATCATGATGCCCGTGAACCACACACAGTATGCCTATGTGCCAGGAACCTGAGAGAAAGCTTGTGTGGGAAAGCTAGAAGAAAATCTTCCCTAAATACCAGTGCAACCTCCTTCTTCCCTCTCTGAAGAAACTGCATAACCAAGAACAGATAATGGCTAAACCTAGAGTTTCCATTGTTAAAGTGAGAGATTGAGGTGTGCAGAGAACATAAAAAATGGTCAGTTACTCCATAAATGGATGCTTTGTTAAGGCACTGGGCACTAAGAGACTAAGTTAAGACCCACGGATCCTTCCTCGCCCTTGTAACCATAAACACGTATGCATATGCATCATTCTTTTCACTTGCCATGTAGTGTTACACTGCATGGTGTGGTCCCTCCACATTTTGTAGAGCAGCCTTCCACAGATGGACACACAGTTGCTTCCTACTTTTCATGGTCAGAAACAAAGCTTGCATATGTTTTTCGTATACACACAAGAGAGTTTCTATTCCAAGAAGGAGCATTCTTCCTGATAGCTTTGAAATCACTTAAGATGCTTGCGTTTGGGTTAGGGGGCAGTCACCAGGGAAGGATAAAGTAAGGTAGTGGGCTCTCACAGGGAAACTGGGTTCACACAGGGTTAGAAAATGTGAACCAAGGCTTCAAAGAGATGGAGATTTGGGACAAAGGGACTCTGGAGTGAGGAGGGGCAGAGGTACAGTCGGCCACTCCTCTAGGGGATACAAGGAGGTTGGTGTCTGTTTCCACAATTTGGCAGGATGGCTTAAAGGGTATAGTTGGGAAAGACATTGCTTTGTGGATCATAAGTGGGCAAGAGCAACTCACACAGGTGCTCTGAGATGATAGTGGAGTCACCCAATTGATTAGGAGGATAATCCAATATACAGCAAAATCCAAGTAATAGAGGGGCACATGCCTGGAGCCTTCAGGAGAACAGACCTCAGTGACACTGCCAGCCACCAATTATCAGCTCTGGTGGGTGTCTGTGGAGCCTCAGTGGTGTGAAATAGGAGTGGATGGAGGAGGAGGCGATGGAAATAAAGAGTCTTGCTCTTTGGAGGGCTTTTGANTGTATTGCTGTCCATGAGGTGCTGGGAAGGGCTCTTATACAACTATTCTTCCTNCCCTTGGTCTAGTAACCCAGGAACTTCCTTTGTCAACCAGCAGCAGTCAGAGGNAGGAGCCAGCCTGAGCATTACTAGCTTCATGAGGCTGGAAATGAGTGGACGGATGAGATCATTGGGGTGCTCACAGCCAACCTCAGAAGCTTGCAGGAATGGTGCATCTCAGATACCTCTGGTGATCCTGGTAGGTCCCTCTTGTCACCTCTGTAGCCTCACTGCTTCACAGAGATGGCAACATGGCTGTCACTTAATCATACCTTTGCTGTGAGCTTGTCAGAGAAGGCTTTCAACTGACCCCCAAACTATTCTGGGGTTGTGGGGTAGGCTTCTAGATGAGTGTGGGAAGCTGGAAGCATGGGCTGTAGAGGGATGAAGAGGGATGGGGACTAGGAAGCCAGGGATGGGTGGACAGCTTTGCTGAAATCACTCCCAAGGTTATTCTTGCCATGACCACATTCATATCAGGAGACATCCAGAAGTAGCTCCAACTTTTCCTCGGTTTCTCTTTGTGTCTCAGGTTTGTCTCTCAGGGTGGGTCTGAGAGTTCATGTCTTCCTCTCGGATGAAGACCTATTCTGTGGGGANTAGGGGACAGGTAGGAAGACTCCTAACATCTGCCTGCTGCTACCTGGGATCTCTCAGCTCACACTCTGCAGAGGTAGAGGATTAACCCTCAGTGGCTGCCAGGCAGAGAGTAGGGGAGAAGGGAAGCAGGTCNGAAAAGAGACCCAGCTACACTTTGCTGGCTCTGAATGCTGCTGAACTCCTCCCATACAGGGAAGAATAGGGCTGTGAAAACGCAGAGGCCAAGCCCCAGCAAAGCGACTGGGCCAAGAGCTGGGAGCCAGGGGCAGTGCTTAGCTGCAGGGGTGAGTGACAAAAAGTGGCACGTTGGGAAGGTGGAGCAGGAGGGAAGAAAGAAGAGGCAGGAGGAATTCTGGAAGGTTCAGAGACTATGTTACAAAGACCCATCGGAGGTCCCAGTCCTGCCTCCCCCTTTCCTTCAAGAGCCTCACTAATGAAGGTGACTTTTGTCAGGTAGATGAGTAATTAAAGAGCAGGGCATCTAACCTTTGAGGCCCTTAGGAATTCCAGGTCAAAAATAACACTCTGGTCCTCAGAGACAGCTAATGCCATGGTAACAGGAGAAAAACCTCCAGGAAGGGCACCTGTGCGGTTCCTGGCACAGCCTCTAGGCATACCCAAGACTAGCTGTGTGCCCCAGAGCAAGCACCCAGCTTCTCTGAACCTGTGTTTTCTTATGTGGAAGGTATGGTTGGTGCTAGTCTAAATCTCTAGGAAGTGGAAGGAATAGCTATGGGCACAGTGGAGAGGGAGCCCAACTCACAGTGCATACATTGTAAAGGTTGCTGTACTCAGAACAGTCTGGTTGAGACAGCATCCAAAATTCTCCCTTCTCTAGACCCAGAGAGTTGGCTTAGCAGTTAAGAGCACTTGTTACTCTTGTGGAGGACCCAGGTTTGAGTCCCAGCAACCACATGGTGTCTCACAATTATCTGTATCTTCTAACCTTCGTGGGCACCAGGCATGTATGTGGTACACATGAGTACAGGATGGCAAAACACTTATACACATAAAATAATAAGACAATTTTTTAAAAAAAGTTCTTTCTCAGTGACTCCTCACAGTTCCACCTGAGGCCCATGTCTATCTGCCCCTTTAACATTGTAGATGGCAAGTATTTAGAGTTTCGTAGGACTGTGGATGCCAGGGTCACTATTTCCTGAAGGGCATCTGGACTCACCGCCTTTCTTTCCCTTTCACATCCTTTCAGAAACACTGAAGATGAGTGTTTTTATGGAACCAGGCATACAAGTTGTAAGTTTCCCTAACCACTTTCCCTCCTATACGAAGAACTAAGCAATGTTCTTGGTCTAACACTGACAAACATTTACACAGTGGCTTGGCTGAAAGCATTACCACGTCAGGGACCCCCCATAAGTTAGTTATATAACTCTGAATACAGTGCCTTTGGATGTAGACCTTCCTGCTATGTTAGGTGGGTCTTCCAGGCATACATGAGGTGAGCCAGTGCCTAATATTCAGCCGAGAGTGCAGACTTGTGGGGCCTCTGGATGGAGAATGTCATGGTAGGAAAAGGTTTGGGTACTTAGGGACAGGGAAGTCATTTCCTCACAGGCTGATGGAAATTGTCTTTGTAAAGTGAGTTGGGAGCTAGACGATGGTGTGCTGTGCTTGGTTGGGGAGAGGAGGAGAGCAGGTGTTATTTCCACTCCCTTTCAAATGTGGAAATAAATCAGGACATTTGAGTCTACTCAAGGACCAGAATGAATTCCTGNGAGAGCACTGAGCTCTCTCTGACTTCAGAAATCTGTGGGACTTTATTTTGGGGGATAATCTGCCTCTTTGCCCATCCACATGGATTTGTATGTGTCTCTGAATTTAAAGATGTACAATGTGGATGAGCTGAGGGGGCAGGTACCTATATCAACAGCCAGAAGAGTCTGTCTTAAGAATGTGGATAGAAGCAGTGAGTGTGATGTCACAATGTAAGGGGCAAAAAGGAATGGACTGCCCAAGAAGTTCTAGCTACCAAGTCATGGATCTCTAGTGTTCCGGGAGGCAGCTACAGTCCTTCTGCTTCTTCTCTTCCTCCTCCCCCTTCTTTTTCCCCTTCTCTTCCTCCTCCTGTTTGAGTAGGCTGACATCACCTCCAGATGCATCACATTCCACCGCCCTTGACCATGTTGCATAGTCGGGGGCAGGTGACCCATGTCTGTTCAGAGATCTTTCCTGGCACCGTTTAGATTGAGACACTTCATCGGTTACAGGTATTGAGTCCTATGCAAGCCTAAAGCTACTGGCAATCATGTGGGAGGGCTAATTTGAAAATAATTCAGCTAGAAAGAGTTTAGAGATGGACAGAAACGTTTTTTTATAACACCACACCTGTATTCAGCTATGCTTGAAAGCCACTCCAACTATCAAATAAGTTTACTCACTTTTTCTGGCCTCTGTTTATGGCCTTGGCAACCCAACCACACTGTTTAACTCAATGTCTTCGAGGTGGAGCAACCCAGCATCTGAGTTGCCATCTAGATGCGGGGAGACCTGGGGAAACTCTATCCAAAACATCTCTTCTGGGAATGAATTCATAAACACTCTATTTACTGATGTCCTCTCTGTTGATTTTTCTTGCCACGCATAGATGCTTCACAGTGAATAGCTGTGGGATATCTCAGATGTGACAACATCTTTAAAAGGGGTTCATGGGCCATCTTAGAAGGGCAATTGTGGGCAAGTAGCNGCCATCGACTCTCCAAGCTGCAGCTGTGAGCTCCAGACCAACTACTTCAAGGCACAAAGTTATGGCTCCAGCAAATTACTTTCCAATTCATGTTNCCATAATTTTTTGTCTTGTATAAGGATGAATTTTTTTCTTTCTTTCTGTCTTTCTCTTTTTTTTTTTTGAGACAGGGTTTCTCTGTGCCGCTTTGGAGCCTATCCTGGAACTCACTCTGTAGACCACCCGGGACTTCCAGGTAAGATGGCAGATTAGATGCTGTCTCTGTGTGATTTGGTGTGAAGGAGATCAGGATAAAAAGAGGTTCTACTCCCANGAGAGAAAGAATAGAAAAAAGAACTATGTCTAGGTGAGATGCCCAAAGAGAAACCTCCAGGAGCAGGAAGAGCAACCTGGAGAGAGACTAACTAGCCATGGAGACTTGGCCAGGGCTGGATGCACTGTGGGTGGAAGGGAAGAACAGTGCAGGCTGTGTAGATGAACGTGGTGTGTGCAGTGGGAGCCTATGCTGAGATTCTCCTCCAGTGCCTTGGAATGAAGCCTGGGAAGAAGCTACCTCCTTCGCTGCCCATGAATAACACAGGAGACATGAAGTGTCTGCAGGGAAGTCTCCCTGACAGGCATGAATAAATGCAGCAGAGGGGATGAGAACACCCAGCCACTCAATGCACATACAAGTGCATGGGCCTTCCATACCCCATCAGAGACACAGCAACAGAAAGCCCCATGTGCATAGCACAGTCTCCAAATCACCGGAAAGGAAATTGAAACTGTCAGGCCCAGGGTCTCGAACTGGGAGATTCTGGAAGGAAACAGAGCCCTTCTTTCAGCAGGAAGGACAGACTGACTTGTTTGAATTACTGAGCAGAACAGCCTTCTTGAAAGTGATTTGCCACCTGCAGCAAGTGCTAGAAAAGACAGCCAAGGGGTAGGGGACCCCAAGTTACAGCGTCATCTGCATCATTTATTTACTTGGCTTTTATGACTATCCTTTTCTTTTTATATCTACTCAACAATGCTTTTTTCTATAGTTTCTTACATTTGCTACATGTCATTCATACTTTCCTCTTTCCCCCATCTCTTCATTTTACTGCTTAATTATTAATGCCCTTAGCTCAGAATACATTTATATAGGCTACATTTTCCCCTCAATAAATACCCCACTGCCACTGTCTCTAACCTTACTGATGATGTGGGGGAAGTACTN
Organism: Neotoma lepida; assembly: GCA_001675575.1. Lineage (NCBI taxonomy): Eukaryota > Metazoa > Chordata > Mammalia > Rodentia > Cricetidae > Neotoma > Neotoma lepida. The sequence goes on from LZPO01097095.1 coordinate 908,154, forward strand.
AAGTGTCTTCTACTGCAAATCAAAACCAGGACATCTGTCATATCTTGTTATGGCAGTTGGCTGCCCCTTTAATGGTACTGGGGAACATAAATACAACATTAAGACAACTTGACAGGAAGACTCATAAAATAAAACAAGCCAAAAAGAGAGGAAAAATGNGGGGAAAACTAGGGGATACATCACTTCCAACAGACATGCAAAACACCACAAAGAAACACAAATATCTTGACATAAATCCAGCATGACACTCCACAAGCTCCAAACTCCATAATAGCAAAAACTAAAGCTAATGGACTGAGATGCTGGAAAAATATTTCGGAGTCCTACTTTTAAAAAAGGGTGAACAAATTGTAGGTCAGAGGTTATGTGGCTGGCTTGGGGTTCCAATCCCTCCACTGGAAGTCTTGCCTGGTTACAGGAGTGGTCAGTTTAGGCTCTTTATCGCCCATTGCTAGGAGTCTTAGCTAGGGTCATCCTAATAGATTCCTGGGAGTTTCCATTGCACTAGGTTTCTAGTTCATCCCAGAGATGCCCCTGATTCCAGTTGTCTTTCCCAGTACACTCTCCCTCCATCCTCCCCCTATTTGATCCCCCCTGTTCCCACCCCTACCCCCATCCAGACCTCTCCCTCCATCTACCTGTGATGTCTATTCTACTCCCCCTTCACAGTGAGATTCATGTGTCCCACCTTGAGCCGCCTTTGTTACTTAGCCTCTTTGGGTCTGTGGATTATAGCATGGTTATCCTTTACCTTACAGCTAATATCCACCTATAAGTGAGTACATACTATGTTTGCCTTTCCAAGCCTGGATTACCTCACTCAGGATTACACTGAGTAATACTCCATTATGTAAATATACCACATTTTCTTTATTCATTCTTTGGTTGATGGACATCTAGGTTGTTTCCAGTTTCTGGCTATTACGAATAAAGCTGCTATGAACATAGTTGAGCAAGTGTCCCTGTAGTACAGTAGAGGGTCCTTTGGGTATATGCCCATGAGTAGTATAGCTGGGTCTTGAGGTGGGTCAATTCCCAATTTTCTGAGAAATTGCCATATTCATTTCCAAACTGGCTGATTTATCCTGCCTACAAGATATGCTGGGACAAATGTGGCACAGAAATTATGGGAGTAGCCAACCAATGACTGGTCCAGCTTGAGACCCATACTATGAGAGGGAGCCCATGCCTGTCACTNCCTGGAGGACNAGGACCTAGAGGGAGGACAGCCCTGAGGCCTAGAATAGAACAAAACATGACTGGCAAAAAAGGGAAAAAAAAGTCAAAGAAATGATTCCTAATGATACTCTGCTATACTCATAGATTGTTGCCCAGCCCAATTGTCATCAGAGAGGCTTNACCCAGCAATCGATGGAAACAGATGCAGAGACCCAAAGTCAAATATTAGGTGGACCCTGAGAAATCTTGTGAAGGTGCAGGAGGAAGGATTATGGGAGCCAGAGGGACCAAGGACACCAGGGGAAAATACATAAGTCAACTGACCTGGGCTCCTGGGGGTTCATGGAGACTGAACCACCAACCAGAACTTGCATGGGACTGACCTGGGCCCTCTGCACATGTATTTCAGTTGTGTNGCTTGATCTTGTGGGACTCCTAGCAGAGGGAGAGGGGGCTATCTCTGACTCTGTTGCCTGCTCTTGGGACCCTTTCCTCCTCCTGGGTTGACTTTTCCAGCCTCAGTAGGAGAGGAGATGCCTAGTCTTGCTGCAACTTGATAAGCCATGGCTGGCTGATATACATGGGAGGCCTGCACTTTTT
>LZPO01097095.1:920120-937800 GCA_001675575.1 Neotoma lepida
TCCACGGGGTCTCGGGTTACAGCTCAGGTCCACATGCTTTCAAGGTTAGCATCCATTTTACCAACCAAACTATCTCTCCAGCCCAGTAGGGAATTTTGTTTATGAAAGTCATGGCACTGCCTTTAAGATAAGGCAAAGGCTCATAGGAAGTCCACAGGAAATGGAAGTTGCTGGGGTTTATTCCCAACTTCCTCTCTGTCATCGTGTTCTAGGGCATCTAAGCATCTCTCAGAATCCAGGGAGCAAATCAGCATCCGGCTCAGTCTGCCCCCGCCCGCCCTGCAGTGCCAGTCAGCCACCAGTACAGAGCGAAGATGACAGGGCCCAGAAGGGGTGGGCTTTAGAAAGTCTCCCTTCCCCACAGCCTGGCACTCAGCCTAAACCCTCTGCTAGCTGAAAGGGTGCCAAGCTGCCCAGCACGTTTGAATTTGCAAATCGTCTCCTGTTTACTATCAGAGGATCTGCAAAGCTGAAGCTCCTTGTGGGTTTTCCTGGGAGTCTTGTCGGGAAGCGGGACTTCACAAACCTCAGTGTGTAAGCAACAGACTGCTTCGGCCGTAGGTGAACGAGTCATAAAAGGATTATTCAAGGATTTTTTTTTCCTTTTCGTTTCTATCCTTGACTGAATTTGAGCATTTGCTGATTTGGAGGTGGGGACGGGAAACGGCTGAACCTTTGAGAGTGGGAAGGGAGTCCAGGATTGGAAACCATCGCTTGTTAGGGGACTCTGCTCTACCGCTCAGCTGTGATGACAATCCACTCGAGATATGTTGTATTAAAAGAAAGTGTGGCGTGAGTCCAGCGGTTGAAATGCAGACGCCCACATGTATTTATATTCTCGGGGCCTGGGCCATGTGTGCAGTGACACAGCGTGCTAGAAAGTCGTGGAACTGAAAATAACATATGTCTGTCTCAAGTGCCAGAGGAAATTGTAGTGCTAGTGAGAAGGAGCAGGGTGCAGATTTAGAAAGGGGAAAAGAATTGCCTCCTGTGTCGCTGTGGTGTTTATCCCCAAGCCCTCGCTTCTCCTCACACATAGCGGGAGCAGCCGCAAAACCGACAGGAAAACAAATGCTGAGCTGGGCCCAGGCCTGCTTCCAGAGCAGGTTGGCTTTACAGAGCTCTGCCTTGGACATGAGGTTCTGGCAGACTGAATTTTGACCCTCGCTGTGGTTTGCTGAGTACCTGGAAGGCTCGACCATGAGTAAGAAGCTGTGGATGGTGCTGAAACTGGGCAGAGAGGTGCTGGCAAGAAAGGGAGTCTCTTTTACCTCAAAACTGCCTGGACTTAAACAAGACTCAGAGAGAGAGGACTGAAGAGATAGCCCAGTAAGTACTTACTGTGCAAGCACAAGGTCCTGAGTTCAATTCTCGGAACCCATGTAAAAAGCAAAAAGCTGGATGTGGCAGTGTGTGCTTGTAAGCCCTGGGGAGGCCGAGCAGGTAGATCCTTGGGGCTGCTAGCTTACTTGGCAAGCTCCAGGCTAATGAGAGATCCTGACTCAAAAAAACAAAACCAAACAAAACGGATGGAATGATAGCACCTGCAGAATGATAGCGAAGGCTATTCCTTGGCCTCCATGTGCACATGTGTTCTTGCATGTACATTAATGTGTGTGTTGTACACTTTTAGTCATGGCACACACATACACACACACACACACACACACACACACACACACACACATCCCTTCCAAGAAAAGAACCACCAAATCAAGTACTTGCAGTCTTTTGGGAACCAGAGAGCCGTCTAGATCTTTTCTGGATTCAGAGACACATGGGCTCACTGCCTTCCTCTGTATAAGGGTGCTATCCCTAAAGATGGCTACTGCCTTCAAATTCTGATTCTGAGTGTTTCTATAAACAGAGGCCACAAAGTTAAAGAAGGAATAATTGGTCAAAAGTACTTTTTTTTTTTTAATTCCNTGAAAGCAAGTAAATGATTTAGCTTCCTTATTCCCATTAATTGACTCTGCCATTTTGACCTTATCAGGCACAGCTCAAGATACAGAGCACACTGGGTTTTTATAGGTAGAGCTGAACAGAAAGACTAGGATTTAGATGCTTTCCTCTGACTCTGGGGTTCACCTCTCCCAGAATACCATTGGCAACCTGGAGTCCTCTCTCAGACACTGTCATGGTCTGGAACCATCTTGTTAGACCCCTCAGCAGGGGCTCAAAGCTACAAGATTTTATCCTGTGCATTGGCTTACATTTAACACCATCTTATTTCTCTTTTTCTCCTGTAGCGTGGACCTATTCTCTCCCCTCCCTCCCTGCCCCAATTCCANTGGATCACACAGATCTTTCCCTTGCACCTTCCTTCCTTGAGCTCGTCCTTCTATCCCAGTCCACAACTCCAGGAGGCATTCCATGGGAACCTGCCAGCCAAGCCTGACAGAGAGGCAAGTAGGCCATCACAGCAGATAGGAGAGCTTCAGATCTTCACTCTCCCTCCTCTCCTCCAAATCCAGTCCACCATTCTCATCCCCAGCTTTGTAGCAGACTACCTGTTGCATGCTCTCCTCACTCTCTGCCTCCATCCCATGAAGACTAAGTAGATCTTGGAAAGTAGATCCCTGCTTTCCTTCCTCCTGTGGACCCCCTCAGCCCACTCCTCCAAGCCAGCCCCATTCCTAAGTATCAGCTCCTAATACCTGGAAACACTTTTTACTGGGAACTCTCAGTGGCCATACCTAGCAGGATCCCAGAATTCCCTACCAGACAACACACAGATACCACACTCTCCCAAGAACCAGAGAGGGCAACAGAAACCAAGGAACAAAACACCCACTCAACAAAGACAAGACCAGATATTAGCACCTAGAATTACAATCATCTCAAATCCAGATGCCTAGGCGCCAGCATAAAAACACAATCAGTAACAGCAACTACCTAGGCGCCAGCATAAAAACACAATCAGTAACAGCAACTAGAGCCCAGCTATTCTACTACAGGAGGTCCTGAGAATTCCAAAATAACTGAAGCACAATACAAAGACCTTAAAATAGCCTTTATGAGTGCTTTCTTCAGCAGCACATATACTAAAATTGGAATGATACAGAGAAGATTATCATGGCCCCTGTGCAAGGATGACATGCAAATTTGTGAAACATTCAATATTTTTAAACCCTTATCTAAACTAACTAAAAGGCAGAGAGAGAATATCCAAAACAACAAAATCAGAAACAAAAAGGGGGACATAATAACAGACTCCGAGGAAATACAGAGAATCATTAGGTCATACTTCAAAAACCTGTACTCCATAAAATTGGAAAATCTAAAAGAAATGGACAAATTTCTTGATACCACTTATCTATGTTAAATCATGATCAGATAAATGATTTAAATAGACCAACAACCCCTGAGGCAATAGAAGCAGTCATTTCCCAAGCAAAAACAAAAACATCCCAGGGTCAGATGGTTGTAGTGCAGAATTCTACCAGACTTCCAAAGAAGAACTAATAGTAATACTCTTTAAATGTTATTCCTCAACATAGAAGCAGAAGGAACATTGCCAAATTCTTTCTACGAGGCCACAGTCACCCTGATATCCAAACCACACAAAGATTCAACAAAGAAAGAGAATTGCAGACCAATTTCACTCATGAACATAGATGCAAAAATACTCAGTAAAATACTGGCAAACTGAATCCAACACATTAAAAAGATCATACACCCTGACCAAGTAGGCTTCATCCCAGAGATGCAGGGATGGTTCAACATACGAAAATCGGTCAGTGTAATCCCCCATATAAACAAACTGAAAGAAAAATACATGATCATCTCCTTAGATGCTGAAAAGCCTTTGATAAAATCCAACAAACTTTCATGATAAAAGTCTTGGAGAGATCAGGGATACAAGGACCATACCTAAATGTAATAAAAGCAATATACAGCAAGCCAATTACCAACATCAAAATAAATGAAGAGAAACTCAAAGCAATTCTACTAAAATCAGGAACAAGACAAGGTTGTCCACTCTCTCTATACCTATTCAATATNGTATTTGAAGTTCTAGCTAGAGCAATAAGACAACTAAAAGAAATCAAGGGGATACAAATTGAAAAGGAAGGAAGTATCATTACTTGCAGATGATATGATAGTATACAGAAGTGACCCCCAAAACTCTACCAGGGACTCCTGCAGCTGATAAACACCTTTAGTGAAGTGCCTGGATACAAGGTTAACTAAAAAATGTCAGTAGCCCTCCAATATATAAATAAAAAACAGGCTGAGAAAGAAATCAGAGAATCAATATGCTTTACAATAGCCTCAAATAATATAAAATATCTTCTTGTAACTCTAACCAAGCAAGTGAAAGACCCATATGATAAGAACTTTAAGTCTTTGAAGAAAGAAGTTGAAGAAGATATCAGAAGATGGAAAGATCTCCCATGCTCATGGATCGGTAGGATTAACATAGCAAAAATGACCATCCTACCAAAGGAATCTACAGACGCAANGAAATCCCCGTTAAAATCCCAACACAATTCTTTACAGACCTTGAGAGAACAATACTCAACTTTATATGGAAAAACAAAAAATCCAGCATAGCTAAAACAGTCCTGTAAAATAAAAGAAGTACTGGAAATATCACCATCCCAGATTTCAAGCTCTACTACAGAGCTACAGAATAAAACTCACATGGTATTGGTAGAAAAACAGACAGTGGATCAATGGAATCAAATCGAAGAGCTAGATGTAAATCCACACACCTATGGACACCTGATTTTTGACAAGGAAGTTAAAATTATACAATGGAAGAAAGAAAGCATCTTCAACAAATGGTGCTGGTCTACTGGATGTTGGCATGTAGAAGAATGCAAATAAATCCATATTTATCACCCTGCACAAAACTCAAAGTCCAAGTGGATCAAAGACCTCAACATAAATCCAGATACACTGAACCTGATAGAAGAGAAAGTGGGAAATGATTTCAAACGCATTGGCACAGGAGACAACTTCCTGAACAGAACACCAATAGCACAGGCACTAAGACTGACAATAAAAGGGACCTCATGAAACTGCAAAGTTTCTATAAAGCAAAGAACAACATCAATAGGACAAAATGGCAGCCTACAGAATGAAAAAAGATCTTCACCAATCACACATCTGACAGGGCTGATTTCCAAAATACATAAAGAACTCAAGAATCTAGGCATCAAAAACACAAATAATCCAGTGGAAAAAGGGTGGTTACAGATCTAAACAGAATTCTCAACAGAAGAATCTCAAATGTCTGAGAAACACTTAAGGAGAGGTTCAACATCCTCAGGCATCAGGGAAATTCAAATCAAAACGACTCTGAGATTCCATCTTACACCTTTGTCAGAATGGCAAAGATAAAAAACACAAGTGATAGCTCATGCTGGAGAGGATGTGGAGCAAGGGAAACACTCCTGTATTGCTGGTGAGAGTGAAAACTTGTACAGGCACTTTGGAAGTCAGTGTGGCGGTTTCTTAAAAAACTGGGAACTAACTTACCACAAAACCCAGCTACACCATTCTTGGGCATATACTTAAAGGATGCTCAATCATACCACAAGGACACTGGCTCAACTATGTTCATAGTAGTTTTATTTGTAATAGCCAGAAACTGGAAACAACCTAGATGTCCCTCAGCTGAGGAATGGATGAAGAAAATGTGGTACATTTACACAATGGAGTATTACTCAGCTGTCAAAAACAGACACCATGAAATTTGAAGGCAAATGGATGGAAGTAAAAAAAAATCATCCTTAGTGAGGTAACCCAGAAAGACAAACATGGTATGTATTCATTCATAAGTGGATATTAGTTGTAAAATAAAGGATAACTATGCTATAATCCACAGAGCCAGAGAGATTAGATAATAAGGAAGGTTCATGGGGGGATGCCCAGATCTCCAGAAGGAGAAATAGAAGAGATTTTGTGAGTGGGCTGAAGGCAGGTGGGGATGGGAACAAGAGTCATCAGGTTGGTGGGAGAGTGTTGAGGGGGACTGCTGGGGATGCATTTTGAGGTTGGATGGAAGCCTGGTGCAGGAGTCTACAGGGAGGACCCCAGCTTAGACTCTTAGCAATAGTGGATAAATAGCTTAACTTGCTATCTCCTGTGACCAGATTGGTGCCTGCCCCAATTGTCATCAGAAAGGCGCCATCCAGCAACTGATGGAGGCAGATGCAGAGACTCACAGCCATATATTAAGTGGAGTTTGGGAATCCTTTGGAGGAGGAGAAGGAGAGGGAGAAGGAGGAGGAGAAAGGAGTGTAGGAGCCAGAGGGTCAAGGAAACCACAGGAAGGCTCACACAATCAACTCACCTAGGCTCATTGGGGGCTCCCAGAGACTGAATGGATGACCAGGGAGTCTGCATGGGACTGACCTAGGCACTCTGTGTATATGTTACAGTTGTGTAGCTTGGTCCTCTTATGGGACTCCTAACAGTGGGAACAGGGACTGCTGCTGACTCTTTTACTGGCTTTTGGGACCCTACTCCTCATCCTTGCCTAGTCTTACTTAATATATGGGGAGGTGTTTAGTCTTACTCCACCTTGATATGCCATGTTTTATTGATACTCATGGGAGAACTGCTCTTTCCTGGATGGAGAGGGAAGGGGAGATGATTGGGGGTGGGAGGAGGGAGTGGGATGGGGGAGGGCCTGGAAAGGGAGGATCAAGGGGAGGCTGCATCCAGGATGTAAAATAAATAGATGAATTTAAAAAATAGCCTTTATAAATATGATAGAGGTCATTAAAGAGAAAATGAGTAAATTCCTTAAATAAATCTAAGTAAACACAAACAAAAACTGGAAGGAAATGAAAAAAATGACAGTAGAAGACCTAAAAGTAGAATTAGATTCAATAAAGAAAACCCAAACAGGGGGAAACCTGGAAATAAAAAAAAATTAGGAACTCAAACAGGAACCTCAGAGGCAAACCTCACCAATGAAATATAAGAAATGGAAGAGAGAATCTCAGGCATTGAAGACACGACAGAAGAAATGGACATCTTGGTCAAAGAAAATATTAAATCTAAAAAAAATTCTGGCACAAAACTTCAAGGAAATCTGGGACACTATGAAAAGACCAAATCTATGAATAATAGAAATAGAGGAAGGAGAAGAAATCCAGGTGAAAGGNACAGAAAATATTTTCAACAAAATCATAGAAGAAAATTTCCCTAACCTAAAGAAGGAGAAGCCTATCAAGATACAAGAAAATGTTAAATCTCGTTGTAAGAGAAGCAGATTATGCAGTTCCAGGGGCAGGGATTAAAGAGAATGATCTGGTTGGATTGGTCTAGTGCCTGGCACCCAGAAAACTATGGAGAAATGTGGGGAAAATGTAGACAAAATTGGCTTTCTACATGTTGAATGGCATTACCCTTTTGTTCTGCACTGGACAGGGGAGGAGCTTTTTATCTTATAGAGAAACTAAGGCTTAGAGAACCCATGGTCATCTGGAGGTGCCTGGCCTGGTGAATGGCCGGGCAGGAGTTGAACTTACCACCTCATTCTCCAACTACTCTTCCGCCCTGGCTCTGNGAGCAACCTCATATTAGCTCAGATCCAAGTAATAACCTGAGTCTTTCTCACCAGCCAGTGGCTTCATCACCCTGGGAAGCATATCTCAGGAAGGGCCATGCACCCAGAGGCTGAAACACTTGGACTTCTTGGTCCTAGGACCTCTACTGTGTCTTTATCTTTCTCCTCTATCTTAGTTACCATTTGTATCTCAAACTACAGATTTCCAAGGCACACCTACCACTCTGAATTGTTCTTCCTCATCTGACTCCTTGTTTTGATAAACCACATCAGGTTTTGCCTCATTTTAGAGCACCANACATTCAAGGTCACGAGGAGATTGAAGATGGCTTGATAGTCAAGGTGGCTTGTTAGTTGACAAATCATCCATGCCCAGAAAGAAAGCCATCCCAAGACAACTCCTGCATCCCTNCTTCCTTAGTGGGTCCATCCTGAGACACTTAGTCTGTTAGTCTCTCTCTTCTCTGATGTTTTTTGCCTGGAGTGTGTGTCTGTGGCCAGTCAGTTCTTAGGGGTGGGTAGATCATTCCAGAACATCTCCAATTGTTCTCACAAACTCTTTCACTTTCATGAGTTCTGGTTCTAGAATATGGGTAGTTGTCCAAGGCTGCCAAAGTGTCTCAACCTGTGCCTTGTGTCCTTATCTACCTCCTGGTCATGTTCCTTTTTAGCTCCAGGGTCTTCATTGAGAGAGTGACTTGAATAGTTCATTATGATCAGTCAGTGGCAGGAAGAAAAGTGTGGAGGGCAGAGTATATCCTCATCCTCCATGTTCTTTCTTTCTTTCTTGACTTCAGCCTTCCTCACTCTGAGGTCCTTCCTAGTATTCCTGCTCCTTGTGTTGCATGCTTGGGGGGCTCAGGTCTCCTGTAGGAGAGTCACTCAAGATGGGCAGTGTTGGTCTGAGCCTCTGGCCTCTAGAGAGCACACAGGCTGTAGACCTGCTCAGGGAGAAGGGTAGGNAGTGATGGGTTATGGAAAACTAAGGCTGTATGAGCAAGCCTTATGGAAATCCACTGTTTAGTAAGCTAATTTCAAGCAACAACTTTGAAAAAAATGTATTAAAACAGAATTACCATGCATGGGCAGATAATGTCACTTTCTATATTCATTGAAAAAAATGTTTATGTTTGTATGTGCCACAATGTGCAGTGTTCACGTATGTGTGTAGAGGCCAGAGGTCAATGCTGAATGTCTTCCTCTGTTTCTTTAAGTGTCTTATGTAGCTCAGGCTGGCTCCAAATGTAAATTGTAACTGAGGATGAACTTGAACTTCTGATCCTCTTGCCTCCACTTCCTGAGTGCTGGGACTAGAGGTGTGCACCTTCAGGCCCAGTTTATGAGTGCGAGGCAGGCACTTTTCCACCTGAGGTACATCTCCAGCCTTGAGGAATCCTTCATGTTAACGAGCTACAGTGAATCAGTCTTTTGTATTATGATTATTGCTTTTTTNAAAGATTTATTTATTATGTGTATACAGAAGAGGGCGCCAGACCTCATTACAGATGGTTGTGAGCCACCATGTGGTTGCTGGGAATTGAACTCAGGACCTCTGGAAGAACAGTCANTGCTCTCAACTTCTGAGCCACCTCTCCAGCCCTGATTATTGCTTTTTATACTCCATTTTTATATCTTAAAAAATGCTTGCCTACCTCAAGGCCATGGAAATATTCTGTTACCTTCTAGAAGATTCATGGCTCATCATTCTTCTATATCTTCTATCTATATCTTCTATATCACTCACGGGGATTGACTTTTATGAGTGGTGAGAAGCTTGNCCTTTCCTCCCTTTCCAACTTCCCACAGGAAATTCTATTGGCTGAGAAAACTGATCCATAAAATGGAGACAGTTTTCGGGTGTTCCAGATCTGTCCTAAATGTTTTAACTCAGGTTATACTCCAACCTGTGCTGCTGTTATTTTCTTCCCCACTCTCCTGATGGGACCAAGGCCACAAGGGTTTTTAGTGCCCAAGCTGGAGTTTGAACCTGGAGGTCCTGCCTTGTGTCTGTGTTGTAAGCACGACTAGCCAATGTGAGGAAGTTGAGTGGGAAGGAAAGGATCACCCTGGCTTCGTAGAACAGCCATCTGACTTCTAATCTTGGCTCCTGAACCAACAACTGCTTGTTAGATTTTGGACACCTTGATTAAAGCAATCGAGTAAAATGATACTGGATGCTCTACTCATTTTTGACATTTGACAATATTTATTTGGAAGATTCTTAAAGAGACAGTGTGCTTTTTGGAGATGAAAATTATACTATGGGGACAAGGACTGAGATGTGTGTGCATGTGTGTGTGTGTGTGTGTGTGTGTGTGTGTATGTGTGTGTGTGTGGCTAGTGACAGTGGTGAGAGACAGAGATCATGCTGAAAGCTGGCCTCTTCCCATCGGCTTAGCCCCTTCCTGGATCACCAGAGCTTGGAGCTGGCCTTTTAGATTACTTGATGGAGGGATGATGGCTAGGTGTTAAGTTTTCTAATTGACTTCTCTCCCTTTCTGGGAATTACTTTGAGAGCCTCCTATTTCTCCTCAAGGCGTGGTTCCTGGGAGAGACTCTGGGCTCTGCCCAGAGCTGGCTAATCGCTCACCAACCACCAACCGTGTCTGGTCTCAGCTAGTGAAATCATGCCAGACTCTTCCACAGGTTATCTTCCTCAGGACATCGAGGAACTACACAGGGGCAAGAAGGTGACCTTAGGAATGTTCACAGCCAGAAACTGGGTGTGGGAAACTACTTTTATCATTAATTCACCAACAGGAACACGGGAAAGGGGCTGTTAAAGTAACAAAAAATTCACACAAATAGTATATGCTATTTAAAAAGAAAATTTAGATAAACAAAAAGGAAGCAAGAAGTGAAAAAGCTACCTATAACCCTTTAATCCACAGGCAATCATTTTTAACATTTTTAGAGTAATTTTTTTAAGACTTTCTTTGGCTTTCTCTCTTGGCATGCACTTTCTCTGTGTATGATTCATTTGTATATAAACATACTTACTTAAGTGTGTATGCATATAGGCATACAATGATTCCACTCTTCTGTATCTGGATTTTTATATTTCTCAGTGTACTGTAGGCATCACTCTCATCCTCAGCNTATTTTCTACCTTTAATAGCTGTTTAATGAACCTCTAGGGACTGCTTGCCATGGTCACTGTTAGACACAGATTAGCCTTGCTGATAGAACATATTTCTGATTATTTCCCGAAGAAACTTTTGAAATGAACATACCCCAGAAGATTTTCATAAGGCCATCAAGCCTTTTACACTGTCTTCAACATTATCAACACATGTAAATAAACTGCCATAATGGTTAGTGTTGTGTCAGCCTGACGTAGACTGGGGTCATCACGGAAGAGGGAACCTCAATTGAGAAAATGCCTGTCACAGTGACTTACAGGCAAGCCATGGGGGCATGTTTTTGATGATTATTGATGTGGTAGGGTCCAGCCCACTGNGGGTGGTGCCACCCATAGGCAGGTGGTCCTGGGCGGTATAAGAAAGGTAGCTGAGCGTGAGCCTGGAGAGCAAGCCAGTAAGTTGGGTTNCTCCATAGCTCCTGCTTCTCTCTAGTTCCTGCTTTGAGCTTTGCTTTAACTTTCCTCCATGAATGGTTCCTTGTGTCCCAAACTCATGATTGTGAGCCTTTGTGCCTGCTAACCATCGGTTTTATGTCTTGCCCTCCTCCGTGAGCTGCTCTTTCTGTTTCTCCTGCCTCTATCTAATCTGTTCTTTCTCAAGTGCACTGGACAGAGGGACAAGATAAATTGTGTGGTGAGATTAAAGCTAAATTAAGAGTAAATAGGAGCTGAGTGAGGATTTGGTGGGATGCACAGCCAAGTGTTTGCAGGGGTTGTGTCCCCTGGCTCTGCCTGCTCTGCAGTTTCATGAGTGTTGGGAGGGTGGCAGCTGGTGACAGACAGTAAATGGAGACACAGTTACTCATGACAGACTCAGGGACAAATCAGAGTCGAGTGGATCCTGGTGCACTCTCAAAGGACTTTTCAGGACACTGTGCATTTGCCTGATTGCCTCCCTCAATCCCATCCTTACCTTGTGTAAAGTTAGAATGATGACCTTGAGTCTGTGGTTCTGAGAAGCCAAGTGACTTTTCTGTGTTCTTTCCCTTTTTGCTACTCTTTTCTTTCCCTTTTCTTTTGAGTCAGTGGCTCTGTGTGCATTCCAGCTGACACTGAAACTGCATTGTAGCCAAGGATGACCTTGAACCCATGATCCTCCTGCCTCTACTTCCTGAGTGCCAGGATGGTAGTCATGTGCTGCTACACCCAGTTTATGTGGTGATNGAAATCTAATTTAGGGTGTCATGTGTCATGCATGCTTAAGAAGCATACTCTATCCATTGAACTACATCACAAGTCCCTCAAGTGACCTTTGCAAAGACCCCATAGATGTAGGATGGCAGAGCTATGACTCAATCCAGGTTTCAATGGCAAATCTGGTGACTTTACCCCTTTTTTCTCGCTCATTCACAACCAAGCTAGAAACCCCTGAGGGGTCTTTGCATGTTGACAACTTGCTGGGGGAAGCTACCACTAGGGGCAGATCTCTCTTTCAGCCAAGAACTATATACCACCAGGGCATTCAACTATCCCAGAAGGGAGCAGAATGTATCCAAGTTCCAAAGGCATGGGACTCAGTCAGAGGCCAGATCTAGGGGGATCGTTGCTATGAGGGGTGTGGCTCACATGTGGCTCAAACTGTCCTTAGCCAAAAGGACAGCTGGGCAGGAGCAGAGGCCAAGAACACAAAGTCCTCATTAGCTTGTCCTGCTGGCTGTAGGAAGAGCAGGGCCCCAGAATCCATGAGTTGGGTTCTAGAGCCTTCATGGCTGTGTTCTCTGAGTCAGGAAACACTGATTTTGAGCTTCAGTTGAACCGTGGCTCAGACTTGGGGTTAGAACCTTCCAGTTTGCAGAGAAGAAGAAGGACAGCCTTCCTCTGCGCTCCTCTGAACNGCCAATATTTGAAGCACTTTGCTTTTGTTCTCTCTCATCTTAAGACTTACTTTGAAGGCTTCTGGTGCCAATAAAAATGATCTTATAATCTTGCATGTTTTACTTTAACACCATTTTCATCTTGATTCCTGCTGAATCCCCCTTTCCCACCAATATTAACACCTGAGTTCTCCCCTCCTGTAGATGCCTTCACTGCATTATCTTCACACCACTGCTTCAGTTTCCTGTTCAATTCTTGTCTTTATTCAGCTACTATGACTTCTTACCTTCAATGTACACCCTTTCCTTGGTCTCAGTTAAATTCCATGATGCCCATGGCCTGAGATACAAGGCACAGGTGCTCTGTGCTCCTGGCCCTCTGTTCTCAGCCTTTCTTTTCTCCTAGCCTGGCACTGTCTCCTCTCTGCAGTGTCTGGGTCCTCTCTTCTCTTTACTGTACTCAAGCCTGTGCTCCAGCTGCTCCCTCTGTCTGGAATGTTCCCTCTGCTTGTTGTCAGCATGATGCTGTGGGACTCAGCCTTGTTGGATCACCCGCCCTTGTAGATGTGTTACTCTGATCACTCACGGCCTCTCTGTCCCATCACCTTTCTGTGGCTTGGGGTCCATGTTAGCATCTAATCTTCATTCCAAATCCCTGATACTATTGTCTCTGTTGGTCCAGGCCCCACTGAGGCAAACACTTGTGGAAAAACAAATACATTTTTGGGCCAGACACAGGAATAGGATTNTCTCTCTTTGTACCCTGAACACATAGAACCTTCATTTTGGTCACCAGAAGCCCCTGATTACAGCTTTATGATTGTTTTACTTTTAAAAATTAATATTATATNACCTACCCAGAGAGGCATTTCCATGAAGCTAGCTTAAAGGGCTGGCTGCTCTCTGTAGAACTTGCTTAAGCAGGTTTTGCTTTCTTTCCAGAAAGAATTGTATTAGCTTTTTTCCAGGTAGAGTTTAGATTATAGATTTGTTTTGTTTTTCAGCTTTTCTGNCTCTTCTTAGAATTTACAAATTATGGATCTAATTTTTCTGTAATGAATTTGGTTCTAAAATTTTTATTAGTATGATTTGAGTTTTCTGTTAATTTAAGATTTATGAAACACATTGACATGTCCAGTTTGAACTGCTGTCATANGTATTTGTGTGGAATGCTTTTAATAACAGCCAATTGAAATTAATTCTCTTTCCTTCTCAGGTTGTTTCTGGAATATCTGAAGGTTATTCCAGGATTTATTGCCCAGGAATAAGCTAGTGTCCCTCTCTACTGGAGTGACAAAGAGTATCCTCTGAAGTGAGAGGGTGGATGGTGCTTGTCCCTTCTAAAGCCCTACTGTCCTCTCTGTCCCCTCTGAATGAGAGATGATCTGCTTGTTCCAGAATCCCAAGTGGCTTATGTCCCTGGTCAGGGTGCTAAAGCCCATAGTGAGGTCAGAGTCAAGACCCAAACCTGTTAGCATGGCTCTGAAGCCCATATTCTTTCACCAGGTCCCTGTCCTTCCCTGCTACTATCCCAGGGGATGACAAAGTTTCACAGAGACTTTGATGGAGTTGTCTCATCAATCACTATGAGAGACCATAGAAATCAGATTAACCCTTGGTTTATGATTACTATGGGTGTTATCAGATAGGACTGTAGATGCTGGGGATACGGTTATGNCACATGGAATGTTCCTGCTCACGTTGATTACTTTTCTCATTGTTATGGCAAAACCCTGACAAATGCAGTGTGAGGAGGAAGGGTTTGTTCTGGTTCATATTACAGCCCATCATAGCGGCAAAGACACATCCACAAGAGCTTGAGGCAGCTAGTCACACCGCATCTGCTGCCAGAAACAGAGAGGGAGNNTGGTGTCCAGCTTGCTTTCTCTCTTTCTCTTTTGTTTTCAGTCCAGGACTCCCACAGGGTCCTGGCCACCAACGCTCAGGGTGGGTCTTTCATCTTCAGCTAAACCTCTCAGAAAATTCCCATGTAGACACATCCAAAAGTGTGTCTCCTAGGTGATTTCAAATCTAGGCAAGTTGACAATGAAGAGTAAGGACCTCATTTCTGTCTCTGTGTCCTCAGAGCTCAGTGGTTACTTGTGTAGGGGCAGAGGTTGGGGAAGGGAAGAAAGAGGAGGAATGTTGTGGGGATGCAGAACAGTTGAAGGCCAGGCCTTGCTGTAAGTACTTTGTCCTGGGACTGCCTTTGTGAAGTGACTGGGAAGTAAATACCCTTAGGCTGTTGGGAGCCTGACTTGACCTGCCATGTGCTCATTGGCATTCTTGAGTACCAATCTTCCCTCCACTCCCCAGTCAAACCCTCTTCAGCTTGTGTTAGCCCAAGCCTCTTTAAGCAGCCTCTGGTGTTAATAGTTTGAATGCCAGAAGTTGACTTGGAGGTGATTCTGGAAGGTAGCAGTGGGGATGGGATGGGGTACCTGGATCCTATGGGGGAGAACAAGGAACCAAATGTCAGGTGCATCTCTTTGGGTTGTTACTGGAGCACTGGGAGTGTCATTCTGACAAAGACCTCTGAGAGATGAGTCTTGCTTCAGTGGTCCTGCTTCAAGGGTAGAGAAATGGGTTCAATTGCTCACAAACTCTGATTGTGCACTGACTGAGGCTGCTCGTAGGGGCTGTAGCTCTTGGCCCCTTTGGAACAGTCAGTTTAGCAGAGAGTAAGTAGATAGTCTAGCAGGTAGAAGGTTGTAGGTGCCTGAGGCACCATAGGTGTGTTCCAGAAAGGTAAAAATCAGATNTGGGAGCTGTTGTTATTAGGCCCCAGGGCCTTTGCACTTACTATGTCCTGCCTGGAGCAGCCTTCTCCTTAGCTCTTTGAAGAGTTGGCTCTCCATCTTCTAATTTTTGCCTTGGAGTCTCTTCCTTAGACGCTTCCTCTCTAAATTATCACCCATCCCCTAGACATCTCCATCATATTATCTCATTTGTTTCCTTCACAACACACGCCACAGTTAGAAGTTGGCTTTAATGTTTTGGTTGCTTGCAGGCAATGGCTAGAAGGTCTGACTCATAGTTGCATCTTGGTAACTATGCTTTCAAATGATATATCAGCATGCNCTAGTCTTACAGCATCTGCAGAGCATGCANCTTGCTGTCCACTATGATCACCATGCTTCCTGGGTTTGGGTTATGGGGTCTTGATGATGCTGTGAAACTTTGTGCACAGTGGCTACATATTTGCTAGTTANAGAAGTCTTAAGTCTTCTGCCATTGGGGTGTTGTTACCCCACCAGGAGAAGGGAAGACAACGCCCATATTGATGACAGTGCTTGAGCTCTGGAGTTCCTTGTATGACTTGGATATGCTTCTGATATAAAGTACAGATCCCTCTGCCATCCCATGTGTAGGTATTAAGTGGACAACAGCCTGGTGAATGTTCTTCAAGATAAATTTCATGTCATCTTTTCTTGCGCAAAGAGGTTTATTCCATCCCTTCAAAAAATCTGTAGGGTCTCCTGCTTCTATTTTTCAAAACTATATTTAGTTTGCTTTGAAGATGAATAAAACTGAGATGCTACACACCCCTCCCCTGCTTTGCAGTGTCCAGAAATTCCTTTGCTATTAATACTCCACAGAAACAGATTTCTTTGATTTTTTTTCAGTTCAGAAGATCAAAAGCTGCCAAAAATTGTTTCAAAAGAAAAATAAATCTCAGAGAAGTTGAATTTGGAATTGTGAGAGAGCTTGCCTGTGTCCACTACTCAGGGAGTCATGCAAGAGGTGCTTGCGTTGCAGAGCTGGCCTCTTCTCTTCATGCCCTCTGCGCCTTAGCTTCCACCATCTGCTTTGTCTCACAAAGTCCAATGATACTGGCCCCCAAATTAAACTTCTTACAAATTGAGCAGGCAAGAAGTTCCTGGTTCAGTCTACTTCAATCTGGGAGATTAGTTCTTAGATTCAAGGGCTTTGAATGAAGGACTTGTTTCTTTTGGGATCTAAACTAATTCTCTCTCTCTGTCATTGTTTCTCTCTCTCTCTTACACACACAGACACACACAAACACATACACATCCATCACAGGTACCTTCCAATATCTCCTTTCTATCTGTGAAGGGTGGCCTGGGCCAAGGCCCCTGATACTTCCTATGTTGGCCTGAGATAGTCAAGGGATTGGGATTCCCCCATGTCACTTGTAGACATTGGACTTTGAAGAAGACTCAGGTCTGGGAACTAAAGATGAGACCCTCTTGGGTAGAGACTGGATACCTCCTGGAAGACAGAAATCTAAGGAGGAAGAGAAGACTCAACACTTCCCAAGATTCCCTAGGATGATGTGGGGACTGGGTAAAGAGGACTTCAAGTANATGGTCCTCATCCCCATGTTCTCATGCCTTGGGGCTCAGTATTGGAGGTAGATCTTCCTCCAACCATTAATCCAGCTCTATGCTAGATTACATGCAAAAATTAAATTGCAAAAGTTTGGAAATGCCCAGTAAAACAGGTTAGTTACAGAAGAATTAGAAAATAATCATATAAAAGAAGAAAAAACAGCATCATCTATACTCTCTTCCATGAGAATACAGGGATGAGTAGTGTTCACTATCACATTACATTTTGAGTGTGTTGTGGTGTGATGTAGGACATGCTAGTTATACACACACACACACACACACACACACAAAGCACATGCGTATATACAATACACATTGCTACTGCTAATGCATACACAGATCAACCCCATCTTATGAAACTTCAATCTAAGAATCTTTAAGCTTTTTTCCCTTTACATTGGTGCAAGAAGCAATGCATGTTTGGTGGGAACTACCATTCAGTTTGGAATTTGGACATTTTTCTGGGCTGTACTATGATGATCAAAATTCAACAATTATACTTACTGCACTGTGGATTTTATTTGGGCAGCCCAGTCCTTCTTCTGTTCCAGCATCTACAGTTATTGCTGTAATTCCTCCTGAAGCATTGTGGCTCTCCAGCCTTTCCTTGTTTTTTGTGATGTTGACACTTTTGAAGGGACAGCAATTTTGAGGACTCTCACTGGGTTTGGGCTGGTCTGATTAAGTCAAAGCAGAATATTTTAGGTAATGGTGCCATGTGCCATCTTCAGTGCTTCCTGAAGGACACAGGATGTCCCAAAGGATGTTAGCTTTCCTCACCTGGTTAAAATAATGACTGCTGGGCTTCTCCAACATCAAGGTGCTGTGTGCCGGTTTCGGG
>LZPO01097095.1:968392-984490 GCA_001675575.1 Neotoma lepida
TTTAGTAATGAGTTCAAAGTTTACAAAACACAGAAGCCAATATGGCTTCAATACGTGACGTGACCCTGTGTAAGCCTGGAAACGACTCTTCAGAACTCATTCTGGCCTGACTTCAGAGTCAGATGGATGCTGGGACACCACAGATTGACTTTGAGAAGTGGGTTGGTATTGCAGGAATTTTTTAATTTCCTGTAACTCAGAGGAGTTTTCTCCCAGGGCGCTTTCGAGTTACTCTACTGTGCGTTGACCACGTTGCTGCTTTAGGAATGGCCCAGAGAAAAGGAAAACACCAGCCAGGAAGAACATTAATGGGATTCCCCTGGAAAATGACACCATCAAGAGTTTAGAAAAATATTTCCAGGGAAATGAGGGACCGCTATTCAAAAGACAGAAACCAGTGACCTGACACCTCTGTGCTTTAAAAAGCAGAATAAAAATGGCGTCACTTACACTTTCCAACTGAAAGGAATTTGGGAAGAGCAGATTATTATTAATTATTTTAATAGCTTCTTAATTAGCCCTTCAAACAAGTTTTTAAAAATCCCCAAAGGTGTCTAATTTGCATGACATGTTTTTACTTTTCTGTGCATTTCATTAACAGTCCCTTAAAAAAATAAAACCCCAAACCCAACACTTTCTACCTCCCCCCCCAATACCCCAAAACAAAACAAGCTAACAGACAGGAGAGTAATGATTTTACAAGGTGGGTTCGAAAAAGAACTCGAACTACTGCTCTCCAGAAGCTTCCATTTCTCTCCACCTCAGTCGCCCCAGGGTGCTCATGGGAGTTCCCTCAGAGTCACCATGACCCTGCGGNGGATGGCTGGCTCCAGAGGACCAGGGACTGAGGGGGCGGCTGCGCCTTCTTCCGACAGCCAATCTGCTAAGATAATGGACTTGGGACGCATCAGTGGGCACACGGCCGGTCAGGAGGAGCTGACCCGGGGACACTGAGAGACCAGTATGCGGATGTCTCTCACAATGTGTGAAGCCAGGCAGAAAAGTGGCACATTTGATTGAGAACAGAGGACAGCGCTGAAATCTGCCCCCCACCTCCCTTTCTCCAACTCCTGGCGGATGTATGGCTGGGAAGCTGGAGGTGACACTTAGCAGCCCAGGGCATGGTGCCAAGGGATGGGCTCAGAACCCTGAAAGTGCTAGGCAGGAGGGAGGGGCTGATTGCTGCTTTTCCCTGCCTCCCCTTTCCTCCCTCCTCCTTCCCATGTGACCGAGGACAATCGAAGCCTTATCTAGTGTATACCAAGTCCAGGTCAATGTCTTGGCTGTATCATCTCCCCAAATGTTCTCTACCCTANCAGAAAAATGATCTCCATTATCTNCCCATTTGGCAGAGAG
This sequence comes from Neotoma lepida, assembly GCA_001675575.1. Lineage (NCBI taxonomy): Eukaryota > Metazoa > Chordata > Mammalia > Rodentia > Cricetidae > Neotoma > Neotoma lepida. The sequence continues at coordinate 969,749 of LZPO01097095.1, forward strand.
CAGCTGTTTAATAGCTAACTTTTAATGATCAGTTACTATGCAGTAGATCTAGGAGTCTACTGGTATGAAGTCAGTTAATTGTCACCACACCCACCCATTCTACAGGAGCTTCCCTCCCACAGNGGAATTTCCAATGAGGAAATGGGGTCTCAGAGAAGTTAAGTGACTTACCTTGGTCACACAGCCAATGAGGTTCCCAGACAGGCCTTGAACCCAGGTTGAACCTTAACTATCATCGTCTCTTAAGGTCCAGTCAAATCACCTGTATTCTTCCAGGAAGCTTTCTCTGATTTTTTGTAAATCTACATTTCTTAACCTTTNNTAAGCCAAGTCTCATTATTTTTGCTGCCATTTGAAATTTGATCCCCCTATCCCTACCACACNCTTTCCTGATTGTATTTTCAACATGCTTCAGCTCAATGCCTGCATGCCGCAGGTACTCAAGATCTGCATCAAACAAGCGTAGGAAACAAAACAACTTTAGCTGTGCACTAGGACACTGGATAAAGTCCCCCGATTGTACACTGTTGGGGGCTGAGGGTCCAGCTCTGCTTATTAGATTTCAAGGTGATTTGTCTTCCTGCTTTTTTTTCTTTTCTTGCCTACTAATGGAAAATTCTCTCCAAAGTCACACTAATTAGCACTCAGAGGCTGTTGTAGCAAAATCTTCCCAAAATAGCCCCAAGGATATCTGCAGGAGGGAAGAAGGGCAGAGCCAGGACAAGGTATGTGGATTTGACAGGCAGAGAAAGCTTAAAATGGGTAAACTGGCAGCCTCCACCTGTCCTGGAACATGGGTGGGAAGTNGNCAGCCCCAGGGTGGAGTCGGTTGTGTGTTTAACCTGAAGGCAGCAAGGAACAGGCAAATGGAAGTGATGTGTCTTGTTATTCTTTCAACAGAGAGTTCCAGCCACAGAGGGCTCGCCCAGAGCAGGAAACATGATTGCCACCTCTATCATCAGACTGGACAGTTAAGCAAACTTCCTTCTGGTAAGAATGGGGCTCAGCAAACTTGAGGCAGGGTTGGACTATAGTACNAGAGTATGTGCCCATGTGTGTCCCTCTCTTTGTTTATTTTATGTCACTATGAAGCCTTGATATTCAGGAACCTGCTGTCACTCTCCTAAAAACCTCAGAAGCAGATGGCTGTTGGTTTACCACAGCAGATGAAGACTGATGGTAGAGAGAGTCCATCAAGGGACTGAAGTCGTGTGGGAGAGGCGGCTCAGTGGGTAAAGACTGGCAGAGCACCTTTGAGAACCTAAGTTTGGATCTCCAGCATCCAGGAAGAGCTGGCTGCAGTACCACGGTGGAGACAGGAGAATCTCTGGACACTTGTGGNCCACCCAACCTGGAATAACCACAGAGCCTGCTGCAAACAAGGTGGGAGGTGAGATTAGCACCTGAGATTGTCCCCCTTCCACATGATAAAATAAATAAAAATTAAACAAAACGCTGTTGAATGGCAGGCAGTGGGACACTGGGTAACAGGACATTCCTCCCCTCTTGTTCACCTCCACTGGGTTTGTAGATATAAGTAAGAAATAAGCTTTCATTATTTTAATATGAGGATTTGGGATTGTTTGTTACAACATCTTGACTTGGCCGATGCTGACTGATGCATTTGCCCATTTTGGTGCTCACCCGTTTTTTTCTCTGTCATCTCTTGTGTGCCTGTGGCTGATCCTTCTTCCCTCTCCTCATTTCAGCTTAAACTACTACTGTCCACAACAGAGATATAGCCCAAACTCTCTGTAGAATGCATCTCTTACTGATGTTCTGCCATGCCATGCTAATATCTTTTGTGTATTTGCTTACCCTCTGTCTCTCACCCCTCAGTATAATTTCTATGAAGACAGAGGCCTTGCTGTGGCCACTACTGTATTCCCAGTTCTTAGTATCAACATGGAAAATTGTTTTAGGGAGGAAATGAGCTGGGAGGTCCAGCAGACAGGTGAAGTGAGTTTATCTCCTCATCTTCCTGCTAGGCACTCTCTAGACCCTCATTCTAGTCTCCAGTCCAACAGGTACAGGATAGGGAGGCTTTTCAAGGCCTCTCATCAGCAGTCCTGCAGAGGATCAGGAAGCCTGAGACCAGGGCTGGCAAGTGCCCTGAGGCAAGAACAGGTTTGGAGAGCTTGGTTTAGCTTCAGGCTTCACACTTGTGTGGGCTTGGATCAATCACTTCACCTCCCGAGGTTCCACATTCTCACCTGAGAACGTATCTACCCCTATTCCTATCCCATGGGTTCTTAGTGTATTGTGACATCCAAATGACATAGTACACATATAATGCTTAGCAGAAGACCCTCAGGATCCAGGTACTGGGCGTGGTACCCAGGGAGTACTTGCTAGGCAGGGGCTCTGCTACTGAAGGACAGCCACAACCTTGGCATTAGGACCACATGTGGAGTTGATACAATCTTCTGAAGGAATCCCAAGGAGTCGAGATCTCAGCCACAAGTGGAAAGCTCCAGATCCAATCTCCAAGGAAATGGAGGCTTTGTGAACTTTCTCTCTCTTTCTCCTGCTTATCAGGTCCCTGACACCTTCCCCACTTCTATAAACTGCTTTTTTGGGAAAGGACGTAGCACCAAGTCGGGGAGGGGGAGTCCCATGGAGCAGTTATTCCCATCACAACTTTCTTCCATGGCTCAGAGATCTTAGGAATCTGATACAGCCTGTTGGCTTTGGTGCACACTGGACCCCCTGAGGCCTTTCTCCCAGGCAAATGGTCATGGCTAAGGCAGAAATATCAATGTTCTGTAATGCGGTGGTTCTCAACCAAGGACAATTTTCTCCCCAGGGGCCTCTGGGCAATATCTAGGGTATTTTCAGTTGCCACAGCTGGGGAATAGGAATGATATTCTTACCTAGGATGTAAGGGCTAACAATGCTGTAAGCACCCACAGTGTCCTGTAGCCCCATTACAAGGCATGATCTGGCCCTAAATGTCAACAGTGACAAAGTTTGAGGAAAAATTGACTAAAGAAACCTCTGAGATCAGAAGGGGAATTTGTTTCAAGGTCTAGTGGCAGCCATGATCCTCTCTTCCACATGAGGTCACAGAAAGGCAATGACAATATCAGCTGCATTGTGTCACAGAGGCCAAGGGCTTTCACAAGCACTGTGGTTGTATGGGTTATGTTTATGCATGCCACAGATATGGAAATCAGCAGACAACCTATTGATCCTTGTACTCTTTGAGACTTTGTTGTTCTAATGCTGTTTTCTTAGCTGCCCAGGGTGCTCTGGGGACTTGCCTACCTCTGCCTCCCAGCTCTCTTTAGGAGGTCTGGGATGACAGATGCTCAAGTTACTATATCCAGTTTTTATGTAGGTTTTACAGATTGGAACTCAAGGCCTGACCCTTGCTTGGGCAAGCACTTTTATCCACTAAGCCATCTCCCTAGCCTGAACTGATCCAGAGAAGGTAGGTGTGGTCATCCCATCTTGCAGATGTGCTCATGGCCGATAGTGTGGTGTATCCTATGCAAAGTTGTACTTGCAGGAACCTAGCAGTGGCAAGTTTAGATGGCACAGTGTCTGTCTGCCATTCCTCCTCCTACAGTAGCTTCTTCCCCTGGGAGAACTGACCCTGAAGTTGCCCAGTATGTGGGGAAGGAGAAATCCAGGACTATTTAAGAGAGATGATATCCCAGCTCACCCAAATAAATTACTCAGTAAATTCCACTTGACTGGATCTCACTGATCAAAGTAAAGGATCATCAGGAAAATCAGTCCTGGGTCTTGGGAACCACCTCAGGGTGGGTATGAAATTTTAACCCAAGGCATTTGGCTGGGCAGCCACACAGCAGTAAGCTGGGCCTATGAGGAACTTGGATGATGCTAGAGGACAGGAGAAAGCTGGAGAGAGGTGCTGCGTGCTTCCTTTTGGAGTGAAGAGACAATACAGAGTTTCTAGTGAAGGGGCAACAGTTCTCAATAGCAGGGCTCTATTAGTTTTTTGTCTTTTAATCTCCAGTGATGTCTGGCATATTCTATTTTGGGTTCTGTTCTGGGTCACCTGTGGGAAGTGGGTAGCTGGCTCTCTGGCAGAGACAGAGATCAGATCCCAAGCTCTGCGACTGGGGGCCTCCAGACCAAGAAAGGCAAGGCTGGCCAGGGGTCCTCACCCAGGACACCCTGAACAAGCAATGGTCTATCTTCTCTCACCCACCTCACTCCAGCTTGCCAAAGGGTTTTCACAGTGGAGAAAACTGGCTCTCATGACCAGCATCCATCCATTCTTATGGGCTCATGGTTATGTGCTGTGAATCTGAGGGGAGAGGACAAAGCACATGTGCCCAAAGATCAAAGATCTTCCCATGTAGAATGTTGGAGGAAGGAGCAGACATGTGACCAAGTGTGACACATGCCACAAAGGCCTGGTAGACATCAGCTCTCTTGTAGGTCAGGGCATCAGCTTTCCTGGAGACACGGCATGGGATGACTTTTGCAAACGGGGAGCTTTTCCTGTCTTAGATTTAATTCCAACCCATCACGAAGCCTTTCAGAAAACAGACTGGAACTTGGGTGTGGACTTTCTCAGGGAAAGAGGAGAAGGCTTACCCTTCACAGCAGCAAGTGTGACTAGGGGCTCGCTCATTTCACCCACCAGCCTTGCAAAGAAACAGTCCTGTTACATTCCAGGCATTGCAGAAGCCCCAGGGTGAGTGGAGCCTTCACAGAACTCCAGGACAGCTGGGAGGTGGAACTAAGGTTTCTGAANAGAGATAGAGGCTGTCTACCTTGGTTCTCTTCTCATTTGGATGATCAAGGATGGGGCAGTGTTAGTGCCACTCTGTGAGCCTGCACTCCTCATGCCACATGGCTTGGTCACCTATTCCCTGATTCGACTCAAAAGCTCTCTGCACAGGGATACTTTCCAAGTCTGTGTGGCCCTGGCTGTAGTCTCCTTCAGTGCTCTACTGACTAATGTCCTCTCTTATACTTCTGGAAAGTTCTCAATAGCAGGGCTCTATTAGTTTTTTTTGTCTTTTAATCTCCAGTGATGTCTGGCATATAGCTGGTGCCACGTAACTCTTTGCTGGGTGAACCAATAGTCAATGATGTCTTGGTGGGTTTTTTTTTTTTTTCATAGGAGTCAGTGAGTTTGCAGAGTCCTCTTGCCTCTGAATCCCCTAAATGTGCCTTAGCTGATTTGCACAGCCCAAATCACCCTTTGGATGAGAAAATCAAGGCTCAATGATGCAGAAGGGCAGAGGATGGGTCTTCTCCTAGTTTAAGGATCTTTCCTTAAACTGTCTATTGTAGTCTCTTAAGGGCCATGAGGAGCTATCAACGAGGGGTTTGGTTGCTGTATATGTGTGGGTGGTAGACCCTGAATCAATATGGTTGAAATGCCCCACCCCTCTGGCCAATTTCAATGTACAACCTGCATGGAGGACTCAGATTAAGCTACAGCTGGATGACAGGAGGGTTCGACCCCACTTGTGTTTACCCATAATCTACCAAACCCCAGAGAGAGGCTGACATCACTGAAGGTCACACAGCAAGGAGGGGGACATAGCCTGGAGCAGCAGCCAGTCCCCTCAAGCACACACAGCTGCTTCCCCCGCACAGGTAGAGCCATTCCTTGAGCTCCCCAAGCTCCTGCATCCCAGCTGAGGGTGCCTTGCAGACAGAGAAGGAAGCAGCCATGTCTACACACCTTATTTGATTGACATATCAGATCCCTTCCTCTCTGGAGTCCCCTTTGTGGGAGCTCAGTCTCGCTTATGGCTCCCAAGATGCTGGGACATTTTGGGAACAAGAAGCTGTTTCCAGACCTGAGGCCTGCTCAGAGGCCATCTCTAGGATGCCAGAGTTTTGGGGGCCACATATAGAAAAGTCAGCTCTTTGTAGGCCATAGAAGCAAATAGGGCCTCTGGTGGGTGAAGTGTGGCCTCAGTGGTCTGCCCTTCATACCCATTCCTGGGAAGACTAGGGCACTCCACCCAATCTGGCTTCGTGATGGATGTAGTGAGGCGACCAAATGCCCCTCATTAATCACGGGCTCCATCTGGTTCCCCACTTGATGACTTTCAGCTGACTTGAAAAAGACCCAATTAGATCAAAACATTTTGACAATTTATCTTATGGCATGAGGGCTGGAGAGAGCCTATGAGTTCATCATCCAGGAAGGAAGAAAGAGTTTGGTGAGACAAGGGGTCCTACAGGAGGTGCCCCATGAAATTATGAAATTAGGGAACACTCTACCTCCCAGGGACTGCTGGCCATGTCAATACCTGTCCCAGGGCCCAGGAGGGTGAGGGTACCTTTTGGTTTGAATGGGAGAGGCCTAGGGCAGGGAGGCCAAAAGATGAGCACTAAGAAAGGAGCAAGTTCTCAGACAGCTTGGCACAAGGGTGTAAGCACATGGCAGACTCAGAAGTAGAGATGTGACCCTGGCCACTCCTGTTTTCACAGCCACTCCTGTTCTAACCAGTTCTTAAGACATGGGGATGTCTCAGCTTGGGAGCAGAAACTCTTCATTTTTAGGTGCTCCTGCCCCTGCCCACCTACTCTGAGATGAGCTAAGCTACTCCTAGTAACTACTATCCTCTTGCCAAGTGGGAACACCACACATTCCCTTGGTGGTGCATCTGTGATAAGTCATGAGACCTCAGCTTTTGTTCTTGACTTGTTTTTCTTTTGTGAAACAGTATCTCACATAGCCCAGGCTAGCCTAGAATTTGCAGGTTGCAGCAAAGGATGACACTGAATTTTTGATGCTTTTGCCTTCACCTTCCAAGCACTGGGATTGCAAGCAGGCATCACCACACTGGGTTTGTGTGGTACTGGAGATGGAACCCAGAACTCTGTGAATGCTAGGAAAGCATTGTATCAACTAAGATTTGTCCTTGGACCTTTGATCTTTGTTCTTATGCATAGTGGCTTCAATTTCTTCCCTTCACCCACCAGTGTTGCTGCTCAGTAGCCCCTGGCAGGTGCCTCACCACAGCCCCCAGAGCTCTGCTCCAGCTGCTCCCACAGATGCTGCAAGGCTGAATAGCAGATCACGTCTCTCTTCCAACTTCCCCTCCCTAGTCCTTAAGGCCAAGGTGGGTATGCTGGCAACAGACTAGGACAGTATCCATTGTTTTCTGGCCAGAACTTCCATTCTCCCTGCTAAGCTGAGGAGGGGTGGGTGCCCAGATTGTCCCTGCCCTTTCTGAGTACCTCTGAGTTCACTCAGGAGCAAGGAAGACCCCAGCCTTCTCTGGGAGGGCTGACATGAAACACCCCAAGGAAGACTTCTCCCAGTCTATTGGTTATTACTTTCCTNATAGCTGCCACAAAATACTTGAGAAAAGCAACCCAGTGAAAGAAAGGGTTTATTTGGGGTCATGGTTTGGGATAACAGTCATTTATTGTGAGGAAGGCATTGTCATAGGAGCATGAGGCATCAGGTTACATCCAGTCTGAGGTCAGCATTTGAGTTATTTTTCTGTTGCTGTGATAAAATCCATGAGCAAGGCAACTTATAAAAGAAGGTGTTTAATTCATTTAATTTAGTGTACAGTTTCAGAGGGTTAGNGTCCCTGATGGCAGGGTGAAGGAACTGAGAGCTCACATCTTGATCCACAGCCATGAAGCAGAGAGAGCTAACTGGGTATGGCATAGACTTTTGAAACCCCAAAGCTCACACCCAGTGACATACTTCTGCCAACAAGGCCACANCTACTAATCCTTCCCAAGCAGGNCCGCCAACTGGTGACCAAGTCTTTAATCACATGAGCTTACAGATGCCGTTCTCATTCAGACCATCATAGCCAGGAAGCTCACTTTCTCCTGTTTATTACCCTGGGACCTCAGCCAGTGAGATGAAGCTGCCCACATTCAGGATGAGTCTTTCCTCCTCAGCTAAACTTTTCTGGAAATACTCTCACAAATATACCCAGGGTGTGTTTCCTAGAAGAATTTAAATCCAGTTAAGCTGAAAACAAAGATTAGCAATCCTGCCCCAGAGAGTCTCCCCCTCTTGAAGAATCATTACTGGTTACCCCACCTCATGCCATGTATATCTGCAGATAGATAGTCCATCAGCATACACATTCCATGGGCATCTTCCTCCCACTTACCTGTTTGGAATGTATAGGCATGTGTGCACACCCCTCAAAAGGTGTTGTCACATATACTATCCCACTTCCTTACTCTCAAGTACTTCTCATATATGAATCCTCCACTTTGTTCAGAGACACCCATGCCACACCCACATATATTCACCATACTCCACGAACCGAACCTCAATTATGGTGAATGCAAACACACACACACACACACACACACACACACACACACACACACACACACTTTTTCTCTTACACACACACACACACACTCACATGCAATAGTAGGTCACCCTACACATACATTTGCACAAGCTTGTGCACTCCTGGTACCTGTGTTTCTTCTCATAACTAAGGCTGGGGACAGAGCCTGGCAGATGATCAGGTGCAGCTTTCATCCTGGGAAGCGCCATGCTTTTAGAGCATGAAACTAAAGTTTGCTTCAGTGGCCCTCTGGAATCCCTAGCAGGCCTGCCAGAGGTGCTCCAGTGACCTCCACTTCCACACCTTGGGTGTCTTGCTAGAGCCCTGCACAATGCTTCTCCCTCTTCTTTCCATTTTCCTTCTTTACACGCTTCTCTCCTGCCTCTTTCTAGCTGGTTCTGCTACCCTTGCTGAAATCCAGTTCCTGTTTAGAGTTTTATGTTCATCCTCTGCCAGGATCTGGGGTCTTTCTGAAGCCATCCTTCAGGAGCCACAGCTGGTCTCGATCACGTCAGGCGGTTTGAACAAGTCTCCCACATGTAAGAATGTGCCTACCTTTCTGCTCCTAGTTTGAAGAAAATGAAGGAGAACATTTCTGCCTGGCTCACTCCAGGTCAGATTCCATCTACAGGACTGTAGCTGATCCTAGGTGATGTTCCATTATGCTCAGTCCAGTCTTGGAATGACTACACTATTATGACTTGAGTAGCATTTTTTTCTCCCTTGACCCCTGAAAGAAGATCTCTGGGAATGAAACCACAGGGTCCCCGTATAAAGAGTTTCTGTTGCTAGTAACAGCCTTGGGAGGTAAGACTCATTCTTGGAACAGATGCTCCAGCTCCAGGATCCTGGCCTCAGCTCCTAGGAGAGTATCTTACCATCCCCAGAGAACTGGGTGGACATTTTGGAAGAGTACTCCAGAGGAGCTGAAGGGAGCCCTGCTTACAAGTGAGAGATGGCTGACGTAGGGGTCTCTTATGTGAGCCAAATCAAAGACCCTATCCAAACCCAGTTCAGTGTAAACTCCACTCCCACACCCTCCCCTGCCTTTTTTATTTTTAAATTTTGTTTCTCTGTACACTCATTGGCTGAAAATGCAGATCCTAGCCCTTCTGTATGGGTTCTGAGAAATGGTCCAATTAAAATCTCTTTAGCGATATCACCCAATACTCTCTGCCTTCCACAGGGAAACTGTGGTGGGGGAGTGAATTCTGGGAAGGTGGGAGCTGCAAGTCTTTGAACATGAGCTGCTCCAGCTGTCAACTCAGTGTCTCCAAAGGATTTTAATGGTACTCCTGAGGGAACTGGCATGAGAAGACTGCCGAACAAACAGATACATAGCAGTAACAAAACCTACCATTGCTGCCACCACCATCTTCTACTATGAGGATGTATGGTAATGATGGCAGCATGGTTGGCCTCCTTTAAGTACTTCCTATGATCAGGTCACAGCATTCATCTCTTTTTACATGTCACTAAGAGTGTTCACTGGTTCATGATACTTCTGTTGGATAGGCAAGGGCTCCAACCTCAGAGAAGCTGAGGAACTCTTCTTAGGGCCCACAGCTAGCTCAGAATTCTAATCAAGGCTTCTTTGATTCTTCCAAAGTCTCGGTTATTGACCGCTGCACCATATGTTTCAAAAAGTCCCAAACTGCAAATAATCTATATTCCATCAACAGGGAAGAAAGGATAAAGGATGTAATCCAAGCTGTGGAAATCAGAGAATTGCTTAAAATGATGTATGCTTGTGTGGCTTGATATGTAATGATGTCTTAGATTGTGACTGAGAAGGAAGTTAAACTGCAGAAGAATACAGCAATTTCATTTATTCTCAGACCACAAAGAGCTCCATGCATTCACATACAGGAAGGTACAAAGGTATGGAAGGACATGCCAAACACTGATACCTTAGGGAGGGGTCAGAGCTTGGGTGGGGGCCAAGGGTACATTAGTCTATCTGTATTTTTGGCACTTTACGGATGAACTTGGCTTCCTGATTTCCCCTCATTATCAGAGAGAAAGCATTTAGCATGGCTGCATTGTGTATCCACAGAATCTGGTGGTTCTAGTATACAGCTTGGCTCTTCTGCCTATGGGCTATGAGGCCCCCAGGCAGGTTATTTATTCTCTGTTTCCACATTTTTAGAGTGATAACCACCTCTGCCATTGCAATATTACACATGCCAGAGATCTTGCAAAGGTCCCAACCATAGCCTTATTGCTATTTCATGCTGGTAAATTCTTTGTTGTGAGAAGATGTTTGGCAGCATCACTGGATTCTACTCACTAGCTGTCAGCAGCAGCATGCCTCACCCCAGTCATGGCAATATTAATAAAAGTATGCCTTAGGGAGACTACCCCCCAGGTAAGAACCACCTGGATTAGAGTAACTTATTTCCTATAGAATACCTAGGGCACTCGTGATACCAAAGCCACTTGGGTAACAATGTTCTCATCTATCCAAGAATGGGAGAAACAAGGGTGATGAATCTCCATCTAGACAAGCAGAGGTGTTCTGACTCCTGCAGGAGTAGAATCTGGGGTGGAAGTCAGGGTGTTTGGGATCTGCTTCTGTCCTCACCTCCGAGGTGCTGGGAGCCTTGGGTACTGGTTGACACTTAACTTCCTGTCTCTGTGGAATGTGAAGGTCCCAGCCAAGGCTGCATGCAGGGAGCCCTTTCTGATCTCTCAAAGCCACAGTGTCATGGGGTTCAGCCTCTGTCACCTCTCTTAGGCAGCTGCCCCAGCACTGGGCCTCAGCTCAGCCTGGCTGAAGAATCCTCCTCAGATGTACCCCTCCCTCCCTCCACAACTGGGGAGCAGATGCAGCCTGGTGACTGCTGCCCAGACACAGGTGGTACCACCTGTCATAGTGCCTTGATTCTTGATCGTCCTACAATCACTTTTGGCCCCCAAACAATTTGCTGGGTGAAGGGAGAAGAGGAAGAGAGGGAGGGGAGATGGGGTGGTGTGGGGTTAAGAGTGGCTTTGAAGTTTGCAACCGTCTTATAGAAACCATCTTCAGTCATTCCCCATTCGGGTGATGTCAGGAGAACACATTACCATCTGAGATCAAATGCAACAGCGAGAATCACTTGTTGCGCACCAGGCTGTAGTCATATATCAAGGATTCCAGGCACATGCAATTCGTAACTTTCCCTGAAACAGATTGATATTTTCCTCTTCCACTTTGTGGGAGGAGACATCTGACTTTGCTTCAAGAGCAGTTTGGGAGGCGGCAGGGAAATTACAGCAGGGCCTAGCATCCTTTTCGGTCATGCAACTGGTGCCCGGTTCTGTTCCATGCCTCTTTGTGTCCCAGGCAGTTACTTATGGACTGTAGAGTGGCAAAGAAACCCAAAGCAACCCTGTCAGGATCTCTAGAGTTTGGCCCAAGCAAAGTACAGAGCAACGGACATTGGACTTTGTGGCTTATTTCTCCTGTTATACATTCTTGTCTTTTTGTTTGAGCCTTCTGTGTCTTCCCAGTGTAGGTGGAGTTAAGGCCCAGAGTAGACTGTAAAACCGGAAGATGCCTGGTGAGATGGCTCAGTTTTGCAAGCATGGAGGCCTGAGTTTGAGTCCTAGAACAAAGGGAAAATAAATGGGTGTGGTGGTGCCGGCATGGAGTCTAGTGATAGGAAGACAGAGACAGGATGATCCTGGGGCCAGACAGCCTAGCTTACTTAGTGAACTCTGGACCAGTGAGAGAGAGCCTGCCTCAGAAAGTACGGTGCAGCTGGTGAGATGTCTCCAGGAGTAAAGGCTTGCTGCAAAGGCTGACAGCCCGAGTGTAACCTATGGGAACCATATGGTGGACAGAGAGAAATGACACCTACAAATCCACTAACATGTCCTTGGACACACACACACATTGTGATTTTTTTTTTCTTGAGACCTTCAAGTGGCAGAGCAGTTGAGCCTTTATAAGTAAGCAGGAGCAGTTTGGTTTTTTTTCCCCCCACAGAAAAGGAAGTAAAAAGGAAGTGAGGATCAGGGAAGGAGAGTGAGCTCCAGGTGCCATGAAGTCTGAACTTGAGCAATTCACTCACTTTCTCCGGAGGCTATTTCCTTTCTCTGTGAACATTGAATGAGGAGAACCATCATAGCTTCTTCCTGGAGCTGAGAGCTGGCAACATGAGACATAAAGTCCTGCAGAAAATGCTCCCCTAAAGTCACAGCCACAGACAAGCTGCTGTGGCTTGTGAGGGAACTGTGCAGGGCATGCCACCCACCCAACTGAGCTGACTTTTCAATGTCAGGCAGCCTTCTGAGAGAAGCAGCTTAACAAATCATTTCAAATATTTCAGTTCATGCCTGGCTGGCTTCGTTGCTTGTGGGCCAGTGGTGAGACAGAACATCAAGGTGGAAGGGTGTGGTGGGGCAGAACTTCTCATCTCATGGCAGCTGTGAGAGAGGGAGGGAGGGAGGAAGGAAGGGAGGAGAGGAAGGAAGGGGGATGGAGGGAGGACAGAAGGGGAAGGGGGGAGGAGGGAAGGATAGACAGATATTGTGGTTGAAGGAAGCTAGGGGCAAGATACCTTTCAAAGGCACACCCTGGCGACCTTTGCCGTCAATCACAGCACATCTAAGTCTCCACCACCTTCCAGGGCAATACTCTTGTCATTTTGTGACCTTGTCAGTGGATCAATCAACTTAGGAAGTCAGAGCATCATGATCTAACCACCCCAGAGAACCCTACTAGCTGGCAACCAAGCCTTTAACACATAACTGTTTCAGAGGATGCTTCCTATCCCAGCCGCAACCGTTTCTCTCATGCCTGGGATGAATTCACAAAGCCTGAGCTTACAGCAGACACAGGTCAAGTCTGAGGGTCCCATGTGGCATCTGTGTGTTTGGAGCGGGCACTGTGTATCCAGGGGAATGAGGCAGGCAGGTGACTCATGGGCAGATTATGGTCCCCTGGAACCAGCCCCTAAAGAGGACAGGCTGACATTGACCTCTCCCCATAGCCTCTGTGCTGGGGTGCCTGGAGCACAGGGTAAAAGGTTAACACCACCCACCCACNCCTCTTAGCTACATCCTTTCTGTAATTCCCAGCTACTCTCAAGCAGTCCAGCTGGCTCACAGCAGATAGCTCGCTCAAGGGTTTAATGTGGGTGCTGCAGCCAGTTGTCTGGGGTAAAATCCTAGCTTTACTGATTCTATGCTATGCAACATGGCTGTACTCTTCAGCCTCCTTGAGCCTTAGCTTTTAGTCTTTTAAGGTTTTTGTTGTTGTTGTTTGGTTTTGGTTTTAATCACAACTTAATGTGCACACAACACACAAGTGGTAAAGTCTGGTGAATTTACTTCTCAGCATAAAAAGCAGAACTTGTTTTTCACCTTGGAGCCTCTTTCCTCAAATCCTTGCTTCCACGAGATGTGACTGATATCTTGAAACTGGTGTCTCTTGTCACCTCTGATCTGGCACTATCCACCTTGTTTTTTGAGGTAGGGTCTTGCACTGGCCTACACTAACGTAAGAGGGGTTGCTGGGCAATGAGTTCCGGGATCTCTTTGTCTCCACCTCCGTGTAAGATGAATCTTAAAATGGTCTTATTAATTAAAAGCCCAGAGCCAGGTATTGGGGTGAACGCTGAAAGATTAGAGAAACAGAACAAGCCACAGCCAACCTCACCTTGACAACTCCTCAGCTGATCTTGTTTCCTCAGACTGCAGGCTTCTGAGTCCTCACCCGAATGAATCTCAGCTGAACTGCTGCTCAAAGCCTGAAAGCCTAAGAGGCCTCTAGCTTTTGGTTCTCACGCCTTATATACCTTTCTGCTTCCTGCCATCACATGCTGGGATTAAAGGCATGTATCTTTCCCAAGCAAAACATATATCTCAAGTCCTGGGAATAAAGGTGTGTACCACCACGCCTGGCTCTGTTTCCAGTGTGGCCTTGAACTCACAGAGATCTGGATGGATCTCTGCCTCTGGAATACTAGGATTAAAGGCGTGTGTGCCACCATTTTCTGGCCTCTATGTCTATCTAGTGGCTGTTCTGTTCTCTGACCCCAGATAAATTTTATTAGGGTACACAATATTTTGGGGGACACAATATAATCACCACACCTCAGCAGTTCTGAGATTACAGGTGGGTACCACCCTACTCAGCTTTTTCATATGGGTTCTGAGGATAGGACTCTGCTTTGCTTGCTTGTGACGTGAGCACTTTACCAATGAAGTTTCCTTCCCAGCTCTCATCACTTTCCTGTGAAGTATTAGCAGCAATGACTCTTTTAAAAAGATTGTCCAGTTGCTCCCCTAAATAACACATGGCTTATTTTTGAGCTTTGTAAAAGCAATGTAGGTAAGCTCGGTTTCTAGCACCCACAACAGGCATCTCACAGCCACCTGTGACTCTAGCTCCAGGAGATCTAATGTCCCTTCTGGTTGCTGGAAGCATCTGCACACACGTGCACTTAAACTTAAATACACAGACACCATACTACAC
>LZPO01097095.1:984735-1035230 GCA_001675575.1 Neotoma lepida
GAGACAGGGTTTCTCTGTGTAGCTTTGGTGCCTTTCCTGGAACTCACTCGGTAGCCCAGGCTGGCCTTGAACTCACAGAGATCCACCTGCCTCTGCTTCCCGAGTGCTGAGATTAAAGGCGTGCGCCACTACCATCCGGCAGGAGATTTTCTGTGCCTTGCTTCCCTCTCACTGTTTTTGTGAGACAGTGTGATCTCACCCTCAGTGCAGGCTACCTGGAATGCACTAGTAGATCAGCTTGGATTTGAACTCGTGGAGATCCTCCTACCTCAGACTCCCAAGTGGTGGGATTACAGGTGTGAGCCACCACATTGTGATGACACTTCTATGACTCATCCCTGTCACTCTGTTTCTTTCTTCTTCCATCTTTTCTGTGGACACTCCCCCATTGCACAAGCACAACACAATTCACTTCTCCATTCCCCTTTGGGTGGGTACTGGGGTTGGTATCCTGTTGGTGTGGGATGTCTTTCTGTACACTGTGAATATGTGTTGCTCTCATTAGTTGATAAATAAAGCTGTTTGGCCAATGGCGAGGCAGAATAAAGTTAGGTGATACACTCAAACTGAAGGCGGACANGAAGAAAGGTGGAGTCAGGCAGAAGCTACAAGCTGCTGCCAGGAGAAGCAAGATGTGAGAGAACAGGTAATGCCATGAAGCCACGTGGNAAAACATAGATTAATAGGAAAGGGTTAAGATGTAAGAGCTAGCTACCAAGAAGCCTGAGCCACAGGCCATACAGTTTGTAATTAACATAAGCCTCGGAGCGATTTGTGTGTTTGTGTGTGTGAATGTGGTTTTTTGAGACAGGGTTTCTCTGTAGCTTTGGAGCCTGTCCTGGAACTCTCTCTGTAGACTAGACNGGCCTCAAACTTACAGAGATCTGCCTGTCTCTGCCTCCTGAGTGCTGGGATTAAAGGCATGTGCCACCACCGCCTGGCCTGTGGTGTGAGAGCTTGGGTGGGAGAGAGTCATCAGGATTGTGGGGCTAGGTGGGACACGGAGAAACTTTTCCCAGACATCCTGTTTTATTACAACTAGAAAAAGCACTTCTGTGAGCATTCTGATGATGTACATGTGTGAAGACACTCTGAAGAAGAATTGCCACGTCTTAGGGAGTAGGACTACTAGCTTTATGGGGGAAGCACTAAGTTAGATTCCAGCATGCTTGAAGGAAAAATTTCTGTTTTCATTTGGGATATGGATGCCTACCCCATAGGACCTGCACAGAGGAGCTGTTTGAGACGCACAGTCTGGGGCCAGCTGCTGGCTTCCTATCAGGATTTGAGTCCTATTGAACCTTCTGTGATACATGCTGCTGCTGCTGCTGCTGCTGCTGCTGCTGCTGCTGCTGCTGCTGCTGCTGCACTGGGACTCTGCTGGAACTTGCACCTGTGGCATGGCTTTAGGATCTTAACCACCATTGACCCTTTCTCTCCACACAGCAGCTTGGTATTATCTCATGGCCTCTCTCACTAGGCCCCAGTCAGGAAAAAGCCGTGTTGTCCACTTCCAACAGTAAATGCTCTCCAGTTTTATTAGGGGCCTGTGAGCACACAGAATTGGATTTAGTGGTTGGAATATTTTAGTCAAAATATCCCAAACACACCTTCCAAGTACTTCTGGGCCTATAATAGACAGTAGGCAGTCCTATTAGGTGGTACTGAATGTCTAATAAAATGTCAGTTCCATCCTTGATGGAGAAACAGAAGGAAGATGATGGAGAGCAGAGGAAGGACCAGTATGGGAAGTGGGTCAGAAATGCTTTTGGGAACAGTAAGCTCTGGGGGGACATTCTGAGCTAGCTAGGCCATGGCCAGCAGAGGCAGAATCTAGAGCCAGGACAAGGAAGTGGAGAAAGCTATGTGTTGGTAATGTCCTTTCCATGATATAGGGAAACCCACCTTCTGTGAGCTCTTTAAATGACTTTGAAACTACTTTTCTAGGGGGTGAGGGTAAAAGCAAGTGTCCCTAATACCTTCTGCAGTCCTTACCAGGGCATTACCAGGCAGACATCCAGCTAGGCAGAATCCATTGCTTGACTGGGACCTTTTACTTTGGGCTATGACTCATGTCTAGCTCACTACCTTCACCTAGAGTACATGAAAGCCTGGCTCCCTCCAGCCCTGGCCNTTGCACTCTGGCCTTGTGCCCAGAAACCCACTATTGGGGCAAGTACTGGGATGTGTAGATAGATGGCCAGTGCCTTTTTCTCTCACCCAAAGGGCTACCCCAAACTGTAAGAAAAAATGATTGGCTTGGTTTTCTAAAGATGAAAACTTCCTAAGAACCCTGATTCTGAGCTTTTCTTAGAACTTCATTGGAGACCTAGCTGTCGATCACTGTGAGGGCATCACACTGACTGTCTTTCTAGGAGGTAAAATTCAGTTTTTGATGCGTTAAATATTCCCTGCTCATCCCCATCTTTGCAGTTGATAGATAGACATGCAAACACAGTTCTCCACAGCTTGTCACCAAAGACATTCATCACTCATGGATGAGATACCACACTTTCTGGTTCAAATTGAAAATTTCAAGCCGGGCCTGGTGGTGCAGTTCTGTAATTTCAGCTACTTCGGGACACTGAGGCAGGAGAGCCACAGATTCAAGGCTAACCTATTCTTTGGAGTGAGTTGAAGTCCAGCCTGGGCAACTTAGTGAGATCCTATATCAAAATAAAAAGAAAAAAAAGTAGGGTATAGATATAGCTTAGTAGTGTGTGCTGTGATCTGGGTTCAATCCTTATTAGTACTGCAAAACAAACAAAAAAATCAAAATGGAAAAGAAAAATACCAAAGTGAAAAAATTTCTGACATCAGGATGGTGGTGACTCAAATATTCCTACATTGGAGCCCAGATCCACATGTCCAGACTCTGAGACGATGCCCAATGGTGTGTGACTTCATCTGGCATTTGGCTCTAACTTGACACTTGGGTTCCTTCAAGTGTCTCCCTGAAGATCCTTACCAGTTGCTTCAGGGAGGAGGTGGTAGGACTCTGAGCCAGAATTTGAGGTGCAACCCTCATTCCAGACATGCCAACAAGGAGGATTAGAACCTCAGGTAAAACTCACCTCTCCACATGGAGTTGATCTCAGGCAAAGTGTCTCACCTATCCACACTCAGTTGGATATTTAAAAGACAAACAAAATCTCACAGGAGCTTTGAATGGACCAAACAAAAGCTGTCCAGGATGTGTATATTGGAGATTCAGCTACTCACTTTCTGTCCTCTTTCCCAGTCATAGAAAGCTCTACAGTGACTTTAGGAACCCCGATGTGTTCCATGGAATACAATTTGGGAACCACTGAACTAAGTAAACCTCCAAAGTCTTTTTTGTTTGTTTTTGATGATCCTCAAAGCTATTTTGACATAGCTGGGTTTGGAGATCTAGAGTGTTATGGGCTAAAGTATGTATGTCCCCCAAATTAAGTCCTAATTCCCTGTACTAAGAATGCAACCTATTTGGAGATAAGATTTTTAAAAAAAATTCTCTCATTCTGACTGCGGCCTCCTCTCCCTCCCCTCTTCTCAACCCCACCTCTACTTCCCTTCTCCCTTAGATCCACTCCTCCGTTTCCCTTCAGAAAAGAGTAGGTCTCCCAGAGATATCAACCAAACATGGCATAACAAGTTACAATAAGACGAGGCACAAACCCTCATATCAAAGCTGAACAAGGCAACCCAGTAGGAGGAAAAGGGTCCCAAGAACAGGCAAAAGAATCAGAGACACCCTCCTCCCCCAACTCCCAGTTAGGAGCCCCACAAGAACACCAAGCTAATAGCTATAACATATATGCTGAGGACCTAGCTCAGGCCCATGAAGGCTCCGTGATTGCCCCTTCAGTCTCTGTGAGCCCCTATGAGTCCTGCTTAGTTGATTCTGTAGGCTGTGTTCTTGCAGTATCCTCAACCCCTCTGTTTCCTAAGTTATTCCTCCCAGTCTTCCCAGAGGTTCCTTGAGCTCTGCTCATGTTTGGCTGTGGGTGTCTGGATCTGCTCTCATCAGTTGCTGGATGAAACCTCTCTGATGACAATTGGACTAGGCATTGATCTATGAGCATAGCAGAATATAATTAGGAATAATTTCATTGACATTTATTTATTTATTTATTTATTTATTTATTTATTTATTTATTTATTTATTTAATTTATATTTATTCATTCATTTATTTTGGCCAGTCATGTTTAGTTCTATCCTAGGACTCTGGATTATCTGGTCTCTGGTTCCTGGCCATCTAGGCGTGGCATGGGTCTCAAGCTTGGTTGACCACTTACACAATCTCTGCACCACCCTTACCCCAGCACATCTTGAAGGCAGAACAAATTGTATGTCAAAGGTTTTGTGACTGGGTTGGTGTCCCAGTCCCAACACTGGAAGCCTTGCCTGGTTACAGAAAATGGCCAGTTCAGGCTCTATATCTCCCTTTAGTAGGAGTCTTTGCTAGGGTCTTCCTTGTAGATTCCAAGGAGTTCCAGTGAACTAGATTTCCACATCACCCCTCAAATGTCCCCCAATTCCAGTCATCTCTCCCAGTACTCTCTCCATTTACCTCTGCCTGATCCTTCCTGTTCCCATCTCCACTCACCTCCAATTCACCCACAAAATGTATTCTATTTTTCCTTCCCAGGGAGCTTCCCTGCTTGAGCCCTCCTTGCTACTTAGCTCTCTGGGTCTATGGATTATATCATGATTTTTCTTTACTTAACAGCTAACATCCACTTATAAGTAAGTATATACCATGATTATCTTTCTGGGTCTGGGTCTGGATGAGTTTTTTTCTAGTTCCATCCATTTGCCTGCAAATTTCATCATGTCATTGTTTTTAACAGTTGAATAATACTCCATTGTGCAAATGTACCACATTTTCTTTTTTCTTTTTCTTTTTGTTTTTTTGAGACAGGGTTTCTCTGTGTAGCTTTGGCTGCGCCGTTCCTGGAACTCACTTGGTAGCCCAGGCTGGCCTCGAACTCACAGAGATCCCCCTGCCTCTGTCTCCCGAGTGCTGAGATTAAAGGCGTTCNCCACCACTGCCCAGCGTACCACGTTTTCTTTATCCATTCTTCATTTGAGGGACATCTACATTTCCAGGTTCTAGCTACTACGAATAAAGCTGCTGTGAACATAGTTGAGCAAGTGTCCTTGTGGTATGATTGAGCATCCTTTGGGTATATGCCCAAGAGTGGTATATCTGGGTCTTCAGGTAGATTGATTGCCAATATTCTGAGACACTGCCATACTGATTTCCAAAGTGGCTGTACAAGTTTGCATTCCCATCAACAATGGAGAAATGTTCCCTTTGCTCCACAGCCTCTCCAGCATAAGTTGTCACTTGTGTGTCTGATCTTAGCCATTCTGACAGGTATAAGGTGGAATCTCAGAGTCATTTTCATTTGTATTTTCCTAATGGCTAAGGATGTTGAAGACTTTTTAAAGTATTTCTTGGACATTTGAGATTCTTCTATTGAGAATTCTCTGTTTAGATCTGTACCCCCCTTTTCCCATTGGATTGTGTTTTTGATGTGTAGTTTCTTGATATATTTGGAAATCAGCCCTCTGTCAGATGTGCAGTTGGTGAGGATCTTTTCCCATTCTGTAGGCTGCCATTTTGCCTTATAGATGTTGTCCTTTGCTTTACAGAAGCTTTTCAGTTTCAGGAGGTCCCATTTATTAATTGATGATCTTAGTGTCAGTACTATTGGTGTTCTGTTCAGGAAGTTGTCTTCTGTGCCAATGTGCTCAAGGCTATTTTTCACTTTCTCTTCTTTCAGGTTCAGAGTATCTGGATTTATGTTGAGGTCTTTTATCCACTTGGACTTGAGTTTTGTGCAGGGTGACAGATATGAATCTATTTGTATTCTTCTACATGCAGATCCAGTTTTATCAGCACCATTTGTTGAAGATGCCTTCTTTTTTCCATTCTATAATTTTGTCTTCTTTGTTGAAAATTAGGTATCTATAGGTGTGTGGATTTATTTCCATGTCTCGAATTCAATTCCATTGATCTACCTATCTGTTTTTATGCCAATACCATGCAGTTTTTATTACTACATTCCTTTAGTAGAGCTTGAAATCTGGGATGGTGACACCTCCAGAAGTTCTTTTATTGTACAGGATTGTTTTAGCTATCCTGGGTGTTTTGTTTTCCCATATGAAGTTGAGTATTGTTCGTTCAAGGTTAATACAAAGAATTGTGTTGGGATTTTGATGGGGATTGCACTGAATCTGTAGATTGCTTTTGGTAAGGTGGCCATTTTACTATGTTAATCCTACTGATCCATGAGTATGGGAGATCTTTCCATCTTCTGGTATCTCCTCCAATTACTTTCTTTTAAGATTTGAATATCTTGTCAAACAGGACTTTCACTTGCTTGGTTAGAGTTACACCAAGATATTTTATATTATTTGTGTCTATTGTGAAGGGTATTGTTTCCCTGATTTCTTTCTCAGCCCATTTATCATTTGTATATAGGAAGGCTTTTTTTTTTGATAATCTTGTATCCTGCCACATTACTGAAGGTGTTTATCAGCTGTAGGAGTTCCCTGGTAGAATTTTGAGGGTCACTTCCATATACCATCATATCATTTGTGAATAATGATACTTTTGACTTCCTCCTTTCCAATTTATATCCCCTTATCTACTTCAGTTGTCTTATTGTTCTAGCTAGAATTTCAAGTACTGTATTGAATAGATATGGAGAGAATGGGCAGCCTTGTTTTGTCCCTGATTTTAGTGGCATTGCTTTGAGTTTCTCTCCATTTAATTTGATGGTGTCTGTTGGTTTGCTGTAAATTGCCTTTATTACGTTTAGGTATGTCTCTCNTATCCCTGATGTCTCCAAGACTTTTATCATGAAGGTTTGTTAGATTTTGTCAAGGAATTTTTCAGCATCTAAGGAGATAATCATGTGAGTTTTTTTCTTTTAGTTTGTTTATATGGTGTATTGCATTGATTGGTATTCATTGACTCTCTGGGATGAAGCCTACTTGGTCGTAGTAAATGATCTTTTTGATGTGTTCTTGGATTTGGTTTGCAAGTATTTTATTGAGTATTTTTGTATCTATATTTCATCTATATTCATGAGTGTATATTCATGATCTGTAATTCTCTTTGTTGAATCTTTGTGTGTTTTGAGTATCAGGGTGACTGTGGCCTCATAAAATGAATTTGGCAATGTACCTTCTGTTTCTATTTGGGGGAATAATTTAAGGAGTATTGGTGTTAGCTCTTCTTCGAAAGCCTGATAAAATTCTGCACTAAAACTGTCTGGCCTGGTCTTTTTATTGGTTGGGAGACTTTTAATGATTGACCACTTCTATCTCCTTCCTTAGGGATTATAGATCTATGTGAACTATTTATCTGATCTTTCTTTATCTTTGGTAAGTGATATCTATTGAGAAAATTGTCCATTTCTTTTAGATTTTCCAATATTTTGGAATACAGCTTTTAAAAGTATGATCTAATGAATCTTTGGATTTCCTTGGTATCTGTTATGTCCCTCTTTTCATTTCTGATTTTATTAATTTGGATATTCTTTCTCTGCCTTTGGATAAGGGTTTGTCTAGTTTATTTTCCCAATGAACCGAATCTTTGTTTCATTGACTTTTTATATTGTTCTCTTTGTTTCTATTTTATTGATTTCAGCTCTCAGATTGATTATTTCTTGTCATCCACTCCTCTTGGGTGTGCTTGCTTCTTAGCACTGCTTTCATTGTGTCCCATAAGTTTGAGTATGTTGTACATTCATTTTCATTGAGTTCTACGAAGTCTTTAATCTCTTTCTTTCTTTATGCCTTGACCCAGTAGTCATTCAATAGAGTCGTTCAATTTCCATGAGTTTGTAGGCTTTTCATTGTTTCTGTTTTTGTTGAAATACAACTTTAATTCCTGTTGGTCTAGTAGAATGCAGGGGGTTATTTCAGTTTTCTTATATCTGTTGAGACTTACTTTGTGCCTGAGTATATAGTCAATTTTGGAGAAAGTTCTGCGATGTATTGAGAAGAAGGTATTTTCTTTTGTGTTTGGGTGAAATGTTCTGTAGATATATGTTAAGTCTGTTTGGTTCATAACATCCATTAGCTTCTTTGTTTAGTTTTTGTCTGGATAGCCTGTCTATTGGTGAGAGTGGGATATTGAAGTCTTCTACTATCAATGTGTGAGAGTCAATATTTTGCCAAAAAAATCCCAGTTTTTGTCACCAAATGAATGAAAAATTGAAATAAAAGGAGGAGGACATGACTACTCTAAAANTATGGAAAAAAATTTTATTGTAGATATTAAGGGGAAAACAGACAGAAGGAAGAGTCCAGGCCGAACATGGCTGGCAGACTGAACAAGACCATAAGAGGAAAGAGGGAGAGAGAGAGCAAGAGAGGAGTCACTGACCAAGAGAGGTGGCCTAGGCCAAGAGAGAGAGAGCAGTGCAATCAAAATCACAGAGTTATGTAGGGATCAGGCTGGGGAAAGGGAAACAGAAACCCAGGTTTAGGGCAGGGGGAGGAATGAGAAGTGCTGGGAGGATTGAGTGAGTACTTGTCCTGGGTTTGAGACCTAACAATTCACAGGAATGATGATGATGGATATGATGGTTGGGACCTGCAGAAGGCCTCTTTCTGTCTGTCTCTGTCTTTTTCTGTCTCTCTCTGTCTCTGTCTCTCTGTCTCTCTGTCTGTCTGTCTGTCTCTCTCCATCTCTCTCTTTCTCTCTCTCTCTCTCTTCCTAGCATGGGCAAGTCTGGCTGTGGGACATCTGAGGTTTGTTGGAGCCAGAACCCAGGTTTCATGTCTTCCTGCTNAAGTTGCAAGCATCATAATANTAGTCAGCAGTGGAAGTGCTGTGTGAAACTAGCAATTTTCGCTTCACAAGTATTTGGAAAGAATCACAGTTTTTCACCTTTGGAAACTGCCATTTGAAAAAATACAAGGTGAAAAGGAATGTAGGTGAACATGTTCAATTATTCATTAGCTTGATTTTGGCAGAGATGGCAGTGGTCTTCAGTCTTGGTCCATGGTAAGAGGGGTTACCATGGTGAGGGAGCTCAAAGGATGAAGAGGGTGATGGAAGATAAATACGGGTGTGAAGGTCATGATGGTTCTCATAGATACCCTTCCAAGGGATTCTCTTCAGGTGGGGTAGGAGGAGACGACACCAACTCTAAGACATATTATTGTTCTTTGTTAGCTCTGTTTTTTCTCTTTGTTTGAATGAAGGCTAAATATGATCATTACCTAGTTTATAAAGATTACCTCAAATCCCTACTGGAGCCTCAATAATGGGTCATGAACATCTGGTCAAGTATGTCCAAGGTCAACTCCTTGGACTTTTTAAAATATGGATTCATTTGTTAATTTACTCAACCACTTGCCAAATGTGTCTTTGACAATGTGGGTGTAGTTACCATTGATACTACAAAAGTGTAGGAGGGTGTGGGAGATAGCCATAAGGGTAAGACTTACAAGGGAAGCAGAAGATGTGACATCTTTACACTTGAGTAATTGGCAGTGTGATAGAAGAGAGTTCCTACTGTGGGATCATCTAGAAAACTTGTAGAACAAGGAAAGGAAAAGATACAGGGACAAGCACAAGGTCTGGCTCACCAAAACAATGACAACAACAATAACGATAACAACAACACAACTTAATAGAAAATTAATGCATTCTAGGTCTAGTCTTATGACCCAAGAGGCTTTAAAGTGTAATTCTTCTGAGAAACCATAAGAAAGAAATAGTCATAAATATGACTAGAAGCAACAACAACAATAAAGATCTCAGCATCAAAGTCCTTCCTGTGGGCATATTTATAATTGCCCCAANATGGGTGCCAGCCTGATCAATATCAGAGGGATTGATTTAGTAAATGATGGTGTAGCTGAGGGGGTCAGAAGATTAAGGCCCTTGGGTGAAACCTGCCAGCTTTTGTCAATAAAATTTTATTGGGACACAGCCCATGTAAATGGTCTGTTGTTCTAGCACTGTTGTGGAAGGGTGGAGTCACTGTGATAAGGAATCATATGTCCCAAAGATGAAAAAGTACACTCCCAGGCCCTTAAATAAAATGTTTTCTGATCACTGCTGAAGTCATATGAAAAAGTATTAAACAAATTATTAAAAAAGACATTGAAATGCTAGGTATGGTAGCACAGGTTGTAATCCCAGCACTATGGAAATTGAGGCTGGCCTAGGCTACATAGCAATACCCTATCCCAAAACACAAGCACAAACAACAAACTAGACAAACTACATATACAATGATGTTATGAAAAGCAGATTATTATTAATAATTTGAAAAACACTACTACAACTAATTATCACTTGCTATTTTATAATACAATTCAATGTCTTTAATATATATGCATTATCTGTAGTGCCAGGTTTCATTAAGACATTCAAGTATTTGTGTTTCTAACTATGTTCACCCCATTCTGTAGTGGACAGCTGTTCTGCTTATGACCTTCCTTGAAGCACTGCCCCTAGAGAGGTAGCAGGTAACTGCTACACCTGCCTATGACCTTGAAGTACATGCTCCTGCGGTGTGGCCTCTCCAGACCCTTNAGATCTGGGATGCACGTATGTGGCTCTCTTNGCTCCCTTGTGGTTTGGATGCTGAGATGGACCAGGCAGATCTTGGACCAGGCAGAAGATCAGCGTTGACCACAGCTTGGTTTTTCAGGCTGTAGTGAGTTTTATCTTCTAATAAANTCCTTTGCCTGTTATGAAATCCNTGGATTTCAAGCTATATCTGGCGCCCACTTCTGCTTTTATGTCGNAGATATAGTGAGGTGCTGAAATCACCTACTATTGGGTTTAGTCAATGTTTTTAATTCTGCTAGTATGCTTTTTATGAAATTGGATGCCCCAAAGTTTGGTGCATATATGTTTAGTGTTGTGATATTTTCCTGACTAATTGATCTCTTAACTAGAATGAAGTGCCCTTCTTTGTCTTTTCTGATTAGGTTTAGTTGGAAGTCTATTTTGTCAGATATGGGGATGGCAATGCCTGCTTGAAATACTTTTTTTTCTATATATGCTGGCTGGTCTTCTGTCAACTTGGCACACACACAAATTAGAGTTATCTGAAAGGAGGGAACCTCAATGGAGAAGACACCTCCATAAGATTCTGCTGTAAGGCATTTTCTTAATTAGTGATTGATTGAAGAGAGACCAGTCCATTGTGAGTGGCATCTCTGGGGTGGTGGCCCTGGGTTCTATGGGAAATTAGGCTGAGCAAGGCACGAAGAACAAGCTAATAAGTAACTCCCCTCCATGGCCTCTGCATCGGCTCCTGCCCCCAGGTTCCTGCCCTGTTTGAATTCCTGTCCTGACCCCTTCAGTGATGAACAGCAATGGTGAAGTGTAAGCCTAATAAACCCTTTCCTCTCCAACTTGCTTTTTGGTCATGGTGTTTCATCACAGTAATAGAAACCCTAACTAAGACACTATCCTTTCACTTTGAGATAGTGCCTATCTCTAAAGCTAAGNTGACTTTCTTATAGACAACAGATAGGTGGATTTTATTTCTGCATTCATTCAACTAGCCTGTGTCTTTTNATTGGAGAGTTGAGGTCATTACTACTTAGAGGTGAAGAAGGGGTGATGCAGGGATGTGAGAGAAGTGAAGAACTTCATTACAGGGCACTGCCTTCCTTTATTCCTTATTATCCATGACCACTTCAGACCTCTGGAGTGTAGGAGAGGACTCAGGACACTGCCCAACTAAGACAGCCAGGACACCCTGTTGGGTCTGTATCACATGCACCAGTAGAACTCAGTAGCCAGAAGTCCATTCTGATAACTATGCCCTGGCTCACACAATAAGTAGAGTTGTGCCCTCAATGTAGGGGCTGCTGTGACTTATCACTCAGGGTCCATGGCTTTCCCCATTGAAGCCAAAGGGGACACAGAGACAGCCTCTCTGCCTCCAGAAGGGCAAATACCTGGGTCTGAGGTACACATGGTTCTTCACTTAAAGTCACAACAAGTTCATGGCCTCTTCTATCTGCCACTCTGGCTTCCTCCTCTCTATCAGAACTGCTTTCAACATTCCCACAGCAAGGGACCTTGGGGGATCCAGGTAAAGATGATATAGTGGGACATAAGAATATGAAATTACAAGTATGAACTGCATGTGGGGACTTGGAATGGAGAGACTCCATGAGACCAATTCGTGGAAATTTCTGAGTATGAGTTAGTTCCAGTCAGTGTGGTACCCCAAATATTTTGCTACTGGTTCCAGCCTTCTGCACTGAGGCATGAGTGCAGCCATGTGATCTGCTCTTGAGAGCAGGTGCATAAGTTATTAGAGAGGCTGATGGGTGTGGAAAATAGCCCAGGATTTCTGGCATTCTGGAGGGATCAGAAGATGCCTCTAACCATTTCTAACTGGGTGACTTCTGTTCCCATCAGTCAAATGGGAAAATTAGTTAAAGAAAAACCAGAGGTGGCAATACTGTCATCAGTAGATAATAAGAAAATTCTCCTTCATTCCTTCTACTTCCTTTTTCATAGAGGGCACAGGAATGGCTCAGTTGTGGTTGCCACTTTGACAGATCTGGACCTGGAATCTTTCTGTGTGTATGTGTAGGTGCACATTCATTTGTGTGTGCAAGTGTGGAGAACAAGGCAANCCCAGGTGTCATTCCTCAGGTACCATTTGCCTTGTTTTTAATACAGGATTTCTCACTGGCTTGGAGTTCCCCAAGCAGTTGCAGCTGACTGGTCAGGGACCCTCATGTGTCTTCCTGTCTCCATTGCCCCAGAGCTGGGATTGTAANTACATACAACTGTAACTGACCTTTTCATCTGGATTTTGAGGATTGAACTCAAGGTTCCTGTGCTTGCATGGAAAGCACTTTGCCAACTGAACCATTTTCCCCAGCCTCTAGGCCTGAAATCTCTTCTGGGTTCTCTGCTTGTCTACTAGGCTCTACCCTCAGGAGGGATGGGGTTTTCCATTCTGTGTGACATTGAAAGGCCACACAGAGCCTGTTNTTTTTACATGAGACTGCTACCAGAGACTTGGCCTCCAGGCTGCTGGTGGCAGGGAAGCCAGGCTTCTTCCACTGTGAATGAAAACTTCTGATCTCTTCAAACTGGCAGAGCCTCTCACTCAAGCAGAAAATGCGACATGATATCAAAGGCACATGGGGATCAGAGGTATTAGGAGGCCTTTATTGGCCTGTCAGATCTCATCTCCAGGGGCGGAACTTCTTTACCTGATCCCTGGAGTAATGTTTTTGCCATTCCATTCCCTGGCCCTGACTCCTCTCCTGGATACAATGACAAGTCCCGCTGTGAGAAGGACCTGGAGGCCAGGCACCTCTCTAGAGCTACTAAATATGGAGGACCACTGACAGCTGAGCCTAGCTGGATGCAATGCCACTACCCAAGGTAACCTCTGTCCCCAAACTTTGATACAAGGAGTGCATCTGCCCTCTNTGGTGTTGACTGTCCCCTCCAACCCACCTATTCCTAGGCACATAACTCACTGTGTCCCTTAGAGATGCATATGGAGACAAGAACGCATCATGGGTAATTCATCCCATGGGGACCAGCAGCTCCTCCCCTTAGGGCACGTTTCTGTGTAAACACAGCTTTTATTAGCTGTTTTCATCATATCTAGGGATGAAATCTCAGTCAGTACTGTGCACCTTTCTAACTTCATCCATTCTTGTAGGTATGTAGTGATGTTTCATTGTGATCAGAGACATAATTTAATGACTATGTCTACTGATGCACTTCACCTGTTTTTTTTTTTTGCCCAACTAGCTGGGGCTCCATGACCCTCGGTAGCCGTAGAGTAGCTACGACGTCTGCTTGTGGGAAACCCAAGTTTGGATGCCCATCTGGTTGTGGGCAGCAGCTATGCATTTTTGTAGTCATCTGTCATTTGAAGTCCTCATCCCAGCCTGTTGCTTTGTTGTTATGGTGCTGACCATCCCCCATGACTCCCAAGGGCTTGTTAATGGTGTTCACAAGGTGTCTTTTGAAGTTTTATTTCTTGAAGCTAACTAGGAAGCTATGTGAGCTATGCATGCAAGCCCTAGGACCAGTACTTGACATGGAATACTGCTAAACTGAGACTATGGGATGGGATTGAGGTGTTTAGGTTGCAGAGTTAAGGAGACATCTCCTCTCAAATGCCAGTTCCAATCTTGCATGGCATCAAGAAAAGACTTCTCTTGCCAATTCAGGTTTTGGTGTCCAAATCCCTCATACATAGCCCATCTCAGCCTTGCCATATGTCCCATGACTCCTGTTCTGCTCTGCTGACTCTCCTAGCCAGTGCTTGCTGAACTCTGAACCTTAAGGGTATTTGAAAAGTAATTTGTTGAACTTTTGACACANATCTATTCAAAATGAAACAGAGTGTAAAATATCAAGCTAGGTATGATGGTGCAAGTGATCCCAGTACTTGGGAGGTTGAAGCAGGAGGAGTGTCATGAGTCAGAGGGTATATGGGCTAAAATGCATAGCTAGACAGGATTATAGTGAGATCCTGTCTCAAAAACAAACCAAACCAACAAGAGCCTCATCCTACATGATGATTGATTCCAGANACTAAGGTGACAGTTACAATATGTGTCTGAGGTTTTGATGGGAAATGCATTTCTTTCTGGGGGTCAGAGTTTTGAAAACTTCTGTCAGCTTAGCATCATCAACAGTACCAAGAATGTCATCCCATTTCCCTTCTACTTCCTTCATTTAATAACTTCTTCCAGACCCCTTCACTGGCATCTTGACTGAGCATCCTAGACTACCTCTTACTAGACGGATGACTTGTTCCACGTCACATGTGTGCTTAGTGCCTCAGTTTCCCCCACTTGTAAAGCAAAGATGATACTACTTATATGCTTGGGTTGATGTAGAGATTTAAATTCAAGGTCAATGAGGAGTCCCCAGCCCAGTCCTGGTAAGTTCTTGGGGAGTTCTGAATGATCTTTCTCATAGCTCATGCCCTGGCACTGCAGCTACTGCTTTGCTTTCTAATGGTGTCCTTTCTTGCCTGACTAGTCGTCCTCTATGGCTAATGAGTTCTGTGCCTGGCGACTGCATCAGGAGCTTCAAACCCCAAGGCCTGTGCTTCAGCTTCTATCTTTGAGTGCCTTCCACCCGTGAAAATTTTCGCCTGGCGTCGGTCTCTCCAGCAGTGCCTGCTGACATTTGCTCGTCATCTTTGGGAACACCATACTTTTTTTTTTTTTGGTACAATTCCATTACATTTTTTTTCCACCATACATCTTTATGATGGCCACTACTCGAGACTTTTGGGTTGTGAGCTAGAGCAGGGAGGGACCCTGGGGACCTCTGAGGTTGAGGGTGAGGCAAGAATACAGGCATTTGAGGAGAAGCTTCTCTGTCCCTGTCACTTTGTTATCTGTTGCTGCACAGCTGCTCAGAGTTACTGAATAGATGCAATTAACAAGAGAAAATGCAGTGCAGGAGTGGGAGGATACAAGGCTGCACCTTTCACAAGACACAAACTCTACACAGAAGGGTAGAGATGAGGTAAACACCCACGGATGTGGGGCTTCCTAACAGTGATGCTCTGTCCTTTGGGCTCCTCTTCCCTGAGAGCTGGCTTCCTCCATTAAGTCTTCTAGAAGAAAGTCTCCAGCATGGCCTAGGAAGCTCTGTTCTCTGCTCAGATGCTTGGCCTGGACCTAGAACTCACTCATTTCTTTTTTAGAGCCAGTCTGTGAGCCTTACAATCTCTGCAGCTCATTTCTACAGGTCGGTGATTGGTGCACATGTGGTCATGTGCATGCGAAAACACACACATACTGCACACACACACTGTTCATGCANACTGCTCATACACACTGCTCACACACTGCACTCACACTGCTCACACACACTGCTCACACACACTGCACACACACCAAACAGACACACACACTGAATACACACCACACACATGTACAAACTGCACACACATACATACATACACACTATATACACATACACACTGTATATACACACACTGCACAAATGTGTGTGATGAGGAAGCATACAGAATCATGTATGTACATCCATTAATGCCAAATATTCTTGGAGAAACAGTACAGCCAATACTAAGGAATAAGGTGTTTTCTTAGATGTGTCCCACTCTTTAAATGCCAGCTCTTTTGGGAGAAGCCTTNAGAGCATCAGATGGCTCTGGCCTACCTCTTTCTCTCTTTAGCCTGGCTGTCCTCTGCAATCAGTGTATGTAAGGATTTGGGTCCATATCTGAGCCATCTACACATCTACAGCTTCATAGAGAACAGTTTCAAAATGAACTCTCAATCTGCATCCCAGGACAACTCACCCTCTGAGCAAGGGCATTCCAGGTAGGAATGGGAACAGTGAAGATTTACAGTCTTCAGTCTAGGCAAAGCCACAGAACTTCTGCTTCGACTACATAACTATTAAGCCTTAGTTGAATAAATGAGTCAATGAATCTNACTGCTGAGACTTCAGAATCCAATGGCCATGGGCTTAGATCCTTGCTTTGTACTGCATGAATTTCCACAAGGCCTTTAATCTTCATGATCCCTGCTTCTTCTACCTGTAAAATGGGCACCAGAACATCACATTCTTTAAATATAAACTTGTCCTAGACAAGAAACTCTAATATTACAATGGTCTCAACAAGATAGGTCTCTTTCTTTCCCTCTCATATACTAGAAACAGGAGAACAACCAGATTGTTGGGNAAGTTCTACTCAGGAAGTCTTCCCAGCACCCAGAGTTCCTTGCACCAGGGGCCCTGCCTCCCCTCTGAGGTTGCCTTAATGTGCGTGGACACAACCAAGTCATCACCATGTTTGTAGAATAGCAAGAGGAAAGAGGGGTCACAGTAAGGGCTTGCCTTTGGAGTTGAGAAACTACCCCAGTGTTGCACACATCACTTGCAATAACACCTCCTCCATCTAAATGTGGTCACATGGCCCAGACTAGCTGCAAAGGAGCCTGGGAAGTTTCAAGTTTCTATGGAACAAAGGAATTTTTTTCTCAAATGGACAACTAGCTGTCTTATCATGAGCTGCCTCGTATGGCGTTGGTAATAGGGATTGTGTGCAAAGCCCAAGATCTGACACACAGCCAGAACTTGAGAAATGNGAGCTATTATTTAACAATTTCAAAGGAATTCTTAGGCTGAATGTTATAATAATATGAATTATTATTATTATGCTCCTTTGGTGTGGCCAGGGATATGGAAAAAAAAGTCACAAATTTTTGGAAGAAGCATGTAACCTTGAAGCCAAAATTTACGTAAAGGATGTGCCATTTTCTCTGGCACATCTCAAGGTAGTGAGTGTCTTAGAGGAGGTTAAGGCTTTCTAGGAGGGTCCCTCAGGTGAGGGCTTGCATGTAAGAACTCTGCAAAGCTGAGGCTGTCATGATGAATGTGAGGTAACAGTTCTGCTTAGCTTTTCATTCTGCCAACAGTTGTGCTTGTCATATTCTGTGGAAGTGCTCAGGAGGGAACAGAACAGGCCAGTAGGACATGAAACTGCCATGTGCTACCTGCATGAGTCCCACCACCTCCCCTTTCTGAGTTTTATCNTATTCACATACATAATGGAGACGTAGACACTTCTCCTGTGGGGTGGTTACAAGCTGAAGCAAGATAATGGGTGTGTTGCAAGTTCTGAACCTCTGCATGTGTGAGGAATTAGGGTAATTAACTAAAAGTGGGGGCATCCATCACTGGCAGTCAGGTGTGTCCCCTACCCCCACAGGGGCTCATGTGGTGGGTGGGTGGGGCCTTCTTACCTGTCCATAAGACATGCTTGCCCATCCCTTACCCCGGGAGTGGCCACTGAGCTGTCGGTCCTCATCAGTGTGTCCTTTCTGGAAACAACTTCCTTTGTGTCACGAAATTGGCACAGTTCTAACCTCTGCTTCAGGAGTTGTTTTCTTTGAGTTTGCTAAATCCTCTTTCACCTAGAGAAGACAGAAAACTCAGCATTTCCTCCTACCTGGGTATCACCACGGCTCTCTGGCTGCCCTTGTTTCCCCATTAAAATCATAGTTGTGCACACTCTTTATATGTCCACACTCCTCAATGTCTCCATGTAACTTTCAGGAAAGGTAACTGACTTCTCAAGATTAAGGTAAGCAGTTCAACTAAGGAGCCAGTGGTGAACAGTCTGGTTGAGTTGTTGGGACAGTGACAGGCTTTGTGGGGGTAACAACTGAATTGAATTCCCAGCCTCTTGCCTTGCTTTGGTTATCCCTAAGGATGGGCTGCAAAAGTTTGTTCTGAAAAGACTCAAGACCAGGATATATGTGTATATACACACACACACACACACACACACACACACACACACACACGCACATATGTATATTACAGTCCAGGTCCTTTATTTCTATTTGTACATTAGGCCATGAATTTGTATGGAATAGGCTCCAGCAGCTCAGGCTCCTTCCTGTTAGTCCTCACAAAGTGTGTTTTTCTGGGTGGGGCAGGCTGGTGCTTCAGCTGAAACCAGGTGCCCTTTTCTTTGGCTTCCTTTTTCTTCTTGTCGTTTTCCTTCACCTGGTTCAGGAAGCTGTCTCTGCTCTTAGAATGCTTGATGTGCTCAATCCGCACATTAATTCTCTTGGTGAGAGTCTTGCCCTTCACTTATTTACAATGAAGCCCATGGCATGCCGGGTGACATTGTGGACTCTTGCAGTTTTGCTCTGGTAACACTTATGAGGCATTCCTTTTTAAACAGTGCCCACTCCCTTGATGTCTACAATAGACCTTCTTGTAGATTCACATGTATGTGGACAAAGGAACAACTCCATGCTTCCTAAAAGGCCTGAAGGACATACAGCAAGTGTCCCTCCTCTTTCCCTTTGTGTTTGTCATTTTGGCGAGTTGCTGAAAAATTGCTGCCGTGGACAAAAGGCCAGGCCCGGGATCTTATGTTGGACATGAGGACACTTTCAGTGTACCTTAAGTTGTCTTGGATGGTGTTTTCGCTGTTTTCTCTTTTTCCTAGCAGCTGGAGAGAGTAACACAGAGTGCAGTCATGACAGCAACTACTCATTGTCTATCACCTGCTTGTTGCTGGCCTGATCCTGCATTTAGACGTCATTGTGGCTCTAGGAATGGATGGACACATTTTACAGATGTGGAATGAGGCTCTGGGAGGAATCTGGGTTTGCCTGAGACAGGACAAATGGTGAGAGTAGAGCTCTTGATTGAGTCCCATGTCCACTGGCTTCCCAGCTAGGAAACTGGACCCAAGAGGCTGGGAGGGAAACACTATCTTAGACAACCCTCAGTGTATGCCACAGCCCTTGGAGAGTCCTTATTTTGGGATATCCCTATTCAGGATATCACCATTTTGGGATAGGTACACCACTGGAGTGTGCTATTGAAGGGCATCTCCAGATAGCTGAAAGTCTGATTTGAACAGTTGCTGTTGGAGCCCTTCTATACCCAGCATTAACATGTTGGGCTGTTCAGAGACCAGAACCCATAGAACCCACCAACTCTTAGTCCTTCTCCTGTATGGGGACCCCCCTGAACATAAAGACATTCAGAATATGTTGGAGGCTGAGGAGGTGGCTCAGTGGATAAAGTATTTGCTGTGTAAGCATGAGGACTGGAATTTGGATATCCAGTACCCACACAAAGCTGGTAGCACATGTCTGTAATTACAGCACTCGTGTGGTGAGTTGGGAGATGGAGACAGACAATGAGAGACTCTACATGTAGTGGAGAACAACTAGAGATTCTGTAAAGGTAGAGGGTGAGGATTAACCTCCCAAATCATCCTCTGACCAGCACAGGTGAACCATGACATAAGCACCTGTACCCACAAATACCACACACAGGAACACACACACACACACACACAGACACACGTAACACCCACATTAAAAGAGAAAAATATTTTAAATATCTGATCAGCATCTTAATTAAAATAACAAACAGTACCTAGTGTATTGCCAGTTCATAATATATGGAAACAGGCCTGTATGTTATTCATCAAAGCTTCGTTATAAGTTGATAATAGCTGTACATATATAATAGGCCATTCACAAGGAAATACAAAGAGCAATGAGTGTATGGNAAGTTAATCACTTTCACTAGTAATCAGAGAAATGCAAATTAGAGCAACAATAAGACATCATTTACATTCATCAGATAGGCAGAAATTCCAAGTCTGATACGATCTAATGATGGCTAGGGTAGGGGAATGTATACCTTTATCTTTTTCCTGTTTATAAGAGTATAAATCCAGGCAGCCAGTTTGCAGGGGAATGTGGGAGTTACCATTAAAAACACAACAGGCACACATACCAGGGCTTAGTAGTTGTCCTTGCTGATAATTCTTATAGTATACAAGGTGAGACACACACTGAGTCTGTAAAATGATGAGATACACAGTGAGTCTGAAAAANCAAAAACACTGGACATTGATCAAGTGTCTGAACATGGAAGGATTTTTTCATAAATAATGAAATATTTATACAATAGGATAATGTACAGNCATTTAGATGAATTATCAGAAAGACATGTACTACAGGGGACAAGCTCAACGTGGGCCGGCAGGAAAATTCATATTTTAACAAATTTCCACGTGATGCCAATAGCAAAGCGCTATAGTCTGAGAGGTCTTTATTAGTGTGAAACACACTTGGAAAAAAATTTACACTTATTTATCTGTGTGTTGGGGATGTGCACATGACACATCACTTGTGTGGAGGCCAGAGGATAGCTTAGAGGAATTGGTCCTCTCTTTCCACCATGCAGGTTCTAGGGTTGAATGCAGGTCCTTACGCTTGGACCCCCACATTTTACCCACTGAGCTGTCTTGATGGCTCAACACGCAGGCTATGATGGTTATTCTTGGTTGTTAACTTGACAAACATCTGAAATCAACTAAAACTCAAATGGCTGGGTACACCTAATTAAAACCCATTTCTAATCCTTATCTTTGAGGTAGGAAGATTCAACTTTAATTTGGGCCACACCTTCTGCTGGCAGCCTGTATAAAGGACATGGAAGAAGAAACTTCCTCGCTTTGCTTGCTTGCTCTCATTAGCAAGTCCATTCCTTCACTGGCATTAGAGCTTGCTTCAGGATTCCAGGGTACACTGAAGACCAGCTGAGACATCCAACTTCGTGGACAGCTACTGGATTCTTGGACCTTCCATTGACAGACAGCCATAATTGAACTAGTTAGACCACAGCCTGTAAGCCGTTCTCATAAACCCGCATGAGTGCATCTGTGTGTACATGCGTATGTATGTATATTCATTCTATAAATTCTGTTCTTTTACAGAACCCTGACGAATAGACAGGCTTTTCAATCTCATTATAGAGTTACCCATGCCTGTAAACATAAGGAAGCCTACCTAAGAGTTCCAGGAGGGAGGCAGTAGCCTCTTTCTTTGTGGAAGTCATGGAATGGAAATCAGTGCAATATGGGACAAAAAACAGGGGAGGACTCTGAAGCCATGAAGTATGGGTTGAAATCTCATTTTTCAGCTTGCTAGCAGTGAGACNTTGTGCAAATTCTCTACTTCCCTGGTTTCAAGATTCTCCTCTGGAAAACATTGACAGTAATAGGGTTGTCTGGGAAGAATACAAATTAAGGCCCAGAAAGGACTTCAGACTGTGTTCTAAGAAAATAAATGCAAATTCATTGGTGGTTTTGTTTGTTTATTTTCTTTTTGTTAGTGAGACAGTCTCTNTCATTTTTACCTAGAACTTGTCAATTTGGTTAGGTGGCTCTCCCTGAAATCCCAGAGGTCTGCCTGTCTCCACCTTCCCAGTGCTATGATTGCAAGCTCAGGATCCTCCTCCTACTTTTTTAAAGACATGGGTTCTAGAGTTAGAAATCAGGTCTTCACACTTGCATAGTAAGCACTTAACCATCTCTCCATCCTCAGCCAGTTCTTTCTTTCCATTTCACACATCATCTCTTTAAAATTAAAGTTTGGAAAATGGTATTTTCCAAAAGTGTCACCAGCACAGCAGTCTTCATGGAGGCTGCACCCTGCAGACACAAGGGCACACTCCGATCACACGTGAGTTTTCACAGTCTCATTGATAATGTAGCTAAGAAGTCCTGCTAACACAGCCCTATTCTTTTTTTGTAATTAAAAAATTAAACTTTCACATCTGTGGACTGCATTTACATTGTTTCCTTCTTTAACCCTTTCTGTATGCCATCCCTCAAATTTATGGCCTCTTTTTCCGTTATTATTATTTCAACCACAATCTTTAAAATGTCCTTTCCTCTCCCTCCCCATAGTTCTCAAACTGCAGTTGTTTTGGAGTTTCCCACCCTCAAACCTGCCTGAACGTCTCAACTGATAGCAAGGCCTTCCTTTTGTCTACACTCCCCTTCAGTTCTTTAAGGTCTGTATCGATTTAACCTCTAATTTTCACTTGCCTGATTCCTGATTTTGTCACACAAACAAAAGCCCCGAGACAAGCCCCCAGAGAAACCCAGCTCTCCTTCCTCTACCACTATTTCTCAGCAACTTACTGGAGGAAACCAGAGAGAGCCCAACCCTGGGAGTGCGGGCATGTGGAAGGGGCAGGCCGCTGTCACACTAGATTCATCAGGAAAACAGTTTAATTAGGCCTGAGTGTCAACAGGCCTGTTCTTAAAGCAAGTCACTGCTACTATAAAAGGTTCCTTTTCCCCAGGCACCTAATCCTATTTTTACATTGAGCAATTGGTCATGAAATCTTCTTGCATTAAGCAGATATCAAGTATCTCCTGTTCTGCTTAGCAGGAACAGGGTGATGGTGAAGGGGCACTGGGAAACCTCCTTTCTTGCTTTGTTTTCCAGTTTTNACCACATGTGCACTTGTTGTATATTGATCTCTCTGGATCCTACACTAGACAAGGGACTTGTTATCTCAGTCCATCACTGACTCTGTTCATGAAGTCATGATTTCCACTTTTTTTTTTCTAGATGGATAAGCTGAGGCTTAGGGAAATCAAATGAAACATCACATAGACTCTCGGCTCTGTGTGAATGGGCACTTCAGTGATTTGGTTCTGTTTTGTGGGACCAGAAAATAGCAAAGCTGAGTTTCTTAAAGTCTCAGCCTTAGTTTCTCACCTGCAGAGATGACTGTAAATACCTAGCTGAGGAGACTGTTGTGGAAACTAAAATTACTGCTGTGAGNTATTTAGCTCACCACAGTGTACTNTGTAGGTGCATTGCAAGCCTTACTATATATAGGTTAAGGCGGCAGGGAAATCNNGACCAGATCAGTGCATCTATGGCTGATTTGTAGATTAGATCACTTGTTAACCACCACACCTTTCTGATTCATCACTTTGTATTTTAGATGATCTANTGGTACAAGCTCAACAAAGCTAGATTTCTCANATTCTCTTGCCACTGGAAATCCGCTTCTGACTGTACGGATGCACATACCCTGGGAAGTGCATGGAGCAGGAAACTTTGGTTGCCAACACAAGATCAGATGTGTGACAGGACCAGCAGAGTGTTGGTATTTGTGGCTGAAGCTCTCTAGGTGAAGTCTATTTTTCAGTAGCAGAGATTGTGATATGTAGGCTGCAGAGACCTTGGGTTTGACTGTCCANTGCATTTGTTTCTTCCTCTAGAAGAAGGTCCTCTTGGCNATGCTAGATCTTTTAGTGTCCAAATTCAATTCCCCTAATCTTCCTAGAAAGTCTATGAACTCTGTAATCATCCTTAATACATCCCTTTCTATTTAAACTGACTAGGTTTTGTTGTTTGAAAATAAATTTACAGATCAACATAGCCTCACCTAGAAATATGGAACTAGAAACACNCTTCTTGAGTATTTGAAGCATCTCTNAGTGGGTGGCCAATGCTTTGAGCCAATGTATTTTATACCTACCTAGTGCATTTTAGGTTGCATCATCAAGACAAGGAGCAGAGGCATGGTGGGAAACACAGATACTTTCTGAATTTTCATTTTATGAATTCTCTTAATTAACTGTAGTCACTTTAAGTAGATGGTGCTAATGTGCCAAAGGGTATTGCCTAGGAAGTAACAGAGACTTTAAACTTCAAAACCAGATTATGACCCTAAAAGCAGGAAAACTTCCATGCCTCCCAACACTGGACTNTGTTTATGGCTAACAATTGGTGTTGTTCTAGTGGCTAATGGAAAACCAAAATATAATGTTTGGACAGAATCAACAGGAGTTCTGCACGGCAAAGAGTTGTTGTGAGGAACCTTACATACAGAGAGAGATTATGTAGTGANTCTGGACAAGTTAAAGGTAATCTCCATGTGTCTGTATTAGTTATTTTTCTGTTGCTGTGATGTAAACCCTGATTTTAAAAAAAAAAACTTAGCAGAGAAAGGGCTTGGTTTGGGTTATAGTTCCAGAAGAGATAAGGTCTATTATGGTGGGGAATGCTTGGCAGCAGGATGTAGAAGCGTGAGGCTGACCTGGCAATCAAACGCAGCCAGAAAAAATGGAGTAAGAAGTGGAACAGTTAGGAAACCTTAAAGNACACTCCCAGGGATATGTTTCCTCCAGCCCCACCTCCTNAAATCTCNACACCCTTCCCAAATCACACCATCATTTGGAGGCCAATTGTTCAAATATATGACATGATGGGAGGACACTTGTCATAAAAATTGTAACAGTGGCCTTCTGGCTGTGTGATGAGAATCAAATGTGATCAGCCTGTGTTGATAGACCANAGATACCTCTGATATTCTTCNTACCTATTTTAGTCCACAGAGTCTAACCCAACCAGCTGCTGTAATTATGAAATATTGTGTGTGAATCGGATTTTAGGANATCCAGCAGTGTTTGACCTATGCCAAGGAGATTCTCTAGGGCCACAATAGGGAAGGCTTTTCAGAAATCAAAAGCTCCTTTTGTAATGCAGGTAAATCTTCACGGAATTTCTCAGATATGTAAGATGGGGGCACATGGCTTAACCTCAGGCTGAGGAGGAGGCTCAATTGTTAAAGTGCTTTCAGTACAAGAAAACTGGAGTTTAGACCCTCATCAGAACACACTAAAATGCTAGGAGGATATGGCAGCCATGTTCCAAAGGCAAAGATAGGTATCCCAGATAAGCCATATCAATGAGCTTTGGGTTTGACTGAGAAGCCCTGCCTCAAAAAATACAAGGTGGAAGAGCAATGTAGGAAGATTCCCAACATTAACCTCCAGCCTCCATGNGCACATGCACAAGCATGCACCTACACAAATGTGAACATGCACACACCCTTGCACAGCACACACATACATACACACAAATATGAAAAGGAAGAATCGGCCTTTATACCTGCCAGCACAGCATGTGCCTGGATGCATGTACTATATCTAAATATTAGAATTGTATGTGCATGTCTTTTCCTACATATACGTGTACATAACACTTCTCTAGCTGCATGATACATATACATATCCAAGATAGGAACTCTATCTGTATGATTAGCCTCAAGGAATTTCGGTGACGTTGTGATAAGCAGGTGATTTTTAGCATCCTGGAGTCTGGAGAGGATCCCCCTCACCATGTCCACCTCAGTCCTTAAATCTTCAGGTCAACTGCTAATTGGCTAAAGCAGGAGGGCACAGAGCAAATGGATTACACATGCTGAGTGACCCCTGACATAAATCTATCACTTTGGGGTGGTTCCTATGAGAGACACGCAGCTTGGCAATGGTTGTGCTGTATTTCTTCTTTAGATAAACAAAGGAACATTTCCATCATTGTCCCTGAAAAATCTAACAGTGCAGAGTGGAGTTTATCCAGTGAACTCTGAAGGTGCGTGGGGACAGGAGAACGAAGGGTGACTTCCATGATGTCATGGTTAGGTTTTGCAAACTCTCTTCCTTTTAGTTAGGTGTTTTGATACAGGTACAAATGAACTCTCAATGGCTAAGTAAGAAGTTTGGCTGTATTCTTAGACTCAAGTTTCCAGAGAGTAGCTTAGCTATAAATTAACTAGTCTCCAAAAAACATAAATAAATGAGTTGCCTTGTTTGGAGACGTCTCCAGTAGGGCGCCAGCTGCTCTTCTGAAGCTAGTGGCTGCGCCACTGCCCAGCACTCTTAGAAATACTTATCAGTGACATATTGAGAAAAATTGTACCTACAAAAGCAACGTCTTCTTCCATGCAAATCAGGCCCCAATTCCCCATAGATAAGGATCTTTTTGATGGCACGCCTGCAGAAGCCCCAGCTCTTAATTCTTTCATTAGTATTCCAGGCAGCTGGTAGCTGAGTAACAGAGAAAACGGTCTGAACTGCTGTGTCTGAGCCTAATATTGATTTGTTTAATAGTGTCAGGAAGTCAAAATTCACAAATCTCCTGTCGATTGTTTATGAGGCAGTTAGCAGAGAATTGGTTGCCCTTGCTTAATTAATAACTCATTACTGAAATTTGATTATATGCTTGAATGCTTTAAATGGGTTNTAACANAGTGGTAGCAGAGTGGGGCGGGGACGAGGTAAGGCACTCTGAGGACAGCTTCCCTNTGGAGGCTTCTGCCTTGAGAATGTCCCCACATGTGCACCATGCAGGCTTCTTCCACCGTNCCTCCCCAGGTCAACCTTCCTGCAGTAACTGTCNGTAACTGTGTTCTAAAGGTGGTCTAGAGTCACACAGACCAGAGACTTGCTGCATTTGAAATCTGAGGTGACAAGCATAAATGATTGGTTACTTGATCAGGAGAGACAGATATGTCACAGGGTTGTGGATGTATCCAGTCTGGAGGCAGGGACTATGAGGGAGAGGAACAGCAGATGGGAGCCCAGGACATTGTCTGTGTCATAAGCATATTGGTCTCAAAATAGAAAAAACCAGCATGGCTAGTTGTTACCCTGGACAGACAGAATGTAGGATCAGAACTGAGATCTGCCTAATGGGAACTTGAGGCTGAGGCTCTGAGGGAGGGATTGCTCCCTGAGCCTAGTGCNAAGGACAGATGGAGAAATAAGGGCCCATGTTAAGGCGATGCCTGAGGACAAGGGTGTCTGTGCTCTGTTTCCACATTAAAGTAGTGACATAGAGCTAACACTGAAGGGCCAGGCTCAGGTGTGTGTGAAAGGGAAGCTTTTCCCCACTGCATTTCATGATTCCCACAGAACTCCTGAGTCATCCTGCTCTCCCATCCATGTCCCCAGCGTTGACACTAGTCAAGCCTTATAGGCCCATGCATCTCTGAGCGCNCTCTATTTTCAATTATGTGCAACCAGGGTGAAGAAGCAGAAGAGGAGGGGGGCACAAGTGAGCTCTTTCATGTACTATGGAGGGCTGGGTGATTGGGGATGGATATAACTATGGAGACAATTGTGCCTCCCACTGAAGCATTGTGGTANTTCAGGTTTGGGCTAAATTCCTAGTCTGATTGGAGGACATTTGTTCCTTCATTCCTTAATCCTTCTGTGGGTTAAGTCTATTGGCTGGGCTGTCCAGGTTATGAGCAGCCATGGACTGTGTGACAGGTACCTCTTCTTGGCTTCTGTGGCAGGTATAGTGGGACCTGCTGAACTGGCCAGCCACCTGACGCCTTCCTGGTGTTTGCCATGGGGCAGATTGGTCAGAAGACCTCACTATGTTATCTCAGGTCATTTTTGTTCTGGAAGAATGGAAGGATTACATTCTAGATTCCAGNCAGCTGACTCATAGGGGACCTTCTAGAGCAGCACAAAGTGAGAGATGCCTGGTAACCCTGCAGTGAACAAAGGGTACTGCTGNCAGACAAGTCTGTCCCATGGAGGGGGCACTGTAGTCACCCTCCTCAGGAGTTGCCTGCTTGGGAGCTGAAGAGTAACTGAGGGCCTAGAAAACTTTACAAAGTCTGTAAGGTATGGCTGAGGCTTGCAGGGATAGTGGTCACTGCCCATAGGGGCCAGAGAGCTTCTGAAAGGAGGTAGGACCAGTATGAGGCCTTGAAGAATGGGTTGAATTTCATTGGGTTGGGGCCCAGAGCATTCCAGGCTGGCCCAGGAGCAGGTCGGTCAGAGGTAGGTTTCAGGACCAGCGACCGACCAGGGTAATATGACCGGCCTGTCTCCTGCCTGTGGTCTTAATTGAACCAGCCAAGCTTTAAAAATGAACAGTTGATCATTTGATTAAGAAGGGCCTTTGACTCTTTCAAGACCCACAGAGACTGATTCTTATCAGTGTGGATTGGAACGGTTTGTATTGAGGAATGCTGGCTAGACTTGGGAAGAACTGTTTGTGCTGGCCCTAGGGCCAGACTGACCTGTACTTTCTCAATGTTGGGTCCCTTGGCAGAGTGGGTGTTCAGGGCTTAGGCCAGTACCTGCTACCCCGTGAAGGGTGAGCAAGTCCCAAGCNTGTGCTTGCTCCTCNTGGTGAAGGAGCTTCATTATACCTGCTTTAAAGGCACCACCTGGGCCTCTGCAGCAGGGATCTTGAGAGCACAGCTTTCATGTGGCTCCCTCCTCCAGTACCAGGAGAGCTTGCTGCTGTTGGCCATGAGGCCTAT
This sequence comes from Neotoma lepida, assembly GCA_001675575.1. Lineage (NCBI taxonomy): Eukaryota > Metazoa > Chordata > Mammalia > Rodentia > Cricetidae > Neotoma > Neotoma lepida. Next base: position 1,013,169 of record LZPO01097095.1, read on the forward strand.
TTGTCAAATTGTTGTAAAGGACTTTCAGTTAAACAGAGGAAAAAAAATAGAGTTAACTCTTAAAAAAAAAAAACACTCTAATTTATTCTGCTTGATTACGCAGCTGGAATGGGAAGGTAGCTGCTGTTTGTGGTTAAATAACTCCTGACAATTTCTTAAAGAAATGATCTTCAAAGCTTTAACGGGTCAGTGGCTCAAGTACAAAGGCAAGATTGATTTCCATCCTCCTACTCTTTGTTCCCAGAGTTTAAAACAGACACGTTTGGGTAAATTAGTTTGTCTATGTTATTAATGGAAGAAGTTATTAAACTCCCATAAATATATGCTGGTATCTTCCTTAAAATGCCAAGTTTGTTTTAAGGAAAGGGAGAAAAGTCAGAAGGAAAACATGGAAAAGGTCAGAGGGGTGGATTCATGTTTTCTGTTTTTCTTCTCTAGAGGTGAACTTGGATTGGTGCACTGGGGAAAAGAATGACTCTAGGGGTTCCCCAAGTGGTGGGGGTCATACCCTGGGTCATAAGACTAGTGTCAGTGGGATGCAGGGGGTGGGGTGCAGTACTGACTATATCCTTTCCCTTAGCAGAGAAGATGATATGGGGCTGGCTGTCCAGCTGGAACCCAAGGGCCAGATTCTATTTAATGGCAACTGGAAAGTTTTCTATGCTTTTCCAAGGCTGGGGAGACAGCTCAAGGAATAAAGCCACAATGAAGCAAAGCAAAACAAAACAAAACAAAACAAAACAAAACAAAACAAAACAAAACAAAACAAAACAAAACAAAAACAGCAGAACACTGTGGCATGAGTTTGTAATCCCAGCACTGGTGGGACAGAAACAGGAGGATCCCTGGGTCTCATTGGCCAGCCAGCCTAGTGGGATTGTTAAGTGCCAGGCCAGTGAGAACCGCCTTGAGGTGGATAGCATTCTGAGGAACATCCAAGGCTGACCTTTGGTTTTCATGTACACCCTTCTGTGTAGATGTACACACACAAATGGGCCTTTTCAGAATAAGGGACCCTAAAAGCTGACCCAGCTGGCAGAGGCAACTTCCCCAACTCACATCTTGGACTAGAGTGCAAAAGAGATTTGGCTACAGGACACACCATGGGGCATTGCCCAAGTTTCTGGGGCTCACAGGAACAGGGTGCTTACATAGGTAAATCTCCTGACTATGTGGGGTTCATGTGTTACAAGCTATGAAGTTTGGCTTTTTTTCTGAGTTCACAGTGTGACCCTGGGAGTTCTGCTCATAAGGACTGGTGAGCCTTTCTCTTCATGTGGCTAAAGGTAAACATGAAGTTATTTTTCTGGTCCTTAAGCAGAAAAGTAGAAAACATTTGGAAATAAAGAAATAAATATGGAAACAAAGGGCCAAATTACAGTCAGTTGTCAGTGTTTTTCCTATTTGACTTTTCTCAGAGCCCAGAACCCTTAGAACCCTTGCTCTTATGACTGTGTGCACATGTGAACACACAAACACACACATAGAACATAAACACACAGAGATACACACACATAGACACACACACAGACACACACACATAGACACACACAGAGGCACACACACATAGACACACACGGAGGCTCACACACACACACACACACACACACACACACATAGACACACACACACACAGTTACTGAGTGGTCAGTATACCTGGTCTATTACACACTGATTCATCCCCCCCAAAACGTCTTTGCCAAGCATATCCATACCTACACTCACAGGAAACAGACACAAAGAGTTGTGTCATGTCTGGCATTGTCATACAGAGAGTAAGACCTGTGAGNCTTGTATCCAGACAGACTGACTGACTCCACCACCGNGGCTGTGTCCCTACGCATTCTGCATTCTCCCTCTTCAAACANGTGCAGACTAATTAATATGGGCACAGCTATACCATGGATAACTACAATATTGGGGGTCATGCATGTAGCTCAGTGGGAGACAGCATGCTTAACATGCAAAAGGCCCGATTTCTCCACTTCNTAAAGATTCACAATCTTCCAAAACAATGCCTCTAGCTAGGGACAAAATGTTAAACACATTTTAGGGACAAGGATATTTCATATTTATACTCTAACTCTCTTCCAGGGATTGCCTGAAATGTCCACCAGCCTCAGTGGATGTTGGCAACCAAACTCTGGTCCTCTGCAAGAGCAGTCAGTATGTACTCTTAACCAATGAGCCATCTCTACAGCCCTGGAGCACCCTTTGAAAAGCCTGAGCACAATGGTTAACAGGATTTCAATTGCNGCTTACAAAGTCCTGTATCTCCTATTCCTTNCTGTCCCTTTGCCCCCAAATAGTTTCATGCTAAGTGGAGAACTAACTGACTCAAGTACATTCAGTTCCTGGGTTCAAATTCAGGTTCACCAACCCCTGAGCCCTGCCTGACTCATCAGCCCTGGAAGCCTCTAGGCTATTGGCTGTTTTGAGAACTGAGCTCTCCTTTGCCTCGCCAAAGGAGAGTAGCATTCTTTGAAGCTACTTCTGTATAAAAACTGCATCCAAATGAAAATGGGCTCCTTTTGTTGGATAGAAGGCACTTCGAGGCAGTCAGGANGACTGGAAATTATTGTAAAGAATTACATTAGCAATGTTTTTGTCTGTCTCTACATTTAACTAATCTTCTAATGTTCTGATCATTTTGATGCATTAAGAATTTTAGTGTATAAGACATCNGATATGTCTCACAGAATATTGACATTCAATAACCATGCCACAGAAATGAACTTTGTTGCTAACACATCAGCCTGCTGCTCAGCTTCCATGCACTTAGTCTTCATGTGTGTTTTCAAGAACACCTATGTATCATCAAATGATCATCAAATCATCTCCATGCCTCATCTCTCCAGTGAAGCAGGAAACAAAGCATTTATAGTAGATGTGTGAAGACTAAATGAATGAATGAATGCCTGAGGAATTGGAAGACGGTTGGCAAGGGCCAAGTGCCTATGAATTNCAGTTATTCTCTTTGAAATTCTCTAGTGATGTCACTNATTCCTCCTCCTCCTCTTCCTCTTCCTCCTCCTTCTTCTTCATTTGATTTTTGAGACAGGGTTTCTCCTTGTAGCTCCGGCTGTCCTGGAACTTGCTCTGTAGACCAGGCTGGCCTCAAACTCAGAGATCTGCCTGCCTCTGCCTCCCAGGTGCTGAGATTAAAGGCATGTGCCACCACCTCCTGGCTTCATCCCTTCACTTCTTTATACCTAATCACCAGCAAGTTCGTTGCAAGCCTAGACATTGTACTCCCCCACTGTGTCCNTTTGAGTCCTGTTGCATACACTACAGGGATGNGCCTATGCATTGAGGGAATGTAGAGTGTAAGATCTTGGCAATCTTGATCCTAGGGACTCATTTGTATACTGGCAAGCCTAAGTGATCACCATGGGCCATCTTGAAGATACCCTTGGGAGGATCTTGGCACTGCACAGCTTAGTCACAATNCAACTTCCTACATGGCCCATCCATCTCCACAGAATGCATGCAGGATCTGCCCCACTCACAGCTGTAGACACCAAGGTCTCAGACCTCCTACCACAAGGCCCATTGTGCACCTGGGCATCTCTGGGGTCAANGGATCTGTTGGGAACACTGGAGACAAGTCTGGTGAGCTTCCTTCAGCCCTGCTGGCTGCTGACAGGTAGGGAAGGAACTGACACTTTTCTCTGGGCACCTGACTCTGTGGGCTGACAAAGTGGCTGGGCTCACACAAGCCACTCTCTTTCCTGAGTAAGCATCTTCCTCTACCTGCANTTAGCTGAAGGGGCAGGAGGCTTTGCCCTTGTCAGNTAGGCAAGGGATAAATGGACCATTGAGTACCATCTGCCAGATTAACTGTACCAGATTTGNTGGTGGTAGCAGGAGGTGGGAGNCAAGAGANAGAAAAGAAAGAGAATGTGAGGCCTCTGAGGCACAGGCTCAGAGCTGGTACTAGTTAGCTTCTACCATATTTTACTGGCTNTGTTAGCTACTCTCCTCATTTCTCTGACCATNTGCCTGATAGAAGCAAGTAAGGGAGGAAAGATTTATTTGGGTTCATGGTTCAGAGGACACAGTCTGTCATGGCAGGGAAGGCATGTCGCTGCAGAGGACTATTCTACAGCAATGGAAATTTTCATCATGGACTTCTTTCATGGCAGTGGCAGACCGGAAGCAGAGTGTTCAAGCAGAAAGTAGGGCTGGGCTACAATCCTCAAAGGCCTGACCCAGTGACCCAGTGACCCATTTCTCCCAGCCAGGCCTCCGGTTCCAGAGATTCTTCAACCTTCCCATGTAGTTTCACCAGCTGGGAACCAGGTGTTCAAAAACATGAGCTCTTGGGNGACATTTCAGNCCCTGACCATAACACTACCTGAAGTCACAAGGCCAGCCTAGACTAAAAAACATTCTATAACANGATACACTCTACCTTCTGAGGGNAGNAGCCACAGAGTCCCACTGTGGAAGACTGTGGCTGTGGGCAGAGATGATAAGTTAGAAGCTATGGAGATAGNCAGGGCTGAGCAATCAACAGCTCTTAGAAGAGAGAAGTAGATGAGGAAATTGTAGCCAGGGATGAGTTTTACTGAGAGCTTTGAAAGTCTACTTAGCTTCCTGGTTGCCTGTTGGGAGCAGAATTTGGCCTGGTTTTANGAATGGTCTACCTCTGANCAGCCATGTTGCTTTGGAGAGTCACTGAATACACTTTAGCCTTTATTTTCCTATCTGTAACATGGAATTGGCAGTTCATATCTGTTATGGCTTAGATATGAAGTGTCTGCCCACAAGGCCCACATTNGAAGGTTAGTTATTGGATCATGAGGAACCTGATCTATTTGATGGATTGATCTACCAANAGATACATTATTAGGAGGTGATGGAAACATGGCAGTGGGACCTACTGGAAGTAGTAAGTGACTAGGGGCATGCCCTTGGGGGCTTTGCCATTTTTTCCCTTTTCTGTGTAATGTATGCATGTGTGCACATGTGTGTGCAGGAGTTCTGACTTGTGCAGGCATGTATGGAAGCCAGAAGTCAACCCTGATGTCTTCTAGATCATCTTCTTTTCTGTCTTCTTCTTCNTCCTCCTCCTCCTCTTCCTCCTCCTCCTCCTCCTCCTTCTCTTCTTTTNAGGAAGAGTCTCTCACTGAACTTGGAGCTGGCCAGCTCAGCTAGACTGGCTGGCCAGCCACTGAGGCCTTGGGATCTGCCCATTTGACTGGTCATGCTGGGGTTGCATGTGTGTACTGCCATGCTGAGCTTTTAATGAAGGTGCTGGGGATTGAACTCAGGTCCTTATGATGGNACAGCAAGAACTCAGCCATCTTCCTAGCTCCTGAGGTGGTTATTTCTTATTCNGGTTTTTCTCTGTCTCTTTCTCTTTCCTGATTACCATTAAGTGAGCAACTTTGCAACTTGCTTCTGCCACCGTAATGCTCCAATTCATCATGTGTCCAGCAGTGGACTGAATCCTCTGAGACCAAGAGCCAAACTTTGTCTTTTCTCCTTGTTTACCTCATCTGTTTGCCACAGTGATGGAACTAACACATTGCTTCAGAGGATCATTGTGAGGCTGTCTTGCATGTCTCTGATACAAGGATGAAATATGCCTACTATTAATCAAGTAACTGTAGCAAATAACAGTATACATAACAAAAGCAATAAGTAATAATGAGCAATTAGAATTTCCCATTTGCAAAGGGGCCTGGAGTTTTCACTCCTGGAAGGAAAATAGTAGCTTGGAATTATTCNGGCAAAGCAAGTTCAGCATTAGAATTGGCCACTGGTCACTTGAGCCCCACTCCCTGGGTTCACATGTTTCACAGGGGCTCTGTTAGGGTGTGAGTCTACTGGTCTCCATTTCTATCCCTGGCCCTTGATATAGTGCCAGGGGGAAGAGGTCTTATCCAGGAAGCAAGGAGGCCCTTCTCCAGGGTCAGGAGAGCCTGCCTAGTTTTGATCCCCACACTCTAGTNTCTCTGGGTGGGAACAATCAGGAGGGTAGCCAGAAAATACACTTGACTTCTTGCCCAGCAATCTTGAAAATAGCCTACATATATGTATTATAATAAGGTGGCCACCAGCCACACATGGCCCCTGAGCTTGTGGGATGTGGCTGGTAGAAAAAGGTCTTTCTATTCAGAAATGAATAACTTGTGTAGCCTCACATGGCTAGTGGATCCTATATGGGAAAGAGAAGCTCTAGATAGACAGACCTCTACTGCCAGCCCTCAGCCATAAATGTTTGAGAATCTTGTCTTGGGCAATGTGGGAGCCAGGTGCAGGGCTGCAGGAGCTCAGCTGACTCCAAAGCCCAGGCAAACTCAGCTTCTCTGTCTCCTTGCCTGTTTCAAGTCACCGGTAGCTTCCAGAAAGGCCTGTTCCCTCATTCTGCCAGGCGCCAAAGAGAAACAGCCTTAGTGGTTTCCCTGAGGACAAAGGCAAGACCCCATGTCCTCGCTGTGTGGATAATGGCTTTGCAAGTAAATGGTCCAGTGTGAGCTTGGGGGACATTATGACAGCTCAGACATCTTAATGTGTACACACACACACACACACACACACACACACACGTGTACCCCAGTTCACATAGACACACACTTACTATGGGAAAGAGGTTGTTCTTGGAGAGCTGAGATATGATGCCTTGGTATGGAAAAGCGGATGGGTCTGCTTCGGCTTTAGCTGGTTTCTAAAAGATGACAAAACAAAGCTGCCTCAGGGTCCGCTTTTGAAACTCACATAGGAATTTATTTCAGGACCTTCCCTAAGTACCCACAGAATGCTGAGCAAGGACTGACTGGATGGTGGCTTTTGCTTAGACACCCCACCACCACCACCATTGTCTTTCAACTCCAGCAGGACTAAGTGGTCCAAGCGAATTCCGGTCTTNGAGTGCATGCTAGATGAAAAAATGCTACCCTTCTTTGTCCTCCCTCCAATCTTTCAGTCCTTGGAGATTTCTTAAAGTTGGGTGATATTGCTTCATGTCCTTTAAAACACAGTTTCCTTCTGGAGCCTTCCATGAGCCGACTGCAGTCAACCGGTGGTTCCTTCATGGGCTTGCTGCNGTGGCATGGGTGAGATTAGCTTTCTGCTATCACTGTAATTTACAAGGCTCACATCACCATGTAACAACTTGGTGATTACATGGAAAATATCGTATAAATACACAGTAATTACAAGTTCATGCAGATTACTTGGGATATACATTTGAAGTTACCGAGTAGTTCAAAGATTAATTATCCTGTAACTGGCAGTATTTAAATCATTTTTTCCCCCTCATATACGGATACATCGAGGTCGACTTCAAGGCAGCCTAGGACAGGAATGCCATGAGTATGATCTGAAAAGAAAAAATGAAATTTGACAGGCATGGATTATTTAAAGCATGCATATGGGAGCCGAACAGCCACTACACTTTGATGCAAATCGTAGGGGAAAGAGCAGGGGGATGGCGTGGAGGGAAAGGTGCTGACCAAAGTGAGGGCTTCCTGCCGGGGACTTGAAATTTAAACAAATAATCATTTAAATGGCAGCTCAGCATTACGTTCCGAGCTGCGTGCATTAATGTCAACATCTGGTACCAACATTTTGACAATTCTATTAAAATGCCCCAGCATTCCCTATCTAACACCTGTTAGCTCTAATTTTCTTTCCTGAGAAGCACACCAGTAGACAGGGTAGATTCCAAACCATTTATCACTTTTAAAATGCTTCCATATGCGTGTTGGACCCAGGCTGGCCCTAGGCAAACGTTTTCCGAATGCATTAAAATTCAGGACTATTTTTTTTTAAGTGTAGACACCAATGTTTCATTGAATTCATGTCTGGTAATTATTAGCTTAAATTATGGCTCACACATGACAAAGTGGACCATGAATTAAAAGGCGCACACACACGCGCACACGCGCGCGCACACACACACACACACACACACACGCACACACTCTTCAATAGATGCACTGGAGCTGTACATTGCACGTTATTGAGATGTCAGTCAGTAACCATTACGCAAACATGCTTCATGGAGGGCCCTGGTAAGAGGCCCGGGGTTCCCAAGAGACCATCTAAAAATGTCAAAAATGTTACAGTATAAATGAATGACATCAACAAGACTGCATATGCTTGAGATGCAAAGCTATTAGTTAATATATTACAAGTTTCAAACCTCTAAGCAAAACAGGCACTACGATTTTCTTTTAACAAAGGGCTGCAGATAAGATCTAACTGATTCCCAGACAATACAATCTCTCTGATTTGGAGAGGGCCTTCAGCAAGCTGGGAGGCTCCCTGGGAGCCCCAGGGAGATTCACCGGCTTTGGAGCATGCTCCTGGAGCTTGGCTCTTCCTTGCCTGGAAATGATGGATGGAAAGTGAGGTTCAGATATGNCAGGAGATACTTTTCATAATGATGTCTGGCTGATCCTTGCTGTGCCCTTTTCATAAACAGAGGAGGTGCAAAGGAATCTTGTGGCTGTTTTTAAAAGAAAGTAGGTGCTTGCAAGAAAGAGGTGGTGGGAGTAGGTTTATTGCACAGGTAAAAGATCACTCATACTTTTCTGATGAGCCTCTTAAAATTAGTTATCACATTTTTGTACAGTTTATTTCAGATTCTCATCCTCCTGACCCCAAAAAACCCATATGAAAAGAAAACGTTTTAAGTAACCACCAAACACACATAGAAAAAGCAAAGATTTTAAGCAAAAAATAAAAACAAACAAACAAACCAAACACTTCCATGTACTTGAGATGAGGGTATAAATAGTTTCCTTGGAAATGCAAGAAAATACTGAGACGACAAGGGAAGAAGTTACAGAAACCCAATGTCACCAAACTCTCAATGTAAAAGACTCAGTAGACAGTTAAAATGTCTGCCCCTGTACACACGCACACCTATACGTTCACACTTCCTCTGTTTACTAAATAACATTTCAGCACAGTTTTCATCTTATAAGGAAAGTGTTTGAAACTTGGAATAAGTGCACTTAATTAAAGGAAGGCTGTGAAAATGTGCACTAATCTGATATGACTAATAGCAAGTGCATGAAATTGCTAATTAGAATTTCATTAAAGGTGCTGCTTTATCAGACTGTGAAAATCACAACCTTTAAAATTCTTTCAGGAGAGCTTAATTCTTTTTCAAACAGAAATATTCTTTAAAGACATTTGATTTGTTCTGAAGGAATGNGTGGTTCTGCTGGAACCGAAAATGTCTCCAATATTCCAGGAGGCGAATCAGAGTAGGAATCTAGATCCGGGACTTTGTTGTCTTTGCCTGACGAGGTTACTTGCCCCCACCTCCATAGACGCTTGTTCAAAACCCAGGCATAAAAAAAACAAGTAGAATCAGTTTGTTCCATACAGAATGTCCNTTCTGCCGAAACCAACATTTAGTCTCTCTTGGAAGAGTAAATGGAGGGACACTTTAAACATTTTAAAGTCACTAAAAGAAATGAAATTTAAAATTTTTTCAGATGCATNTTTTNGGGGGGNNNNTTAAAATTTATGCTTTATTACTCTGCTTTTAAAAATATTTATTTTTGAGATTATAAAATAATCACATGTATTTTTAAAANTAAAGGACATTTACAATAGGTATTTTTTCTTTAAAAGGAAAGGCAATTCTGTTTCTTTCTTATCAGCCAGTACCTTTATTCTTCTCTTTTCTTGTAAAGAAAAAATCAACCTCTTAAAATATATCAACACTTCAATCTTAAAATTGCACTTTTGAAGTTGGAAGATTCCAACATCAGCACACATGCATTGTTCTACTCCTTTCTCTGACTTGCTATCCTCATTGCATGGTATTGTATTTCCCATTTTAATTACCCACCACACTGGGTCCAAACTTCGGGTCAGTTCTTACCAGATTAATAAGAAATTCCCTCTTTTAATTTTCCTGTTGTTTTTTTTTTAAATTTTCAGCCATTTAGGTGCATTTTTTAAAATTTAAAAATCACTCTTTGCTGCATCTTCCTGTGTGGCCAGTGACATTTTTGCCGCACTCTGTGTATCCCCTCTTTGGTCTCACAGGTAGTAACGGGGTTCTTTTGAATACTCAACACTTGATTGCACAGTAACAGTTTGGTTACAAAAAATAAAACAAAACAAAAGAAAACAAAACAAAAATCATTAGTAATCATGTAAACTAGAGTCCCTTAGAACACCGTTTTACTTTACTTTCATGGTGTTAAAATCTCAGCCTTGCTGACTGCTCTGAACACCCCATGTGACAGTGATGGTATGATTTCAGATTCAAATCTTCTAAATACACCTCAGATCTTGGTTTAGAAGCTCATCAGTCATGTTCAGATGACGATCATTTCTGAAAGGGGAGGAAATGAAATTAGAAGTAACTTTGAGAAACTGATTTCCTTCGACACCTGAACAAATCTCAAGTGGGTTAATGACAGTTTGGTTTGATTTTGAATTCAGCTAAAGGAATTTTCATGGCATTTAGATAATTTATCACCAATGCAATGCAATGCAATATGAAAGACTACATTTTTCCTTTCCAACATTTGGGGGGTACATTTGTACAATAAGAATAATGATTTGAAAAAATAGGTCTAGACTGAAATNAGAGAAAATTGTGCTCCTTGGCTGTCGTCTGGAGTCCAGNGTGAGTGTCAGTCTTGCTCTCCATGGCCACTGCAGTCAAACAAAGCTGCTAATTCGAATGTTTTAAGTTTCAAACTGGAAAATATTGTTCTAATGTGGAAACAATGGGATCATTGTCCTTGTGAGTACTCTGCCATTTCAGATGCTTTACTGCTTGCTTTTATGCAAAACAAATGACAAGTAATGGCAATTTAACTTTTGTCAAGTCAGTCACAGAGAGAACATGACACAAAACACAGCAGACTGGGACCTCACTTTCTCTGTCAATANCTGAATTAACAGTGGCAGGAACAAAAATAGCNAAGTATTCAATAGCCTTCCTTGGATCCCCGACTCCCTGAGTTCATCCACTGCCACCACGAGGCAGAGAACTCTCCAGCTGCCTATGTCGGACTTTGGGATGGAAAATTCCAGAGTCACAAAATTAGGGCCCTGAGTCCAGGATTTGCTCATCTCGAGAGTCCCTGAGGGGGTCAGCATGGGATACTCTGGTGGACCGGGAGACAGATCTGAGGATGGCAGGTCCCTTGCTGGCTCTGTGGCAAGGTCACTGAGCTTTGGGTTCCACAGTGAGTAGCCTTGAATATTTTACTTGCCGTCTCTGACTTCAGTTTGCCTAATCAGAGAGTTCTGACAATGGGACTTTGCACTCAAAGGCCCAGAGAGCTACCACAGAGAGCTTCAAATGGTGCTTGATGGAAATAAAACAGTTAGCACACTTAGGAAAACTCATTTCCTGCTGTCCNCGACTTCCCCAAACATGCTCCTGCCTCTGAACCTTGTCCTTCCAGGCATAGTTTGTCCCTTGATTCTGTCTTGTTTCTGTTCAGCTGTCACTGCCAAGAGGTCCTTCATGGCTACCTCACCGTGGTGAGGCTTTTGACTTCCTAACACATGCTCTAACATAAATGGCCTTGTNTTTTTGTTTAGAATTATTGTCTGTCTTCTCTCCAGAAGGTATATTCAGAGGNACAGGCTCACCAAAGGTCTTCAGCCCTTTGGTTAATGCTGGGTATGTGGGAGGTAGTCAATTAATCATGGAGGGTGGATGAATAGNGTCACTTCCTCTGAAACGTGCATACCAGACTAGGTGAAGAGCATCGTCCCTAAGCACCAAGGCCTGCCACTCAAGGTTGCACATAAAATCATCAACTTGGAGATCATGTATTTTAGAATCATAACAATTACAATTTCCTAGCAGATGTAGGTTCTCCAGAATAAGGCCAGACAAGTGGAGACCTTTCTTTTTGAAATCAGCTTCTTTCCACCTTGCCTGGTGTGATGAGGATGAGCTCTGTGAAGGGTCCTTTTGCTCGACGAGCCTGAGGATGGTCCTGATAGCCGGCCAAGGGAACTCNTAGGTTTCCCCNTGTCTTCCTCCATGTTTGAGAACTGTACTGGTTCTGGGTCAACCCAGACCTCAGCCTGCAGAGTCCTGTAAGGCCTAGGAACTCCATTCTCATTCCCAGAGCAGCAACCTTCACTTTTCTACAGTGCACCTTGTAGTGTCCCCCTAGTGACACACTCTGAGGCTTTAGTCCTTAACCTCTGTGGCCAAAGCTTCTTTTGANCCTAGATTGGCTTTCCTAGGTTTGACCTTGGTCACAGAGTCATGCCTTTTCTTCCTCCTCTCTGAAGCCAGCTGCCCAGACTGGCTCCTTCTAGGCTAGCCATGCCAACCTGAGGAGGAGCCTGCACTAGTTGCCAGCTTATGGAACCAGAGCCCACTGGGGCCACAGCAGCCTAGTGTCCAGTGGGTGGGGTGATGCACAAACTGGCCAGGGCCTCTGAGTCTCAATGTCATAGCTAGAACCAGGGCCTGACTATTTCTGGAAGGCCTAGCCTGGCTCCACATGCCATGCTATTTATTTACTCCGTGGGATTACTGTGGACAATGACCATNCTTAGTGGCGCCTCCCATCCCGAGGTCCTATTTTGAGAAAGAGTTTGTGGAAGATCTCTGGCTGTCTAGCCAGAGACCTAGAAGTCCAGATATGAAGGTCATTTATGTATCCCATACCAGTTGCTTAGCAGCACTCAGCTTAGTACAGGGAGCTAGAGACATAAATATAATCATAGCCGACANTGGCTTCCACTTCCTCTGTGCCAGGAACTNTACTTCAGTGTGCTTTGTGTAATGCATAGCTATCAAGGCAAGCNTCTTCCTGTCACATTATGTAGGAGNAAACTGAGGCTCAGAANATGCTCAGAGCTTTCTGAAGATGCCTAGGAAGGATGTGGTGGGGTCTGACCTTGGAAGCAAAGCCTGAGATCTAAGTTTCCCTCTTAGTCTTGGATTCAACAAGCAGTGATGTTCCGTCTCTGTGAGTCTCCGGGAGGATGAGACATAGTTACTGTTCTTTAGCAGGTCAGGACTTCGGCAGTGAGGAGAGATGTGGGTGGGGAACTTCATACATGGCATCACCCGGAACTACTCACTGCATACCAAGCCCTGTCCCAGCTACTTTGCTTACCTTCCCTGATGCTGGGACCTTTGCAGGAGCCCTGGGTGATGGGAAGAAGTATCGCCNCCAGTATGGATGTGATGGGNTAGCCACTCATCTCTGGCCTCAGGGCCTCTGAATGGCAGAGCTGGGCTAGGAGGCCAAGACCCCAGTTCCAGGTCTGCACACTGCCTTAACTCAATGAAAAGGCTCCACCTGTGCTGGCCCATGGACAGCCGGATTGCCCAGGTATGGCTATGCTGCCCACACTTGCAAGATCAGATAACAGTAATTGAGTTCCTCTGAGGTTGCTGTGTCTGAAAGAACAACATGGACAACTAGGTCAGTGGCACCCACCTTTTAGAGCTATTGCCATTTGTGTGTGTGTGTGTGTGTGTGTGTGTGTGTGAGCCAGAGGTCCACATCAGCTGTCTTCCTCTGCCACTATTCACCTTAGTGTTTGAGACAGACTCTCTTATTTATTGAATATGGAGTTCACAGGTTGGCTAGGTTGGCTGGTCAGCTGTCTCCAGGAATCTTCTTGTTGGCTTAGTGCTGGATTACAGGCACGTACCCCTGCTCTTGGTATTTACCTGGGTTCTAGGGATCAAACCCAGGTCTTCATGTTTGTGTAGGAAGTGCTTTAGTGATCAAGCCATATCCCCAGCACCAACATTTTTTATTTTCCTTCATTTTGTGATTTTGGAATCAAACTGAGGGCTCTACTCAAGCTTGGTGAGCACTGTACCTCTGGGCTCCATAAGCAATTTTTTTTTTAATGTTGAGACAGGGTCCTATTAGGTTTGTCAAGCCATCTTTTGACTTTCCTGTAGCCCAGGTAGGTTTCAAATTTGCAATCTTCCTGCATCAGTTTCCCTAAGTGGCAAAGATTACAGGCCTGTGTCCCCAGGTCTGGCTTGATCTTAAAGACTAGGTACAGGAAGAACCAGATGTGTGTCTGTGGCCCCAGATGCTTCACTGTGTGGCTTAGGTCTCTGATGAGCATCATGAAGTGTGGCCAAGTAACTGACCTGCTTCCAAAATTATGTCCCCTAGTCTAGGGCACATGGCCATGGCAAATGAAGAGGAGATCAAGTTAATTGCAAAATGGCTATAAGTGACAAATCTCATTGGATAGTAAGCCTGTTATCACCATCATCATCATCATNAGTGTTTTTGTTAAGAAGGTTGTACTCCAAGGCTGCTGGGCCAACCCTCAGATGGCTTCATGGCAGAACCCCACTGAGTTCTGATGTAGTTAGTCTGACCTTCCATCCATTTTACATGTCAAGAAACTGTGAGGACAAGCAACCCAGGGTAGTGAATGGTGGAGTCTGGCTCTGTGCCGAGTCTGCCTGGCTCGAACTGAGTGTCTTCGCTGCAGCTTCACAGATTTCACAAGGGGATCTGTGTACAGGACTGCTCTGTCCTCCTGGATCAGAACCTTGGGCTTTAGCTGTATTGCGGTCCAGAGTGAGTGGCACCTTCAGCACTTTGCCATATGTCACCCTTCTTGTTCTTGGAGGTCCCCTCCTCAAACACCCAATTACATGTCTGAGGGTCAATTCCATATCCTGTCTACCCACCTTCCAGCTTGCTGCTCTTGTGTTTAGAACCATTCAGCCTCAGTGGCCCTGGTCCCATGTGAGCAATGCTTTGGAGGGCCAGGGTGACATGTGTATGACAGGCCATGTGGCCTTGGTTCCTTCTACTTTCTCAACATGCTGCTGGCACCAATGTTCAAGTTGATTTTAGCTCACACATCAGGGTGTCAAGAGAGTGACATTGAGATATCACCCTCATGAAACCATCATGTGCACTGAACATGATGAGAAGGACGTCTGTTGGCCTCAAGCTCATAGTNCCACTCTACTAAATGGGCAGGNTCTTCATGGTTCTAAGTGGCTGGTGATTCTACTGAGGACCAACACACCCTTGGAGGGACTTGACCTTAGACCCCAGGGTGCAGTGAGGGAGACATGTGCTCTACTTGCCTCTAACTCACCAGGTGAGCAAGAACGATACTCAAGGTCTTGATGAAAATGAGTGAACACCATATGAATGGTGTTATCACTGAGAGAGGTTCCATTCCCCTCGAGATAGCTGTGGGGCCTGGGGCACATTCCATGCCTTCTCTGTGCTCAGTTTCCTCATGAATAAAGGTGATGTGGTTGCTGAATATATCTCCCAGAGCTTTGAAGGATGACTTTTTAAAATGTTATGTGTGGGAAGTATTTGAATGGGGTCTGCTATCAATGCCAGCTGACCCCCAAACATCCGCTGAACATCTCTACCCCTGCTTTGCTTTCCCACTAGAGACATGTGGTGTGTGAGTCCCAGAAGGGCACACTTTTAAGACTGTATGCTTCCAAGAGACAGGGTGGAGAGTGTTCTTGGGTTTCCCANTCACTGGGTGACCTAGGATGGATCTCATAGTCTGGCCTTCCCTTATCAGTAAGAAGAAAACGAAATGAAAACCTACACCAGAGAAGGAGGACTAAGTGGATGTTGTGCATAAAGCAAATGGGACCAGTATTTGCCATGCTTTACCCTTTAAATTTTCCTGTCTCAGTCCTCATGAAAAGCTATACACCTCAGATTAGTCTGCTTCCCTCTTGGGTGCATAAAAAGACTACATTTCCCAGCCTTCTTTGGGTCAGAGTCCATGGCACCATTTTTGGCTAATGNAATAAAGGCAGGGATAATATGAAAACTTCTATGCCTGTCTAGCCTTGAGAATTTTGTTATGTTTTCTTTTCTTTCTTTTTTCCCCTTAATTTTTAAAATTAGTTATTTAAGAGCTGATGAGATGACGGGGGAGGGGGGCGGGGGGAGCATGCTTTCTGGTAAGCTTGATGGCTTGAGTTTAGTCCTCAGAATCCATATGGTAGAAGGAAAATTGATTCCTGCAAGTTGTCCTCTGACTGCCACATGCATGCACCATTCTTGTAAAATAAATAAATTTTAAAATAATCCAAAATACAAAGCAATGGACTTCATTATGATGTATATATTCATATATAAAAAGAAATGTGTGTGTGTGTACATGTGCAAGCATGTGCACATGTTCTGCTTGTTTTTAACTCATATAATACTAAATGTTCACAGACAAAGTGACATGAGAACCGTATGTTGAAGATGGCAGAGGTTCTCCCAGAAAAATCTGCCTTCCTAACCTGCTGGCTGTATGTGTCCTTGGACCATTCCACTCTGTAACACACCACGTATCAAATAATTGCCCCTTCCCAAACACCTTTTGAAGTACATCCAGTTACTGCCTCATCTTTATGGATAAGGACACAGGCACAGAGAAGGTATGTAATAACTGTCACAGGGAAGTGGGACTTTGCGCCTCCGTTGCATCAGTCCTGTGAAGGACTCCTCTCCCCAGCCAACCCTGTAATCATTCGAGGTTCTGGGTAAGTGTTTGGGTGAGAAGATGCCAGGCTGGGGACCCAGCATGCATGTAGGACATGGGGACTCTGACCTGGGTAGTGCGTGCACCAGGCAGCCAGCCTTCCATGGTTCCTGACTGTACATAGTGCACGATGTGTGCTAAGGTTTCAGAGGAATGATTACATTTAGTTTTGTAGTACCTTCCACAGTGAAGGCTGTTGTCGATGTTTTTCAGATGAAAACTCCTAGCTCAGAGAGGCTTTCTCTGCCCCAGAGTTTTCATGGTTAATTAAAGAAGGGAGCCTGGAGCTACCCCAAGTTCCTTATCCAGCAGATCTTGCTCCTTGTCTGGCCTCCTCCTGCCTCATGGAAAGAGCAATAGTACCAGGTGCTCTTCCTTGGATGGTAACTTTGGAAGCCACCCNTGATCCAGTAAGAACCACTGGCTGGAGTCAACACCTAACATGTGCACACACAGGTCTCATCCTTGGGACAACAAAGACCTCCCATCCCCAAACCCCCAGACTGAGAACAGGGCTGACCTCGACCTCTTCTCCTTATCAATTCATGCTATGGAATGAGTGCCTTGGACTATCATACACTGTTGAATTAGAGCAGAGAGGGGCCACACAGGCAGGAGCAAGCATGTGCCACTCAAGAAGTGAAGTCACAAGGGCCTTGGCTATTTCCATTTGCACACCAGCTCTGCTCCTTCTAGCTGAATGACTTTGGGCAACTTACTCTACCCCTTTAAGTCTATTATGCCACCTATAAGATGGAGATAATAAAGGCACCAATCAGATAAGATTGTTATGATGAAATAAACTAACGTGTATAAAATGGCAGGCTCTACTGCGCTTAGTTGTCCTTTATCATCTAGGACTAGCAGGGTTTTAGCATGTGACAAGAGGTGAAAATGCACAAAAGGGATACAGACACAAAGCTTCAGGACTGTGGATACTATCTAGGTGGTTCATATAGGGCCCATAGAAAATGAGGCTACAAGGAGAGGCAAGGCTGGCTAGGGCAGTTTGTCCTGACACACTCTTTCAGTGATGGGTAGGATGTATGCTGGTGGTCTCATATATAGCACATCACCTAGTGATGTCATGATCATCTTATTTGCATAAGTATATTCAGTGATGTTTTCATAGCCACAAAATCTCTTAGTGACACACTTCCCAGGCTGTGCCCTGTCATTAAGTGATACATGGCTATTTTTTTATGGTTTTTGAGCAGGGGAATGTCATGGTCTGAGATATTCTAGAAAGAACCCTCTAGCTGCAGAGGATTGCGTAGAGAACAGCAAGCAGTTGTCTCTGGCAGGCTGGATGAGGAGAACATGCAGGATGCTCACAGAGAGGGGCCCCTGTGGATTTGGCAGTCTGTGAAGTTCATCTGCACAGACCCTTGGGGAGAGTCTGTACAATGGGAACATCCATCCCATGTCCATATGTGCAGCTGGCCTCCATAGCCAGCCTTTATCTTTGCAGGACCAGCCTGGGCTTCAGTCCCTTCATGCACCATGTGACATCAGCAGTGATCATTGTAATCAAGGTAGAGCCATAGGGACCAGGTTCCTTTGGGACCTGAGACCCAGGGAACCTGCTGTCCTTGGGGTAGCAGAGCCGTGTGACCTTCAGAAACCAGTTCCAGAAGGTATGCTCAGAGGGCCAAGGGAAGCAAGCTCCTTTTGAAGTTACATGCAGGTTTCTGAAATGCAAGCCACACTGGCAAGAGCTGCCTGTCTGTCTCAGGCGAGCTTTCCCTTAACCTTTGCTTGTAATCCTGCAAGCCCAGCTAATCAATTGAAGATCATAAAATATTAGACTTAACGCTGCAAAGTGCTGCTTTTTAATTCACATAACAAGCTCCTAAATAATTCAAACAGCAAACAGACCCTGCGAGTCAATGGTGGGAGGCGGCTTGGATCAGCAGGAGAGTGTCAACACATGCCACATTTCCCGGATCGACTCCATTTCAAGAACCCTATTAAGTTAATTGCTGGTTTCTGACAGCACAGAGCATGCTGGGAGAAAGCAAGCTTTATTAGCCTCATGGCATCTGGAGGCCTCCACCACTTTGCCTCTACTTGCTGACACGGAGATTGGCATGGAGAAAAGCAAATCAAATTAGGAGACCAGAAATGCATTGGATAACTGGTGGCCATCAGGCTCATGGTCAAAGCCAGAAACTTTCAAGAATCAATTTGCTTTATGACTATGACTATACACACACACACACACACACTGCCACCACAAGCCAGGTTGTTTACGTGTCACTAAGAGTTTAGTGACATTATGCTGTCACTAAATAGAAAGTCATGAGGAGTTGCACTGCTTGTTGTGGCACAGGATGTATCAGTAAGCAATAATGGAAGGGAGGCACCCTCTCAGCTCCTCATAAGATATACCTGCTTGGGAGAGTCTCCAAGTTGAAAGAGAATAAGGTGGACTGTTGAAGGTACCTTGGTAGACCTTAAAGTCAGTGAAACAAGTCCTCAGGATAGAGAGAGTCTGTGGATCTAGAGATGGGCAAAAAGGACCAGGGAAGGACAGAAGGATGACAAGAACTTTAGCCTCTGTGGTGCAGATGAGGCCTCCATAAAAATGTTGACATGGAATCCAGCTGACCCCTTTGTGGTCCTAGCACATGGTAAGTCCCTGTGGGCTGGTGGTCTACCACAGGTGTGTCACCATAGTGCTGTTTTTTTTTTCAGGCTCAGGATGATGCTATAGTGGATATAACCAAGATTCTATGTAGATTATAATTTTAACTCACCCTTTGCTGTGACTCTTTAGTGTGTAATGTGTGTGTGTGTGTGTGTGTGTGTGTGTGTGTGTGTGTGTGTGTGTATGTATGTGTATATGCATATGGAGGCCACAAGTCAATGTCAGGGACCTTCCTTGACTGTTTTCCACTCTATTCTTTGAGACAAGGGCTCTCATTGAACCCGAAGGTCCCTGATGGACTAGACTAGTTGGTCAGCAAGCTCCAGGCATCAGCCTGTCTCTGCCTCCTCCGCTCTGGTATTACAGAAGCATGCTGCCCTGCCCAGATTTTTATCTTTGTGCTAGGAATCTATACCCAGGTCCTCATGTTGTACAGCTATGCTTTAACTATTTAGCCATCTTCCCAGTCCCTATATGAACTTAAGCAAAAGAGTTTATTTTCCTGTCCCTTCTCCCCATGGTCCAGGTGAAGATGGAACTCTGATTGAGAGGACTGAAATAAATGATACACATTATCTGGTCCAGAACTTGGAGCATGATAGCCAAGATCCCCTGTCATGTCCTTGCCACTCCTGTGGAGGCTCTCAGGTNAGCAGCCTGTAATACAAGGTGTTACACAGCCTGTTACCAGGCACCTTCCAATGCATCTTGCTTGCACATATGATTAATTACAAGCACTTTGTGTACAGTTGGACAAACAACTCTTTTATAGTTCTTTTTGCTCCAGCCCAGTCTCTGTCTACGGAGAGTATGCTTCTTGGTGAACCAAGACCTTCCCTTGGGAGGTCCATAGCAAAGAATAAAGTGTGAGAATGACGGTAGGAGTGAGGGTCTGGGTTTAGTTGGACTGCAATGGGAAGTGGGAGTGGGTGGACAGGGAACCTGGGTGGGTGGGATTGCAGTACCTTGCTGCTTTGATNATGACCAGGCCACAGAAATGGACACAGAGAGGGATACAGGATTATATACATAGTACCCAGCCAGCTGGGGACCCTTACAACTGTCTTATAGACAGGGGAATTATCCCACTTTACATATAAAGAGCAGAGGCTGAAAGAAGCTAAGCAACTTCTCCAAGATCACACAGCTGGCAAATGTCAGAGCAAGAGGCCCTTCTCTGCATCATATCACTGGGCCGTCCACTCACTATTTCCACTCTGACTTCCTACGTTTGATGGTGGTCTCTTAGAACAACAGGGTTGTCCTCAAGCCCTCCTAGCAACACTTTCTCCTAAAGTCTTTACTTCCTTCTTCTCAACTCAGGACATTGCTCTAATCTCAGCAGATCTCCTGGAAATCACAGCTTTCATTACTCCCATCCCCTGGCTCTTCTTGTAACCTGGACCAGAAACACTTCTTATGTGACCACACAGTGCTATGGGTATACTTTTAGCTCCACCTCCCAGCCATCTCTTCACATACACTTCAGGGCACATCTGTGCAAGTGTTGGACTCAAATCAAGAACCACTTGGCCCGCTGACCTATAACAGGATCTCTAAAAAGGATCTCAGTATGGTAGCCCCTG
Source organism: Neotoma lepida (assembly GCA_001675575.1). Taxonomy (NCBI): domain Eukaryota; kingdom Metazoa; phylum Chordata; class Mammalia; order Rodentia; family Cricetidae; genus Neotoma; species Neotoma lepida. The sequence goes on from LZPO01097095.1 coordinate 1,033,875, forward strand.
CATCCTATACCTGCCTCTATCTCGGGGAATGAAGCCCCAGCAGCTAAGGAAAAACTAGCACGCCCAATTCCCACAGGCCTAAGAGGCAGGAAGAGATGAGTACAGCAGAGGCCCTGCTGCCTGCCACTTGTCTTGGGCTTCATATACAGTCTAAATATATACTTTGAAAATTGAAAAAAGGCTCACATATAGAATGAAGCGGGTGGAGGCATGGCTCTCTTTGAACTTGTCTCTTTAAAGACAAAATTGGCAATGTGTTTTCCTACCCTTAAGGAGATACTTGAACACAGCAGCAGATGGGGGTTGGAAATTGAAGTGTTTCTCCCAGGCCACCNTACATGAATAAAACAGGCACCATCTATTCCAAGCGCTCATTAATAGCTGGTCTCTGAGGCCTTGGCAGCAGCTAGAGGATTCACTCATTAAAAAGATGCTGAGGTAGAGTTGGTGGTTCCCTGGGCCTATTGCTGCTGTTGGGGCCTGGTGCCACACGTTGCTCAGGGGCCTTAAAGAAGCACCCTGAATGCTGGTTGGGAGCAGTCTGTGAGGGTCTAGAAAGTGTCTGGGCCACAGGTGGGATGAGAAACCCTTCCTGCCTATAACTCTTATTGGTCTCTCCTCTTAGGTGCCCTGGCCTGGCACTATCTCAAGATATAGGCAGAGAAATGAGTTCTCTTGTCAACCCCTGAAGGGTCTTTCTGCTTCTTAACAGGGCTGGGACTCTCTGGGTGAGCCATAGGGCACTTCTAGGCCCTGTCCCTGTGGGAGGACTGAGCTCTAGAAAGGTCTGGAAGGTTCTGGACCATGGAAGGGGCTATCTCACAGAGCCCACTTGCAGGTTTTCCCAAGGTCTCTGTTAGAAGGAGGGTGTTTCTCTTTCTACACTTTTTATTGTTCTGGGGCAAGATTAGTNTGGGGAGTCATAGTATATTGTTCCTGTCCTCACTGTGNGGGGCTCTATGCTATTCCCCAGGCTGCTCCAGGATGAGCTCTCCACTTTGCACACCTCGGTGNCCCTAAGCCCTTTCAGAACCTCAGAAGACCTTGCACACCAGGTCCTTTTTGATAGCCCTTGCTCTTGACTTTGCTGGACCTTTAGATGAGCCTCTTGCCTGAGAGGACTTCCCACATGGAGCATTTTTTGTGACAAGGCAGTGACACTGGGCCCAGGAGTTCCGACCCCCCATTAGCCCATGTGCATATATTCTTTAGGAATGCTGATAGGTTGGATTGTTTAAGCTGATCTAAAATGACTCAACATTAACATGCCCTGATCAGGTTTGGAAGGATTGGGAAACAAGAAAACACGCAAAACTTCCGTTCCTCCCTCCATCTTTCATTCTTCCCCCAACCCCC
>LZPO01097095.1:1039838-1050345 GCA_001675575.1 Neotoma lepida
GTGTGTGTGTGTGTGTGTGTGTGTGTGTGTGTGTGTGTGTGTGTGTTTCTACCTACTTGATCAGCCGGCTCCAGTCCTTCATTACTGGAGGCTACCGAGAGACACTCTCAAATCCAAGCTGCCTCTTCCTCCTGTTTTACAAAGCAATGAGATTTACATTTTCAAAAACCCTTTAGATAATCACAAAGCCCAGAAAGTTCCACTCCTCTGAGGTTTAATTAGGAGAAACCGTCTTTCTGGTACTTCAAGATCTTCATTCTAAATTTCTCAGAGGAAAGGAAGGTTCACCAGGAAGGAATGAGAGCTATGAAGCTGTGTGCCAGCCTTCTGTCCCTCTCTCTGCCCTGCTGTGGAGGATGGAGACAAAGGCAACTTTCAGGTCATGGAAGTCACACTGTGAGTGTGCTCTGTATCATTAGAGCCCAGAGAACGGCGGCGATCGGCACGCAGATAGCACATTAGCGATAGATAATAGTGTCTAAATAAACACAGTCAGTTCTCCTCTCTGTCTCTAGACCCAAGCTTATCTATAAATACTCTAATGACGCCTAGCCAGCCAATTACCCGCTTCTTGGAAGAGCCCCTTATTAATGGCGTTGCAGTGAGGGAAAAAAACATTAATTATTGGACACAGTGGGATCTTTTACGTTCTGTCTGGTCCGGACAGCACCAATTAATGCAACAATTATTATCAACGACCAAGGCGGTGTACTGAGAACAGCCACCCCAGGCTGGCTTGATGGAGTGGGAAGAACACACTCACCCAGGGAACATCACCCACATTCTTTTTATGAAGCCTGCCTCTTCATCATTGTAGAGGCTGCGGGAACAAAGCCGAGGGTGGCCAGAGGATGTTATTTTTCTTTGAAGTTTCAAGACAGTGCCCCTGGGGGGTGAAGATGAGGGGAGATCTGTTACAGTGCATTGCTGAGTGAACAGGACCAAGGAGGAACCACCTTCAGAGCTGAGCTACTGACTGGGCCCCTCCTCACCACCCTCCAGCTCCATTGCTAGGAGTCTCAGTATTTCCAATTCAGCTGCACTCAGTCCTGCCTCAGGACATTTGCACAAGATAAGCCCCATGTCTCCAAAATCTTTCCCTACAATATTAGTTCCTTCTTTTTCTGTTTTTGTCACATCTATTATAAATTATATTTAACAGCTGTATTTTACTATTTTATCAGTGTCCCTTTCTTCCACAAGAAGGAATGAAGGCAGGCATTTTATTTTTTTCTCCAACATCTACNCAACTGTCTGTGGATATCAGGGACTCACTAAATAGTGGCTCGATGAAGAAATCCTCATGTAGAAACAAACCCAGACTGTCAGGCATCTCATGAACTAAATCAGTCGCTCTATCACAGCATGGCACAGAAAACAAACAAGATAAAGTAGAACAAAACCCCAAGCCCACCAAAATATTCTATTAGCAGCAGCAGTCTTTCTGGCAGACTGTGTATCCACTCTATTGCCACATTGAGGAAGCCATGACTTGCCTGAAGGGACTTTGACAAGTCACCCTGGAAAACAGCAGCCTCTGCAAGAGGCCCACAGCCCAGCAAAATGAACCCACCCTACACAAGGTAGGAAGAAGTTACAGGAATGCTGCTGTTTTTCCTTCCCAGTGATGAGGGGAGATTTGCTTCTGGGAGGCATTAATTATACAGCACTTTGGAAAATTGGCTCCACTGAGACTTATTCCCCAGAGTACAGACCACGGCTGGGAGAGGTGGGTGGGCTGAGTGGGAAAGTCCAGCAAGAGCCACTAGAAGGCTCCCTTTGGGGTGTGAGCTGTTCACACAGGTTGGATTGAGTCACAGCCAAGTGCATGGAGTTTGTCTAACCCCCTGAACCACAGTAGCACTGCCAAAATTGGGGTCTGGCCCATCTGTCCTTGACTGAACCAAGAATCTCCTAAGATTTTCTTTTGTTAAAAAAAATTTGTGTGTGCATGTTCATGTGTGTGAGTGTGTGTGTGTGTGTGTGTGTGTGTGTGTGTGTATGTGTATGTGGGTGTGTGTGGGTGTGTGAGTGTATGTAGCCAGAGGTCAACCTACAGTGTAAAGAGCCATCTATCTTATCCAGTCAGGGTCTCTCACTAGATCTGGGTTTTGCACATTGATTAATCTGGCTGGCCCAGGGATTGATACATCTGTCTCTACCTCCCTGAAACTGGAGTTTGAAATGTGTGAAACTGTGCCCAGGTTTTCAGCATAGGTGCTGAGAATTGCACTCAGGTCCTCATACTTGTCCAACAAGCACTTTACCCTTGAGCCATCTCTCCAGCCCTCTCCTAAAATCCCTGAACAAAATTAAACCTCAGAGGCAGTTGTGGGATCCCTCAGCCTAGGGCTGCTGTACAGATGTGGCCATGACAANCATTCCCATCTCAGGCCTCCTAAAAACCCATCATCTGGGAGGGAGCCCCCACAGAATGCTCAGACATGACAGGGACACTCAGGGTGCCCTGGAGTGGGTTGTCTTGCCTTCATCTCCTGAAGTGACAATGACCTCACCTCACAGTGATCTCACAGTCTTTGCACATCTCTAATATGTTTGATCTCCACAATGCACTGGGGCCCAGCATGGACTGTCTAGCTTCCAAGCTGTTAGGGACAGATAGGGTCTGTGATGTCCCCATACCCTTTTAGTGCTGAGCTCAGCCATGCCAACAGGGCATCACTCAGCAGAAGTCAATTTCAATGCCATGTTTGGTTGAGTTTGTGGAGTCTTTTACTCAGCTCTTAGTGCACAGGGCTCACGCCAAAGGGCTTTATAGATTCAGAGGGAGCAAGAGAGTTAGTCCCCAGGAGTGATGGTAGGGGCCTGTTGCTAATGGCCTTTCCTTTCCCACACACTTTGGGTTCTTGCTGGCTTCTGGGGACACAGAATGAAAATATGAAGGCCGGCCTCCTTTTGAGTCCTGGCTCTCCACCTTTAGTTGGGGGGCACAGGGGGCACAGGGCATGGTACTGAATCCTTTTGTGTCATAATCCCTTTGTGTTAAGATAGAAGTGACAGTGACACTCCTGGTATTCTTAGGGTGCANGATGTACTAACATTTTCTGGGACCAAGTTCACTCCAATGAGTATGAGGGTGGCTGGCAACAAGTGGGGGTCTTCAGAAGGTGTCATGCCAACAGTCATTTGGTAAGTTTATCTCAACACCCATGCAAGCTGTTCAGAGACTTAGGCAGGTGTCATGCCGACAGTCATTTGGTAAATTTATCTCAACACCCATGCAAGCTATTCAGAGACTTAGGCCTCGAGGACACAGGCGACGTGGACTGGTTGTGTGCCCTGGTTGGTTGCCTGGACTCTCATTCTTGAGATTCTGTTCCTGTCCCCAACCTCACATGGACAGAGCATTGGATAAATGAGGGGAGCCAGGNTGATAGTGGTGTTGGCTGTTCAAGAAGGAACTAGGGTCATGGTACTAGTATTGTAGTACCTGGAACAGGCCTGGAGAGCCACTAGCCATCTTTAAATCTCCCAGTGACTATAGTCACAGAAATGCCCATATCAGAACAATTGAAAACCTCAAATTACAGACTGCATATCAGATGGTTGTTCCTAAGACTTTGTATTTGTGTGCAGGTGTGCACAGGTAGCACGTGCAGGTGATGTGTACAGGTGTGTGTGTGCATGTGTGTGTGTACATGTGAAGGCCAGAGATCACCCTCATGTGTTCTTTTTCAGGTGCTGTCTACCTTGCTATGTGAGACAGTCTCTCACTGGTCTGGAGCATGCCAAGTAGGCTAGACTGGCTGGCCAATGAGTTTCAAAGATCTCCTTGTCTGTGTCTTCTCAACATTGAGATTACAAATGCACACTACCATGCCTGGCATTTTCACATGGATTCTGTGGGATTGAGCTTAGGTCCTCATGCTGGAAAGGCATGTCCTAGCCCATGCTGTCAAGACTTTATAGCCAGTCCCTTTGGAAACTGCTGATTCTTCTCTTTTTTCCTGGCATCTTCATGTGTTTACCTTTATCAACTGATACAGAGGAGGCTTTCCTTAAGAACAGTTGTTGAAGAGTGTGTGCCTGATTCATTGAGATTTCCTGTAGCCCCTCAAGTGACAATTATGAATGTCAGGTAGTCTCTCTGTTAAGTCTGGCTATCCTGAATATAATTTTCAAATTTGAAGACCAATCTAGGCATGTTGCATATATGGAGTCAGCTTGGCAGGATGNTATCAGTTCAGACTGCATGGGCATAACTTTGAGATGGGGCCACTCCTTTCCTTGGCTTCTAAGTCATCTTTCTCCCACCCACCCTATTATTGTCCATGGCTCACCTTCCTCAAACGCATAATGATTCACAGTTTCCTGGAAAGTTGAAGAACATGATAGTCATTTAAAAGACAAAATGATTTACCACAAATAAGAGCTTCTAGCAATTTTCACTATTATTCAGGGCAAAAGAATTGTCTTTTAAATGGAGACTATAGTTCATCTCTAATCTGATAATATAAATTCCACACAGACCAAGATGCTAACAGCAGTTCTCAACCTATGGGTCATGACCCCTTTAGAGGACAAATGGCCCTTTCACAAGGGTCACCTAAAACCACCAGAAAACACAGATATTTACCTTACAATCCATAACAGTAGAAAAATTACAGTTATGAAGTAACAATGAAAATAGTTTTAATGTTTGGGGGTCACCACAACATGTATTAAAGGGAGCAGCTTTAGGAAGGTTGAGAACCACTGAGCTAGTGGAAAGGCAGATGGGTTCTGAGGATGTTACAGTTTGAATCCGGGAGGTCCCCCGAGACACGTGGTAAATGCTTGATCCTAGCTTGGTACTATTGGGAGGTTGTTGGGGGCATACCCTCTAAGTGGGTGGTAGGACCCCAGTCTCTTCCTCTGTCTCTCTCTCACGTCCAAGCTATGGTGTGAGAAGTCCTGCTCTGCCATGAGCTTCTGCCATGATGACTGTCTACTCCATACTGGAAGCTTCAAAGTCACAGATCCATCCAGTTATGGACGGAAATCTTCAACACTGTGANCCCACGTGAACCATTCCACTTTATAAGTCAGCTCAGATATTTATTACAGTGATGGAAAGATGACCAACACAGGATTTTATTAATAGATGATAGCAATGGAGTGCAGGTCNCTAAGGGTTTTCTGGCTTGTGTACTCATCCATTACATTGACAGCCACTGATGTTCTGTGGCATACTCACACAGGGTGCATACTTTACCTAATTCTTTGAAACTTGTGTTTTCTTTCATTGGAAATCTCAAGCCTTTGAGCTGTTTAATGATATCCTAGGACTTTCAGTGCATTTCTGCCTGTTTGCTTAGCTGCCAGTTTCCAAAGATCTTCCAAACCTCCATTAGGGAGGGCTCCAAGCAGGTCAGTACCCAGCAGCCTTGAATTTAAGCAATAGGTCAAACAATGAGTGGAAGAGGTGTTGTAGTCAGTGATGAATGAGATCCACACAGAATGCTATGGTATTGGAGACTGTCTTTGTCTAGCAGAGACAATGCTGTCCTGTGGGGCCCTGGATGGCCTTGGAAACACCAGCAAGCAGAAGGTCTCAGGGCTCTGGCCTCTGGAGTAGTTAAGGACATGGGCTGAAAATGGGCTATTGGCTGGACAGCTTTATGTTTCTGAGCAAGTTCACTGTGTTCACAGGGCCACTGTTCTCACCTCTATAAAAAAGAAACTCAGATGAGCTGCTGTGACCTGGGACCATGTAGGGTCTGGAGCATCGACTTCTGGGTCATGCTTAGCTTAGATGGTGGGTAGTGGCCCATTAAGGAAGAAGAGATGCTTTTCTTTCTAACAGTGACACCATTTGAAGATGTGGGTCTTAGAGCTTTGTGTAAGCATGAATCACTAGGGATGGAGTTGATACTTGGCTTTTGATTGAATTAAGTCCCCAGACGGGTCTGGGGTAGTGTTGGGGAAATTACTGAATGGGTAAAGTTTGTTGGCACATGTATAAGGACCTGAGTTTAGATTCCCCAGCACCCACATTAAAAATCTGGTATGGCAACGCACNTGTAACTCCAGTGTGGTGGTGGGNAGACAAGTGGATCNTGGGGCTGGCTTACAGTTTAGCTGAAATACTGATCTCCAGATTCAATGAGATACTCTGTTTCAAAAGATAGGGTAGAGAGCANTTGAGGAAGACACTTGGCGATTTCTGGCCTCCACACATGCAGGCTGGGTGAATGCACCCGTACACCATGTACACACATGTACATTCATCACACACACGCACAATAAATAAGTAAACAAGTGTACATGGATGGAGACTCTTCCTACCAGGCCTGACCACCCTGCATGGAAGGGAGATAGATGACTCTCAGTGCATGTTTAAAACAGCGTGTGGCAACCCATCAAGGAGAGNGTGGGGTCCCACTTCCACTGTCTTAGAAGATGGCCATTCCACACAGAAGGTATCAAGTAAAAGTAGCTAATTAAATTCAAATTGAGATGATCTATGANTGAGAAATACACAATATAACAGAAAGAATATCAAGTATCCTAGTCATTTCCTACTCAATAATAATATTTAGCTGTATTGGACTAAATAAAATAGTATAATAAAATCCTTCATTTCCCTGTCTTCCTCCACTATTGTTATTAGAAAATTTAAAGTAACATTTAAAATAAAATATGAGGCTCACATTCTAGTTCCATTGGACAATGCCAAGCAAGGTTATTGGAGGTCCTTTCTGAACATGAGCATTCAAGANCCTGATCCTGGTGTCCCTGATTGCCCACTGGGTGTTCCCTGAGGCCCTCTCTAGGCTCCTGTTAACCCAGGACATGGCTGGAGCATGAGGAGGGAGCATATGTGTTTGCTTCTGCTTCTCACTCCTTTTCTCTCAGAACTAACAGGAGACAAACGTGGCACTGTAGAGGTAATCAATATTCACCTCCAGGATCTGGTTTATTGACATTGCCTCTCTGAATGAAGACAAACTTTTGCCTCATTCAGAACTCCTCAGGAATTCAATGCTATACGCCATAATCCAGAAAAAAAGATGGCTACCTGAGGCATATCATTCTTCTCAGTGGTGTTACCAACACAGAGGCAGACTCCATCAGCTCCACCGCTTGGAAGATGACTGGTAGACCAGACTCGATTCCCACAAGAGCCTGGGAATAACCCTGTTGCCCAGGATGATCGGAGCCAGAGTACCAACATGGTACTAGCGGTTGCTAATTCAGACCCAACTGTGGACATTTAACACTGTCTAATCTGTTTCCCCTCACTTTCTTTGCTATGTGTGCCTTTTGTATTCATAATATGAAAGTAGATGTGAAGCTATCTTTCTCCATACCAACTCAACCACTTCTGTTTTCTTGCATTGGTCCATAATGACCGCTGGGGAGACTAAGTACTGACTTTTGCACCTTACTTTGTGTGGCATCTAATTCCCGGGACACAGTTTTTCCTCCTCCTCTCTAGCCAGATTGTCTTGGTTTAGTGATGCCAGTTCTTTGTGCCTTCAGTTCCTCAGCTATAAAATGTTGACGATGGTGACACTTACCTTGCAGAGATCCTGGAAGCATGAATAGGTTAATGCAGGAAAGGGCTGGAAAGAAATCCTGGCCTTTGGTAAGGCTAAGCAGCTATACTGAGCTCATAAGGGCTCCCAGAGCAACAGCTTCTTTTTTTTTTCATAAGGAAAATGACTCAGGAAAGGTTGGTCCCCAGTTTCACATCTGGTTGGGAAAAGGGCAGGTCCTGGGTGGCCCTGATGTAACATACCTGCTTTTGGAAGATTTGAGCAGTTTGGGAAGGGGCCCGTTTTCTTGCATTTCACTAGGTTGTTGCAATGGGTTTCATCAACCCACAACATTGGCCCACGGCCAGAAGGAACATTCACAGCTACTCTGAACTGCCATCTCCAAGGTGCAGCTTCANCAGTGGTGGGGAGAGGGTGCACACTGCTTAGTGATGCCATCCTGCTTACACAGAGACAAGTGCAACCACAGAGCACACATTCTTCATTTGATTCCTTAGGGGACATTGGATGCATCACCAAGGAGGTGGGTGGTTGTGTATGTGTTTGTGTGTGTGTGTGTGTGTGTGTGTGTGAGAGAGAGAGAGAGACAGAGACAGAGACAGAGACAGAGACAGAGACAGAGAAAGACAGAGACAGAGAGAGACACAGAGAGAGAGACTTGAGCTTCCTGAGGCATGTAAGACCACTGGAAAATTGATGACAGTCTTATGATGTGGTGAAGCTTCTACTCCATGAAAACCCCTAGCTCCAAGCAGAGGAACAGATTATCCTAAAGCTCCCAGAAGATCAGAAGAAGCACCAGGCACCCTTGTATGTGAGAACTTGTACTCTGGAAAGACATCTGCCTTGGATTTCTGCACCACTAGCCCAATTGGAGGGGTGGGGTGCTGTATTTAAAGGAGACTCCAATAANATAGGAAGCCTGGGATTTGAAATCCTTTTAAAATAAGGCTGAGCATGAAGAAAAAAAATGTATAGATAGAGGCTGAGGAAANGGCACAGCCAGGAAGTTGGATCTCTAGTTCCACATAAAAAGCTGGGCATGGTGGCACTCGCTTGTAATTCTAATTCTAGCACTGGGGAGGCACAGGCAGGTGGATCCCTGGGGCCTGTAGGCTAGCTAGTCTAGACTGTTCAGTGAGCCCCATGTCGGTGAGAGAACCTGTACAACATGGATGGTACATGAGGAATGACATGATGTTGACCTCTGGACTACACACACACACACACACACACACACACACACACACACAGAGAGAGAGAGAGAGAGAGAGAGAGAGAGAGAGAGAGAGATGAAAACCCATGAAGCTAGCCAAGAAGTTAATGATAGAGTTCAGTACAGTCTGAATTGTCAGTGCTGGTAGCCAGTGGGACAAATCAAGCCAGGTGACTTTGGGGCCTGGTGTTCCTGTGTTCCAAGTGTGGCTGTATGGTCTTTATCAGATCATGCTACCTCTCTGAACCCCAGTATGTGAGTATGAACAATGGAAGATTCTGAAAATCTCACGGGGCTGCCAGAGAAAGTAGTCAGGAGGCAGGCCAGACCTCTGGATTTCAGCTTACCTGTCTCCTCCTTCAAATGACCATCCCTGACCAGCTAGAGCTAGGCATCTAAGAAGTCTGCTCTGCCCCTTCCCAGTAGCCTTTCATCTCTTCCCCTGCTTTGATGCCTCTCCAGCATGTGACAATGTATGATTCTCACTGTTGCTCCTCTCTTATTGGCTGAGTGCTAGCTTCCCCTAGAACGGCAGTTCTCAACTGTGGGTCGAGACACCTTTGAGGGGGGTCAAATGACCCTTTCACAGGGGTCACCTAAGACCATCAGAAAACATAGATATGATGGTTGAGCTGGGGAAAGAACGGAGTGGGAGAGCAATGAAAGAGATATCTTGATAGAGGGAGACATGGGGTAAAGTGAGAAACCTGGTGGTAGGGAAACTCCCAGGAATCCACAAGGATGACCCCAGATTAGACTACTAGCAATAGTGGAGAGGGTGCCTGAACTGGCCTACCCTGCTAATTAGATTGGTGAATACCCTAACTGTCATTATAGAGCCTTTATCCAGTAACTGATGGAAGCAGATGCAGAGATCCACAGCTAAGCACCAGGCTGNGCTCCAGGAGTCCAGTCAAAGAGAGGGAAGAAGGATTATATGAGCAAGGGGGATCAAGACCATGATGAGGAAATCTACAGAGACAACTGAACCAAGCTCATAGGAACTCATGAACTTTAGACCAACAACTGTGGAACCTGCATGGGACTGGACTAGGCCCTCTGCATACAGGAGACAGTTGTGTAGCTGGGTCTGTTTGAGGCAATCTATCAGAATCTATCCCTGGTGTATGAGCTGACTTTATGGGGCCCATTACCTGTGGTGGGATGCCTTGCTCAGCCTTGATGCCATGGGGAGAGGCTTGGTCCTGCCTCAATTGAATATACCAAGCTTTGCTAACTCCCCATGGGAGGACTTACCCTTTTGGAGGAAGAAATTGGGGTTGGGTCGGTGGGGGGAAGGATGAGAGGGGGATCTGTGGTTNGTGTGTAAAATGAATAAAAATATTTTTTAAATAAAAAAGAAAATATAGATATTTACATTAAGATTCATAATAGTAGCAAAATTACAGTTATAAAGTAGTAACTAGAATAATTTTTATGATTGGGGTCACCACAATATGAGTTGTAGTATTAGGGAGGTCGAGAATCACTGCCCTAAACTGAGGCAGAGATCCTTGAAGGTGGGGGCTTGGAAGAGGTTGTTCACTGAGCAAGAAAGCCTTGGACATGTCTGGCTTACAACAGATGGCTTCTGTGTTGGTGTAAGTCTTGTCTCTAGGGCTAGCTTGGGCACCAATGAAGTCTCCACTTCCACTTAACATTGTCACCAGAAAAGAGCTGTAGTAGGATTAATTGAGTATACAGGAGGGAACAATCTACAGTGGATATGAATTTCACAGTGTGAGTTGATGCCACGAGATAGCACATGGAACAGTGGAGTCACCCAAAT
>LZPO01097095.1:1050513-1071506 GCA_001675575.1 Neotoma lepida
ATTGCAATTACTAGGTGTAGATATTGCAAATTTTACTGCTTGCAGAGGCAACCCTAAAAACTGAGGAAAGAAAAAAAATACAGAGTTTTCAGCCTCTCATTTTACAAAATCAATGATTTCATGTTTAATACCAGTTGTAGCAGCCATGGGGTGAGTTCACGTGTTAACGTGCAAACTGACCAAATGAGTCAGTTTAGATGGGAAAGCTCATGTCTTTGGACTTGGCGTCTTTCTTTCAAAATGAGATTCTGTGTTGTTTTTCCCTATGAGGTTACATTAGGACATTTCTTCTTGAAATAATCCTACTTAAAAACATTGATGTTTCCTCACGGATGGATGAGANCTCTGGGGGCATAGTGAGTTCTTTTTACCTGGATGGTAGGAAGCTCAAAATGAATTTCAACATTTAATGATAATATCAGCTCTCNGGGTGTGGCGGCTCTTCTGTTTGCTATGCTTTAAAATGAAGCAGGAACAAGTGAAGAAATGCATTTTTTGGAGTGTGGTTTTCTTATAAAAATCCTATTGCCAAGTTTTCTTGCTGGGAGGCAACAGATACTAATAGTTGCTCANTTGTGACCCTGTGCATGGTTGTCCCTGGCTCTGGTCTCAATTTCCTCTGTTATCCTAGGAGCTTGGACCAAGGAGGGTCCTTCTGGGCACTGCAGGTTGAAAACACTTCTGTTATTAAGAGCTCATGAACATGAAACCTTTTCATATTTCTATCTCAAAGTTTCCAATGCAGGTGCTTTTAACCCTAAACATTTTGCCTTAGGCTGCATTGTCCTTTCTTTAGAATGAAACTGGTATGTGTGGCGGATCCAAGTACATGGAAGAGACTATGNTAGAGCTATTCTGGTTAAAGAGTGTGTGTGAAGTCTTTCTTATCCCACTGGGGCCGGGGAACCTCTGGATATCCCTAGGGTTTTCACTGCAGCTACAGGACAGATGGACACTTGCAGGATTCAATCACTGTTTAAAATCTTGCTGCCCTGACCTAGATCATCAGCTTCTCAAGGGTGTGTCAGACCTGAGGCCATGGCTGGAGTCTGCTCAGTNGATGAACGAGGTCAAAAGTTAGTTCTGGTTTCAGGANTCTGTGGACACCCCTCACTGTCAGTGCTCATCATCTTTTGGGGGACAGAGATGTTCCTGGAACTACATAGCTGAGTTTTTCCTTTTGGTGATCTGTGACTTGTCAGGCAGGGCTGCTGGGCTTATAATCATCATTTCCAAACTTTGCAATGGCAAACTGAATTTCTTTTGAACACTAGGGGATGTTTAAACAGTAGTTTGAGTATTCAATTTACACTTAAAGGGCATTGGGAATTTGGGGGTTTGNAGCAGGGAGGACTTCCCAAAACCTATGAAAGAAGGATGGAAACCATTGTGGAGTTTTTNCTGGGAAGACTTTTTTTTNCCCCATGATTGAAATATTGCTTTAAAGCATTGGCAAGCTTACAGACATGAAATGAAAAACAAATCCCACAAAAATCCTGGAGGACCATAAAACTAACAAATAAAGTGGTGCAAAATGCTTTGATTTCAGTACTATTTTTCAATAACATTGGTGCATTCCACCCAGAGAGAATTTATCTTGAGGGAGGCCCTCTGCACTGCACTGTAAGAGTTTACTAGCAACGTTTGGTGGTCAGGATTGGAATAGGATAATGTAGAACTATACATGTGCAGAAAAAGGTGTGGGCTTACAAAGCCAATCTCTTATTCNCTTGGCCTTCCCAACTAGGGGCTATCCTCCCAAGAGAAAGGTTTCTGCTCTGTGTTATGTGAGGAATAAAGGCACCTCAGTGGGCAGCTGTGGAGATTCCTGAGCCAATGAGAATAACAGCTGCTAGTCGGGTGTGTACAGACATCTGGACTTGCATGCCTTAAAGGGGTGATTCTGTATTTTTAGTCTAGAGTTTTCTGAGCTATCTCTAGAGTTACACAGGCTCCGTATTTCAATGGTATAAAAATCCATAGCTGTGTTCTTGGCTTTTTTTTTTTTATGCTTGTGAGATTCATTCAGATTTACCAGAGAAAGCCTTCAAACCAAAGATAGCAGGGTTAGAGGTGTGGCCTCCAGTGGAGAATGCTTGCCTAGCATGAATGAGGTCCTGGTCCATTCCCAATGTCACCAAAGTAAAGCAAAGCAAAACAAAGCAAAACACAACTTCTGAGAATATATATTAAGANGGAAAANACAAGTCACACACAATCCTAGAAAAAGAAACGTATGTAAACACAATTATTTTTATTTTTTCAAAGAAATNGTTAACAATTTCCTTCTAAAAAATCAGTTTGATTTATTGACACTTTCAAATATGTTAGAATATTTGAAGATAATGGGGTGAACTCTCCAGAAACCATCCCTATAGTCATGGTTGTTACAATGGAACAGATCACAGGTGTGACAAATGCTGCAGCAAGCAGGAGGCACCGCTGAGGATGTTAGTTCAGTCTTTGTGGATGCTGCACAGGTTCTGGGAAGATGCCTTAAAGAAGAGAAGCTTTAAGCTGAAATCCAAAATAGAGGAAGGCAGAATAAAGGAATACCCCTGCTCAAAAGTAATGGCCAGCGTGATTTATCCAGGAGGTCTACTATTTGAATTGTCTTGTCTACTCCCCACACTAACATGTATGTGTGTNCTACATGCACACATACATCAAAGCNTGTTTCATGGTACAGGATGTCATCCTGATATAGAGTGTATCAGCAGATGTTGAAAGCACTGCTGGGAGCCAGTGAGATGGCTCAATGAGTAAAGNCACCTGCTGCCAAGGTTGATNACTTAAGTTCTATTGCCAGGACCAACATGGTAGAAGGAGGGAATGAGTTCTCACAGCTGTCCTCTGACATGACTTGTGTACCTTTCCCCAGNTAAACCAATACAGTGTAATAAAAAAGAGGAAGCATTATTGAAAATCCTCTCCAACCATCAGTGATCCCATCTGTAGACGGCCAGTTATATGCAGTTACAGTGGCTCTAGCTTAAACCCCCCACCTCTGAATGTGGATGTCTTGGTATTCAAACACCCTAATAGGCCCACTGAGAGCCTAGTGACTCCTTCCCTGGGAGCTGTCCTTGCAGGAGGACATTCCAGTGTGTGCCAAACCAGCTACATGCAGCGTTAGCACTTGGGGCTATGGTCCAATTAGATACATGACTTGGTTGTATTATGAGTTAAGTAGAATGCTGTGGGCTAGCCTACTAAGCCTCAAAACCAGACACAGTATATTTCCTTTGAAATACAGACTGTGGTCCAGACAAGCCTAAAGAAGGCACACTCAGAACATGAATACTTCCTATGAAGCAGGGCACAACATTTTAAGAAAAATTTTTTATTCATTTTACATACCAATCAAAGATCCCCCTCTTCTCTCCTCCTGCCCCTCCAGCCTCCCCCTCTGAACCCCCCCACCCCCCATTCCCTCCTACAAGAAGGTAAGGCCTCCCATGGGGAGGTACATTTAGTAGAGGCAAATCCAAGCCCCTCCCCCTGCCTCAAGGCTGTGTGAGGTGTCCCATCACAGGTAGTGGGCTCCAAAAAGCCTGCTCATGTACCAGGGATGGATTCTGATCCTACTGCTAGGGGGCCCCTTAAGCAATCAAGCTACACAACTGTCTTCGCTATGCAGAGGGCCTAGCCCAGTCCCATGAAGTCTCCACAGCTGTTGATCCAAATTTCATGAGTTCGCAGGGGACATTTTTATGAACATGGGTCTTTTGCAAGAGCAGTATGTGCTCTTAACCACTGAGCATCTTTCCAGTCCCATAGAATAAATGTTTTAACTGAGTTCAGTTCCCAACACCCATATCTGGCAACTCACAACCATCAGTAACTCCAGCTCCAAGGGATCCAATACCTTTGGCCTCACTGGGCATCACCACTACCCCCAGCCCCATGTACATAATTGAAAAAATAATTAAAATCAGTATTTTCCAAAATATTCATTCTTTGAGAATTTCATATAAGCATATAATGAATTTCGATCATATTCACCNCTTCCAAACTTTTCTGGATCTCCCTCTCAATTTCATGTCATGTGTATATCCCACTGAGTCCAATTAATGCTGCACATATCCACATGGGTGTGGGGTCATCCACTGGAGTGTGAGCAATTCAGGAGGGACCACAACTGCAACACGAATCTTAAAAGGTCTTATTAACAGAAAACCCAGAGCCAGATACTGGGGTGAAANCTGAAAGATCAGAGAAACAGAACAAGCCACAGCCAACCTCACCTCACAAACTCCTCAGCNGATCCTGTTTCCATGAATCCTCACACTGAAAGCCTCTGAGTCTTCACCCCTGAGGGTCTCAATTGAACTGCCCCTGTGTCCAGGCTACTTTTGAGCAACAGAACTTTCTGAACCGTGCTCTGAGGTGAATCAGCTGCAGAATGAGCCAGTTGGAAGGAATTAGCTGTCACCTGNAGGGACTCTGTGTGTGTANATTTGTACATGTATATACCAAACAGGTCTTGCCTTCCACAAACTTTAAGGAATCTCTCAGCTGAGTAAAGACCTTGAAACACTCAGTCCTAAAAGGGATGTCTTCATCAAATCTCTTCTTTCAGGGCTCAGGGAGCTATGTTGAAGAGCCAACGGAAAGATTGTAAGAACCAACAGGGACTGAAGACACCAAGTAAACAAGGCCTTCTAAATACAACAGGACTGACACACATAGGAACTTACAGAGACTGTGGTAGCCTGCACAGGTCTAAGTGAGATGTGGTCCCAGTGCTGAGGGGGGAAGTAGACACAAGCCCACGTCCCTAACCCAGAACCTATCTCNAAGTGCCAGTTGCTCACAAAGGAAAATTTAGTTTTTTCCAATGGAATCTTACTGGGTTTACAAACCATACTTAAAGGCAGGCCCCATGCCCAGAAGTAGATGACCCATACAAAATGAACTCAATGATATTTTTGGAGATTTTTTTCTTTTCTTTTTTCTTTTTCTTTTCTTTCTTTTTTTTCCCCTCATAATGCTTTATCTGGGCTGTTTGTTTTAAACCTTACTGATCTATTGCTTATATATTATGATTTCAAATAATGTGTTTTTGTGGTGTATGTGCGTGTGTGTGTGTGTAGGGGGGTCTCTGTGGGTGTATGTATATTTCATGCTTTTTCTTTGTTTTTTATTTGTTGGGCTTTTTGTCCGTTTGTTTTTCTAAAGAGATAAAGAAAGAAGGCATGGAGTTGGATGGGTAGGGGGGTAGGGAGGATATGGGAGGAGATCAGGGAGTGAAACTCATGATCAGAATATATCATATGAAAAATTAAATAATTTTCACTGAAAATAAAAATTATGAATAATGTTGTAAAAAGCATTGCTGTGCAAATATCTATGTAATATGTTAGCATCATGTGAGTAACTACCCAGAAGTGGCATAGCTGGGCCACATACTTGTTATAGCTGTTCTTAGTAACTTTTTAAGAAACAAAGTTATGATTTAAGTTATAAAAAGAAGAAAGAGAAAAAAAATGAGATCTCTCAGCCCAAAATGAGTAGTGGCACCAGAGGATGACTTTTTAGAGCCTTGAGGCCTGTCAGAGTGGGTATCAACTCAGAAGTAAGGCCCCATGCACAGAGCTGGCCCTTGTAAGACTGGCTCTTNCTGGCTAGAATAACAGCAGAGACCCTCCTTCCTGGTACCCATTTCATTGGAGGCCTTTTCTGCTCATCACACAGGCAAAGCATGTATCTGTGGACATGGGTGGCAAATCAGAACAGCAGGNGCCAGACAGCAAGCAGAAGCTCAAGATCACTGCCATTAATCNTCAAAGGGGATAAAAGCTGACAGATGATGGAAACTGACAAGTGCGTGATTCATCCTGAGACCCCAGATGAAGCATCCCTATAGGAAATCTCTAACCTGTCCCGTGCTATACAGTAGCCACTAGCCACAGGGGGCTGGTGTGCCCAAGAAATGCACTGAAATTTTTATTTACTTTAACAAAAATAGCTGCAGCGGTAAATGGCTACTGTATAGGAAAGGATGGTTTTAAAAGGTACTTAATTCAGGCAGAGCCCCACATTTTCTGGAGGAATATTAGAAAAGCCAAATGAAGTTCTTCTTGGAGGTGGTTGAAGGTAGTGGTCATTGCATTTTATTCAGAGTTTTCCATGAGGACTCATGTGGGAAACTCTGGTTTTAAGATCCAGACGACCCGAGTTCCACTCAGACTGATTCTTACTTCAAGGGTGTTGGAATTCATGCTCATTGAACTCTCAGTGGGTGTCACTCATTGGCAATGGTAGATCTGAGACACATTCTTAAAAGTGTAAGGCTACACTACACGCATGTCCTTCTTTCGGGCTTTGCTTGCTTCCCAACTTCCATGGAGGGACAGCAGCCTTGTCTGGAAATCCCTCTAGTCATCTCAGTATGTCTGGCAGGGAACTGGCAGAGATGGGGTTCCCCCACTTTCCTCATTGTGGGGTTACAGATGCTCCAATAGAAAGGGCCACCACTTCCCAGAGGCCCCTGTGGTCTACACATGCTGTGCCCTGGCATATCCTAGCAATTGCTGCAAACAGTTGGAGTCACAATTCTGCAGTACCTGAGTTANAGCAGAAGGTAGAGTAGTAGTTGAGGACCTCCCACAAAGCACACGGCCACTGTGCATGTAGAAGCCTTGCCCCAGGCCCTGGCAGCTTCTGTAGGTACATAGCTTCTAACTTGAAGCTGTGCATTTGGAAGCTCTAACAAAGAGCCAGAGGAAGGGGGCTGAGGACACAGCTGAAGTTGGTAAAGTGCTTGCCTTGGAAACATGAGGATCTGAGCTTGTGTTCCAGAAGCCATATTCAAAAAGCTAGATGTGGTGGTGCATGTAATCCCAGAACCAGCAGGGTGGAGACAGGTAGATCCCTAGGGCCAGCCAGCCAAGATGATGCCTGAGGATAACACCCAACATTGTCCTCTGGATCTCACACACACACACACACACACACACACACACACACACACACACACACACGCGCGCGCGCGCACACGCACGCACACACACAAGAAAAAATATTTCAAAGTTTAGCCTTCCAAAATCTCAGAGGCAGAGCATTCTGGGGGCTTCCTCATGTTTTCTTCTTCCTTGTGCGGGATCCTGATACAGGATGGGTCCAGGGTGAGAGAAAAGATGAAAGGATCTAGAACAGGTTGTTTGAAGAGGGCAGGAACAAGGGAGTGAGGCAACTCAGTTCACTGTGGGTGGGGTGGGGTCCTGTGGCATATGTTGTACTCGAGACAAATATTCAATGTGTTATTTGGGGGCATTCTATGTTTNTTTTTGCTCCTCCTTGGGAAGATCTATACCAGCCCTCTCACCCATCCCTTCCCAGTCACCCCGCNGTTATTTCCACCAGAAGCCTGGTATTTGGAGAGTCATCAGTGCTGGCTCTTGTGCTTATGGCTGATTGTGTTTCACTCATTTCAGAGGCCCTCACAGGAGATAGGATTCTAAGACCTCAGAGCATCAGCTTCTACCCTTAATCCAAAGGGCAATGTGTGGATATCACTGATCTATTTAGCTTCAAATGTAACATACTAAGACTTTCCACTGCTTCCCACCCAAGTTAAAGGAGATACTGTTTAGAAAAATCAGACCAAGTTACCCTAGAGGGAAAATGTTTTGAGTCGAGTGAAGGCTTTTGTTGAGTGACATTAATTATACTCGTTTAAGTTTGACATTATTAATTAACCTTCTCAGTTGTTTATATTGTAACCTCTTATTAAAACAATAAGATTAAAACAAATAATTAAAGAACACTACTACCTCCACAAGTGTGTGCATGTATCATTTCAGGCTTAAAAAGACTTCTATCTACAATCTCATTTGATGTGCACAGTGATTCTACAAAGTTAATATGTCAAGGCTTAGCCCCCTTTTCCTAATTTTTATTATAACAAATGATGCATGATATAAAATAATGAATTATATGCCTATAATTTTATGCATGTAATAAGNCATTAGATAACCCCATGTTTCCTCTCCCCCAGAGCCTAAAAACTTCTAATATATTCTCNGTTTCTATGAGCTTGACTATTTTAGGAACCTCATCCATGAATCATGGGGCAATTGTCTTTTGGTACCTTTTTGTATCTAGTTAGCATGTCTTTAGGGTTCATCCACGTTGTAGCATGTATCGGCATTCCAANCCATCTTAAGACAGAATACATTTTGTTCTATGTGTATGCTGTATCTCTTCACCNTCCATGGATACTTTGTTCTTCTTCTCCCTTTCAGCTATTGTAAAGAGTGTTTTTTAAGCCTTGGCAAATTATGTTCTTATCTGATCAATATAGCTGCAGTGCTACAAACTCATGAGGTAGAACAGGGGCTCCCAACTCCCACTGCACATAATAATNGCTTAAACAGGGTCTGGGNAGGTGACTAAATGGGTAAGAGGGCTTGCTTTGCAAGCATGAGTTCAAGTCNCCAGTACCTATGCAAAAAGCTGGGAATGGCCTTGAGTGCCTGTTAACCCCAGCACCATATGTGTGGGGGCAGTAGGGACAGGAGGATCAATTGTCCGCAACCGATTTCTAGGTTCAATGAGAAACCTTGTCTCAAGGGAATAAGGTAGAGGATGATAGAGCAGGACACTGGACACTCTTCTCTGGTCTCTACATATGCCTTGCTGAATAAATGCATATGGTATTTCCATTCTATTCATATAATTTTTTGCATGCAGTCACACTCACAGGTGCAAAACACACACACAACTTTGAGGAACAGCTTAAACATCTTCCTGGGCATCACTCTGTACCCATAGGACGTCATTTTTTCCCTGACAACATGATCTAGGTGGGGCATTCTAGACAAATCCTCCCCCATCGCCTGGCAGACTCTTCNAGGGCTATTTCTAGCTGGCTTCTGGTTTCTTGATCTTTCTTATTAAGCCTGCTTCTCATGGTCAGTGCTTCTGACAGCACGTGGACCTATACTTTGTAGCAGGAAAAAAAAAATGAAAACAATTTTAAAGTAAAAATTCAACTTTTAAAAACCCAAAAATGAAAACCAAAACAAGTTCACTGTCCATACCAGGAAGCAGAATGCTGGTGTGTTGGCTAAATACCTGGACCCATTTCTTTCTCACATCTTAATCATCTCATTTTAATAATGCATCACAATACAAGCAATTGTGCAGGCTGATTCTGCGCTCCCTTTAAGAAGTCTCATTCTGTGCACCAAGCTTGTTGTTCTGTGTGGTTAAATGCTCATGCATTAAAATGGTAATAATTAAACTGTTACGATTGACTAATGAACTCTGCCAGCGATAAATGATGGTCTTGTTAGATTCACTGCGCAGCAAGCCTCCCTTTGTACTTAGAAAGTTAAAGGTTAAATCACTCTCGAAACCATGAGTGGACCTAGAAGCAATTACACTCTTCCCTTGAAACTAATAGTTACTACAATAATGTTTCGATTGTAGCCCAGTGAGGGGAAAAAAAAGAATAAAAGTGTATGGGGGGTGTGGGGAATGACTCTGAGCTGCGTTCACTGGGAAGGACATAGGGAGTTTATTGAATCCACAAGGCAGGTGGTGTGGGTATAAAGACTCAAGCCCACTTACATACACNATCCTTGGAACCTCAGCTCCCAAGAATAAAAGCTCAGATGGTGATGTTTCTGGATACAGCAGCAGGTGCCCCACACTTCCGGTATTATTTGGAATAAGGTGGTTTAGCCACAAAGGAAAGTTCTCCGGAACTCTGTGTGATTTGGGNGAAACTGATTAATTTCTTTCTCAATCTTCAAAAGCAAGACAATAACAACTCTCTAGGAAGAACATTCACACTGCCCTGCAGAGCCAGTGCCTGTGCTTTTGGGAAGACTCATGGGACTGGGTGGTAGTTTCCTCTAACCCCGAGTGCACTGTGGGTAAACATGTGACCCAGGCCTGGCCAATCAGGGCACCACACTCTCCTGTCCACAAATGGGCCTGACTAGAACCACAGAGACAAAGCCTGGGGTCAGTGCCACTGTAATCCAGAAAGACACAGACAACCTTTTGTGAAAATTTTGATCCTAGGAGCATGGGCATTATGAAGAAGGTCTGTCCNTTAAAGANGACAGAGCGAAGGCTGACCCCGTTCAACCTCACTCCATAATGTTTTAGTGTCACAAGCCCATATATTCCTTTGTATGTCACATTTGGCCAACCAAACGTACTTGACCAGATACATTCTGGTTATTTTATTATGATACAAATTGTACTATTCTGTAAGAATCTGGAATTCAAAGCAATGATGATTCTAATACATGGTCCATGAGTGCTTCCTAAGCAAGAGTATGGGAAAAGTGAAAGCAGAGGAAGCAGTGGGTGTGGCTGTATATTGTTGAGATTGCTTGCTGCAGGTTGATGGCGAGCCTGCTGCTCGAACCCTGGAAGAAACTGTAGACTACCTTACAGAACATGCTAGCTGAAGGACAGGACACTGGAGCATTATCCACAGACTCTGCCCTCCCCAAGCCTGGGACTCCTGCTCTCATTTTTCAAAATTACACNCTGCTCTCCATAGTGGACTCAGTGGCTTTGGAGATGGGTCTAAGCAAAAAACGGTAGAGGCATTTGACTTGCCTTTGAGATAGGTTGAGCTGTCTGCTGCTTGTGGTGGCATCAGAGATAGCCTCAGTGGCTATGGTGCAGGATGTTCAGCATTCACCACAGTCAAGGTTGAGGGCTTCATTGCCCACAGCTCTGAGAAGCATACAAATATCTTATAGAAATTTCTTCCCAAGAAAAGGAAGTATTGACGGTTACCAGCTACTAGGCAGCATTGGTGGTGACTCCTGAGCTCCTGTTTGTGCTCTCATCTTGGAAAAGAAAAAACAAAGGTGTAATAGGAAGTGAAATGTTTATTATTCAGGCAAGTGCCTGGAATAAAGTGGGTACCCAGTGAAAGTAAGTGAAGAAGTACAAATGGACAGGTAGATGGATGGATACACAGAGGGATGGCNNGATAAGAAAATATATTGTTACTGGGAAGTTTGGAATGAAAGCTGNGGATTAGCTCTGTATCCATCTAGAGGTGGTAAAAGGATGGGTTCCTGGGGNAACTTAAATTTGGGTGCCCCCAAGAATTCCCTTCCTNCNTGTACTGCAGTGTCCCTTAGCACAGCTGGAAGTCCAAGCAGAAGTTAATGAGAAAGCCACACAGCACACCTAATGAGGTTCTTAAGTCAATTATGAACCTCTCACCGATCATTTGTTAACGTTTAAAAACCTTTACAAATTAATTTTATTAAAAAGCCCTCACAGTCTGTTAACTCCATAAATGTGTTTTAAATTTGTTTTTTAATGTAACAATAAGCAGAGTGTGTGCATGTGCCTGCACTCTGAATCCAGCAGTTCTGGTGGGAACCAGCTGTTCTGTTCCATCACAGAAAACGAAACTGTTTTGTTGTGTTGAGACTGGGGTCTCATGTAGCCCAGACTGGCCTCAAATTTGCTCTGTAGCCTAAGACGGCTTTGAACTCCTGATATCCTCCTTATGAATACTGAGATTACAGGTGTGCTATCATTCGCAGTTTAGGCTGTGCTAAGAATTGAACCCAGGGCTTCTCTCAAGCTAGAAAAGCACTCTACCAATGGGGCTACCTCTCCAGCCCCTCAGTCTGTTTTTAATTCCAGTGTCTGTCAGCTCCCATGGGAAGCTGCTTCCCCTGTGGCCCTTCTGAGTCAACAGGGTGGCCTCTCTGGACATGCAATTTGATGCCTGTGGGAAAAGGCCAGCTGAATGCAGTCATCATGGGCCCCAGGAAGCAGATACCNCAAAGTCAGTCTTATGAGGCCTTGTGAAAGAGAGAAACTGAGGCAATCTCCACTGGCAGGCTCCCTGGAGAATCCAGCAAAAGTCCTACCAATAGAAAAGCACTGTTTCCTTCCAAGCCAGCAAGATGTGAGCAAAACCCCCAGGAGAAGGTTATCAGACTGAGTCCTTTGCTCAGCCACTTCTATGGTATCCGAGGTCTTGTTTTAAATACCATGTTTGGAGAATAATGCAGACATTCTGGGAGGCGGACAGAGTAGGGGGTGACAGTCATGTGGCAATGTTCCCAATCAGGACTGTATTTTGTACTTTGTGTGTGGGGGAGGCTAGGGTGTAAGAGATGGAGAAATGAAGAAAGGCTTAATGACTAACCTCTGACAACTCTGCACAGGCTTTCACAAGTGTGAGCCTCATGAAGCTTATTTTCACNAGTGATAATGGAGGCTTTGTTTTGTTTTGTTTTAAATGAAGCAGGGGAAACTACAGTTAGGTTTAAGGGGGGCTGCCTTGAGGACACCACGTTATTTGTAATACTGAAGAGCTGACTGAGGAGAACTTGTCCTTTCTGAAACCCTTAAAAATCTGCCTCCTGGCTGGATGTGGTGATNCCTGTCTGTGACCACATCACTGGGGAGGCGAGGAAGACGATCATAGGTCTGAGGCCCACCTGGGCTGCACAAAATAATAGGCTAGACTGAGCTCAATTGAGAGGCTTTGCCTCAAGGAAGTCAAGAGGGAAAGAAGAGAGGGAGGGAGGAAGGGAGAGAAGGAAGGGAGAGAGGGAGGGAGGGAAGGAAGGGAAGGAAGAAGGGAGAGAGGAAAGGAAGAGAAGGGAGGGAGAGAGGGAGGGGGGGTGATTTTGTGTGTGCTGTATCCTAACCACAGCCACCAACTTCCTTGAAGACTTAGTCTGTTTCCCTTCTGACTTCCCAGACCTTTACATTTCTACTATTTTACNTTTCTACATAATCACATCTCTCATGGTTAAATACAGTGATATGAATATAGTGATAAAATTAGTATTTTTCAATTAAGGTTTTTCTGGTCATATGCTTACTGTAGGTAAATTGGGAAAACAGAGGTGGAGGGCTGCCTGTTCATTCTTGGGACTGCACAGGGTTCTAACTTCCAAGCCTAGCTTAGCATGACTGGCATTTTCTGTGAGAGCCTGGTACTTCCTGTGAGAGCGTCCTGTGAGAGCCTGGCACTTTCTCTCTGGGGCAGCAGCTATGAGTATCTGAAGTCAACCTTCCTCATATCTGTCAGAGTTGAGTCTGGAGAATTATGTGAGAATATCCTGGGACCTGAAATCAGGGCACCCTTCATTTTGCCCATTTTCATGCCCACTCTGCACTCACCACTGTAAAACAACCCAGGCTGACTGCTTGGGACCAAACTGCACCATGGCTCTGCCTCCTCAGAAAATGGCACCCACACTTTGATTCCAGGTGGCTGAAGTATAGAGCAGACCATGCTGGCCTTCTTAGACTCCCAGAGACCCCAAAGGGCATATTGTCTTCCCTGGGTCTGAAGAGGAATGCATTTCTACCAGCACCACATCCGGGCCTCACCTCGCCTCTGACAGGAGACACCTGCGGCCCTTCACCAGGTCACTGGAAGCAGGGCCCAGCTGCTCAGAGGAAGGAAAAAAAAACCAAAAAACACCCAGCTCAGGCTGTTTCAAGGACAGAGGCCCACAAGGCCACCTGTTTGAGAACAGAGAATTGGTGCTTCCCTGAAAATCACTAGAGAATAGGAACAGTACAGCCTAAAATCATTGTCAACTTGATACTTTGGGGCAAATGAAAAACATAAAAGGTTTGAAAGCATTAATTAAGTGAGACAGGGAGAAATACATAAAGAAAAGTATGAGGGTCTCCAGCGACCCTGTCCCACCTGGGTTTCCGCGGCTGGTGCGCTTTCCCATACAGCTTTAACCCATGGCACGTTCTTAGAATCTCATTTGGTTTCACTTCTTTCCACCTACCTTGCTTTGAACGTGGACTTGATGGCTCTGCAAGCCTGGGAGTCTGAATGCACCACCACCACCTCTTTCCTTGTTTTGGCATCTATGCTTGTCCACACTCACAATGTTTCCAAGTAAGATTTTATTACACATGAGCTGTGCTTAAGCACAGGCTTTGAAATACCTTGCGTCCCTCCATGACCCCTACCTATAACTCATGTGGGCAACCTGCTGCATGCTCTGTCCCTTAGTCTGTGCCTACACCATAATGAACCAATGCATAGCTCTAAACACATGTCTATCGTCACATTTGATTCAGGCTAATTGTGCCTTCCTTTCCTTCCTACCAATGGGTCAGTGAAATCCTTCTTAAGTCAAATATCAAGGTTCTCACAGTAGGAAGGAATTCAAAATTTTTGAATGATTGCCTAAGAACTATAATTTTATTTTGTAGATTTATTTTTAGCTACAACAAGCACAGGTAGCGAACTGTCCTGAGGTATTTACCTGTAGATGCTTGTCGTGTCTGTGGAGTTGCTTCCTGGAATGAAAATTTGTAGACTTTGGGACCATTTAAGGGTTTAAAGAAAATCGGAAAATGATTTGTGTTGCTCAAATCTTGAGTTTGGGACCTCTGAAGTTGGTGCATGGCCTGCAGCAGAATTTGTTGGCCTTTGTCCCTAAATAGCTCCAAGCATCACTGTGGTCTTTCTAAGGTCAGAGTCAGAAAAGTGGGTACCACAACTACTCACATTGTTCCAGAGTGAGCTGGGGACATGGCTCAGTTGGTAGAGTGCTCACCTAACATGCTGCAAGTCCTGGGTTCAATCCCCAGCTCTGAATAAACCGACATGGTTGTGCACACCTGTAATCCCAGCACTTGTGAGGTAGAGACAGGAGTAACTTAGTGCTACATGAAACTCAATCTCAAGAAAGAAAAACATCACCCAAGCTCCATAAGACATTCACTCTACCCTTTAGCATGGCTCTGAATCCCTATTCCAGAGATTGCAGCAGAGGCCCAATGGGAAGCTATTCCTAGGAAGAGGTGGGCATTGTTAGTACCAGTCTGAATTTGCTCTCTGGGCAGCCTTGGCAGGGAGTCACCCTCACCTCAAGTCCACTCACACTGCTGGGGCCCCACTGGGTTGATCACTTCCCTTAATGTGGTCTCTTGGAAAATAGATTCCGTCCTTACTGGATTAAAAATGATTGCAATTGAACAAAGTGGCCACTTCCCGTCTTAACATCAACAAATATGTCACATAGATTAGAGGGACAAGTGCCTGGGGGCTTAGAAAACTAAACCAAACCAAATCAAACTTTGCTTTAAAGAGGCTGATACAATCTCAACCCATTCATTGGCAAGGTTGTTCGTTAACCAGAAAGCTGGACCAGAATGAGCCCAGGGGAAAGGCAGGGTAAGGGCCAGCAGCGTCCTGACACTGTCCATATGTACAACCATGCTCATTCACTGAGGCTGCTGTAACAAAGTTATTTCTCACAGTTATGGAATCTGTGATGTCCAAGATTGAGATGTCAACAGATTTAGGCCAGAGAGACACCCTATGTCTTCATGCATAAGAGACAGAGGAGCCCAGGGGACAGGTGTAATATATGTACACATTGCTATTTGTGGTGGCAGGGGGAGAGTTAGGGAGGGGGAGACAGGATCATCATTTCATGATGCATCTGCTACTCAGAGGTCCCATGTGGTGATTATATTGTGTCCCCCAAAATATTGTGTACCCTAATAAAACTTATCTGGGGTCAGAGAACAGAACAGCCACTACAGAGGCCAGAAAATGGTGGCACACATGCCTTTAATCCTAACATCTGGAGGTAGAGATCCATCTGGATCTCTGTGAATTCAAGGCCACACTGGAAACAAAGCCAGGCATGGTGGCACACACCTTTAGTCCCAGGACTTGAGATTTCATGTCTTGTTTGGGAAAGACACATGCCTTTAATCCCAGNATGTGATGGCAGNAAGCAGAAAGGTATATAAGGNGTGAGAACCAGAGANTAGAGGCCTCTTAAGCTTTNAGGCTTTGAGCAGCAGTTNAGCTGAGATTCATTNGGNTGAGGACTCAGAAGCCTGCAGTCTGAGGAAACAAGATCAGCTGAGGAGTTGGCAAGGTGAGGAGGTTGGCTGTGGCTTGTTCTCTTTCTCTGACCTTTCAGAATTTACCTCAATACCTAGCCTGGTGTTTTTTATTAGTAAGACTGTTTAAGATTTGCATTACAGTCCCACTTTCAAATCCCACTTGTTTGAGAATGGAGATTTCTGCATATGACCAGGGAGGGACACAAGCATTTCAACCAAGCAACAGTGGAAGTCTGGGGAAGAATATGTTGCAATCTGCCCCACAGTCCCTGGTTTCAACTTGCATCCTGTAACAGAGAAAAGGGTGAAGACAGTCTGAGGCATGCTGGCTTCTGAGTCAGGAGGTGGCTATATGCAGCCAGCTCCATGGTAAGGTACCTCCTTGTGTGTCTCAGAGACATCACAGAATGCCATGGGAAGAGCAGGGATGAGTTAGGAACTTGGGTATACTGATCATGGCTCTGCCACCAACATGCAGGCACCTCATTCCTGTTTACTTTCATGGAAACAAAAGCCCTTTCCTTAGATGTCCTTCAAGGCCATTCTCAAGTATAAAACTCAAACATTCTTTTTCAACTGAAAACATTATTTTTACTTTCTTTTTATTTATTCTATATGTCTTTTTTATCATGTGTCTTCTATATGTCTTTTACATCATGTATCTTGAACCCATTCATTTTCCTGTCCCTTCACATCCACCCTCTGCCCCTGAATCCCCCATAAAATAAAACAAAATTTAAAATGAGGAAAAAATAAAAAATCTCGTCATGGAAGCTTCAGTGTGACACAGTGAGTCAGTCATGCAGTAAACCCCTTTGTCCATATGTTTTTACTTGCACATGTTCATTGCAAAGAGTCATTGGTCTGGTTCAAGGCCTCTGGTTTCTACCACACTATTGACGCCAGGCCCTCACTAGGACTCTTTTTGGATATCCTGTTGTCGCCCAGTGTTGTGGAGTTCCTGCAGCTTTGGTCTGCAGGTCAGGTTCCTTCACGTGCTCCAACAGATCATAGATGGGGTGGATGTTGGGGCAGGCCAAGTCATAACCCTGGTTCTGTTCTGGGCCTGGGCAGCTGCAGGGTTGGTCTGCCCANCAGTTCTCTCCTGTCCTCACTACCAGGGTGAGCCCTGCAGCATTTCCCCAGCTAATTCAACTCTTGCAGCAATGAGTGAGGAGTGGGGCCAGTTCTCCTGTCTTCGTGTTCTCAGGGTCAGCTCTCTGACACCTACATCATTATGGCCAGCTCTATTGTGTTGCCAGGTGGGGTACAGGGGCCACTCTCCTGAGTGCTGCAGCTGGTCTGGGGCAGGAACAGTCCTCTTATGACCCCAGGGCCAGCTTCTCCACCTGACTCAGGCGTTGATGGGAGGAGGGGAGGGCATTTCTCCTCTGCCCATGCTTCCACATGTCAACCGAAAATATTTTGATGTAAAAAAAATGCATTTGCATTTCCTACACAGAAATCAGAAAGAAATGGAAAAAATATCAAGTCTCAAATCACATTTCCGAGAAGTAAACATCATTTACAGACTTGTGTTATGGTCCTGTGGACTTTCGAAACTAGGCATGCATTGCTTGTAGTATTTATGAATGAAATATGTTGCATTGTATGGAGGCTATATGGGAGCTCCAGTTAGTAAATCAGACATTATTAAATTGATAGAATAGTAAGCTGATGTTTGTGACAGAAGCACTGGAATTTGTACCAAGCCTCTCCTTGTGTGCTTGCATTCAACTGTGATCAGCCTATGAATGTCAAGCTGGTGGTGGCCCTTTTGTGCTGAACACCAAATTATTCTCCTAAGGTTGATGACAAGAAGCTAGAGATAGGTCCATGTAAAACTGTTCAAGAAAGGAAGCCCTGTAAAGTGGTTAGCTTGNAGCACTTAAGGGATTTGTCAATGAATCTCAGGCCCAGGGTGCCATGGAAGAGTCCCTTGGATGATAGAAATGAACAAATAAAAGCTTTGACTCATTTTAAAAATAATTATTTAAAACATTTATGCGTTTGTGTGTCTGTATGTGGGTATATGCACGTTGAGTNTGGGTGTCTANTGAGCTCANAGTTGTTGGAGCCCCCTTGAGGCTGTAGTTAGAGATGCTTGTGAAGCACCATCATGGGTGCTGGGAACTGAATTGAANTCTTAACCACTGAGCCATCTCTCCAGACCAGATTCTGCTCATTTAAAATAAATAAATACAACATATACTTCTAGAAAAGGGTCATAGCAGATGCATAGCATTACCATATACTTACTTCAATTTAGTGTGCCATATAAAATTCCTGTGTCTTATTTAGATGTTGGTCAAAGGCTGTGGCAAATGCGTGCTCCATCTTTCATTATTGCTGTGTGTGGAGGATGTTTTGTACTTCCCTGACTCATAAACGATGCTATGATAAACATCCTGATAATTCCTTTTCACATACATATTAGTTTAATACACAATTTTAGCATTTTCTCTGGTGATTGAACTCAGGTCCTATGCTTGTCTTGCACCAAATGAGCCATCTTTACAGCCCCTCATAACCATTTGTTATGTCCCCCATTGTCATGATTATAGAAGCAAAAATGGGTGACATTTACTAAGAGCCAATAGCATAAGCCACCCTGGACTTAATGTTCTCTGGTGTCGGGGGAGAGAAAGGCAGGATGTTTGAGTCAAAACCTCAGTTCAGAGTTTAGGGAAGGACATCCCTGCTCCAGGCTGTCCCTACTCGAGAGTGCTCAATAAGCAGAGAGCTAGTGGTGTTGGGGGGCTGCATGTTGTACCCACCACATGGGGAAGAACTTATGGGATACACCTTGATTTTGAGCACTCTGGAACCTNCACAAAACCCTGGGAGTGCACCCTTGAGTAGCGGGAGTCGTGGAGGAGGAGGCAGGTCATTGTGTTGCTTGGAAATCAGAACGTTCTCTGATAACAATCATTGCTCAGTTATTCCCTGAGGAAAGAATGAAGGGGTTCTCCTTCACTGACTCTTGGAATGCCTTTTCATTACCTTGCTCGTTAGGATGGGAAGAATAAAACTTGAGGTCTCCTAAGCAGGTGCCTGCCAGATCCTTGAGATGATATGCCAACAGCTTCGAGTTCCTGCATGAATAAGAAAGAAAACGTGGGAAGAGATGGGGCCAGTGAGCTCTGAGAAATGAACAGACATCCATGTGAGTGCCAGAAGGCAGATGGAGCCTGTTTGTACCCATTTCACAGGTGGGTGCCCTCAGGACACAAAGGTCCAAGTCATGGGTCCCACCCTAAACAAGAGAGCTTTGGCAGGGCTGGAGACTCATCATTTGTCCACGAATGGACATCTCCCCTCACTGGCATTACTGTTGATAGAATAGAGTGAGGTAATGTCTCAGCGTGTTCACTATAAACTATAAAATATTATATGTCTATATGAGAGACGACTATGGCTTATAAAGCTAAATTACAACAAATTTTAAAGGAAAAGATGCAGAATGCTAACTTTTCATACTGTTTTCCTAATGGAACTCTAAGAAAAATGAAGAACACATACTGAATTCTGCAATGTGATCCCAATGCTTCTAGGGTGTTCACTTACTTAATACTCCCAAGAAACTCAGACCATTGTCCCAATCTTACCAATGAAAATCATGTCCAGANAAGTGAATTAGAATAAATCATGTCCTATATATAGCTGATAAGTGTGATGGTTTTCAGTCTGTGATGTGTTCCTAGGTCACACAAAATGTACCTGAGTCCCTATATACCCTCCTGTCCCAACACTAATAAAAGAGAACATGGCTTTGACTGGAACATGAATGTGCTGGAACATGAATCTAGGCCAGGGTTGGGCTTAGTTGGTGCATCACTTGACGAATAAGCATGAGGACCTGAGGTCCATCCCACATGAAAATGTTCAGTCAGCNTGACCTACTTAGTGAGCACTAGGTCAATGAGAGACCCTGTCTCAAACCACATAGTGGATGAATGAAATGACACTGAAGTTCTTCTCTGGCCTTCACATGCAAATGCACACATATGCACATGTTACGTCCTACACACACACACACACACACACACACACACACACACACATTGACTCATATAAACATACATTACCCCAAAACACAAAAGAAGAAGTCTAGACTGAACTAAAAAATTGCTCCTTGTTTTCCAGCATAAATGAGGCTGACCATTCCAGCCAGGAACCCAAGAGATTCAGCTGAACTATGACCCAGAGGACCCCATGATATTTTCCTTCTGTGCCAAATATGCAGATGGGCTCTGAAGACACCCATCTCCCCTCAGTGGAAATCATGAATTTTTATGAAGCTGGTCCAGAATTCCCAGAATCCAGTTGGGTGCACTTTGCAGACCCCAAACTGCCTTTGCCATGGAAGGTTTCATTGCTTGCACCTGCTAAAACATTCGAGGCATTTGAGAGGCAGTGGACACATTTGCTTTCCATTTTTTCTGGCTTGAGAAACCTTTGAAGTGTTTAATAGTAGAGCCCGGGAAAGGCCTCCGCCTCTTAATCATTTACTCCCAAGGCACATTCACGGCTGGTAGCCTGTCAAGCAGAAACTGAATGGAGCCCACTTTATTAAGTGTCACATGCCCACTCACTGTTCATTAAAGGTGTTTTAAGGTTTGAATTATGTAATTTATGAGAAAAAGAAATAAAAATTCCATTGTTTTATTAATATGTGGTCCCAGAAGGCAAGTTGAGCTCAAGGACCCGAGGTGGCTAGAGGTGGCCTTCTGCTCCCTGCCATCTGTGTTCCTCCCATATCTATATCATTCCACCCTGGCCAGAAGCCCAGCCAGTGTGCAGGGCTCTNGGGAGGACCATCCCAGACTGTCCCTCAGGCCCGATGTGACAAGNAAACTGGGTCCCTACTTTCTGTGTCCTCTGTCCATTTTCTGAAAAGGTTTAAGACAAACAAGGAAGAAAAGCATTCCTGGAGTGATTCCAGGTGACCTGTGCATTGCAGTCATCAAGAATGAATGTGGCTGCCCCTTAGGAGGGACGGAAGTGGCCTGGGTCCTGGGCACCACCTCAGGGTGCCAGCACCTGCTTCATAGAGATGACCTCATTGCATGAATGGTCACCATTGCTGTAGGGATCATCCCTATTCTCCAGAAGAAGAGGCAGTGGTGTCAAGGTCTGTC
>LZPO01097095.1:1072131-1085813 GCA_001675575.1 Neotoma lepida
CCTAACAGGAATGGAGTACAGAGGAGTTGTGAAGTCTGGCTGAGGCCTGGGCAGGGCAAGCAGGAACTGAATTTCTATTTGCCATATCTTTTGTAGCAGGAGCAGAGTAGGGAAGGCACAGTTTGCAGGAGGTGAGGTGGTAGGTCAAATTTTACAATGGACGTCAATCATTAACTCACTTAATTCTGAATGATCAATTCCGCTGATGCTGATAACCTGATAGTGCTTGCTGNTGGCAATCTGCACCAGAGTCACTGCTGCCTTTGATCTGCCAGCCCAATTTCCATAGGCAGTAAAACCACAGACCTCTGCTGGGGCCACGGGCTGGAGAGTTCTGACATCTCCCAGAGCATCATGGGAGCTCTGAGCTGCTTGTCTTGAGATGCCCAAAGAACTTTGAGTACTGGCTATAGAAGCCATGGAAAATCTACTAAGTCATTCACGTTATAGATGGTTTCACTTTGGGCTCAATGCTGGATCACAGGAAGGAGTAGCTTATTTCAGTCAAGAGAGACAGGCTGGTGAACAGTCACAGAGTGCAAGCCTCCCTGGATACCTGGCTGGGGCATACAGCCAACTGTGGGAGAAGGAAGGACATTGGGGAAGGCTTCCCTGAGGAGGCCATGCCTGAGCTTAAACTGTAAACTGGTGGAGGAGGAAGCTGGGCAAAGGGCAGAAGAGAAAGACAGGCTCAGAAGGACTTTCTGCGCCCTGGGAAGTAATCTGAAATTTGTCTGAGTACAACAGGAAAGCATGGGTGAGCTTTAAAAGGAGAAAGGGTAACACAAGTAGATTGCTATTTCAGAGAAGGGGATAGTTAGCATACACAGTGCAGGGTGACCAGATTGGAGTCTGACATCTGCAGGGATGCTATATAGAGGGACATTTGGGTTAAGCAAGACCTAGCCCAGGTGCACATGCTGCCAGGGGACATAAGAAATGCCTACCACCCACAGCTGGGTCCTAGGACATGACAGTCCCTTAGAGTCACTAATGACATGACTGTAGTACTGTGTTGAACCACACTGTAAGGGTAGAACTCAGGGAAGTAGACACAGCCACAGGGAAGAAAAAGCTCAGAATATATCCAGAGAGTGCTCCTTTTTCAACTATCGTGGGATTTAACTAAATCCCTGGAGCTGGATAATACAGGGGATTGAAAATCAAGGAAAATTTTCTTTGGATTATAGACATGCATTGTGTAAAGGCTATCCCAGGGCAGCCATGGGTAGTGGCACAGACNTGTCATGGTGGGGATCCTGGGGGACANACAAATGCTGCCAAGCATCATGGCATCTTGGCTTAAGTGTTGGAGGTTACATATCTTCATGAGGAATCTGTGGATTGAAGAGGCAATCGCCATACCCTTTAAGAGCTTAGGCCATTTTTGAAAAACATGAGTTTGCTGTAACTTCAGGTAGTAATGACTTTTTAGCTAATTGAACATTTATTAAGTGCTTTTCAATGTATTCTCACGGTAGCTCTCTTGATTCCCTATCCCTAAGAAGTAGGCAGAGTAGGCATCATGACATTCATTGTCAGTGATGGGAAAACTGAGGCTTGAAGAAAAGGAACCATTGGTACAAGGCTACTCTGCAGAAAGGTGTGTAAGCTNGTCCATGGCTACTAAAGATGTTCTTTAGTATCCAGGGACTACAGAAATATCCAGCTCTGTGGTAGAGACATGAATGGACACCAGAGAGAGGAGAGGAACTGATGTAGGATCTGCTCTCTGGTGCTGCTTTTCGGTTTTCTCTTCATCAGGCTATTTTCACAGGAAGGCTCTTTCTGACCCCCTGGAGAGTGGAGTCCTGTCTTGAACCCCTTGCTTGNTTCTAGAAGATGCTGTTCACTTGGATNTGTGTAATACTGTGTCTTTGGCAGCGATTCAGCATGCCAGGAGTGACCTGGCAAGGGAGAGNGTGGCCTGGCCACTTGCACCTTTTTCCTGTGGATGAAGAGTTGGGGCCAGGTGAGTTGGAGGATCCCCTCCAGTCTAGAGATGACTGGCTTCTGCTGCCATCAGCTATGCTACAAGAGTTCCTAGGGCTTTAGGGACNAATGGCCATGGGNACAGGTGNTAGATCTCATGGCAATTCTGACTTGTGAGAAGCTGAAACAGAGAGTGTAGGTCTTACTACCCACCTGCCAGAAGTCAAAGTCACAGACACAAGCTCCATGAAGTTGACATTTAGCACTCTCTTGGGTGGTGTGTTGTCCAGAGGGACCACTTTGTCCACTTAGAGGAACAGTTCAAGACCCCATTCTGCCTGCACAGCCAATTCCAGGGGAACAGGAANGGGACACTGAGCCTCAATTCGGTGCTCCCCTGTTGCTGAGCACCTTGAAGGTTTCTAAGGAGTCCTTTCNCCCCATTCTTGGATAACTAGTNTGGTCCATAGAGATTACAGAGGTTCAGGGTGGAGCCCACTCATTTCTGAGTCATTCCAGTGGTTGTTGGTACCTCATGGCTAGTGGATGTGCATCCTCACACAGNACAGAGGGTTTGGGCAGGAATATGTAGGAAATTAGGCTTAGAAGNCCACAATTTCAGAGGATTCTGTCATTTGTAAAATTGTCACCNACTTTTTGATTTCCAGTACACTGGGTATTTTTGAAAGCATCCAGTTATTGAATGAACTGTCACCATGAAGGTTTTGACNCATGGATGGCATTTGTNCTGGAGGGGACAGGAAATGAACACAAAGACTCTACATGCCATCAAGTGATGGCAAGGACAGGCCCTGGCCTGCCAAATGTGGGAGGTAGATTTAGTACTATGGGAATTAGCCCCAAGTTGCCATCTGAAATCTGGGGGTGGCCATAGACTCCTTGGCCAGGTGTTCCTTCCCTGAGGGGATGGATGAGTGACATGGGAGTGGCTTGAGCTGTCCCTGTAGGCTGCCTTGGCCCATCCAGAGTGACCTCCTCACTCGAGGCTCCCCTTCAGTTGACTTTCAAAGTATACTCCAAAAATAGATGTTCTGAAAGCCCCACACAAACTTGAAAATGTATGGTCTCATTTCAGTAACAACAACAACAACAACAACAACAACAACAACAACAACATACCTCTCTAAATCAGACATCTGGGTAAATGCTTTGCTTTATAAGACTTTCCTTTCACCAAGTGTCAAATCGGGTTCTGGAAGGAACTCTCTAGAACCGTGAGTTATTTTTCCCTTGAATGGATTCTATTGGAACTTAGAGTTTGAGAAACTTAGTAAAACTGACACTAGCCTACTCCATAGATCAGGAATAGGGCAAATAACAAGGAGAGACAAGGCCACTCTGCCTCAGCCCTGCAGGCTGTGGATGATATGAATGGGGAGCATCTACTGGGGCCCACTTGA
The DNA here is from genome assembly GCA_001675575.1 of Neotoma lepida. Lineage (NCBI taxonomy): Eukaryota > Metazoa > Chordata > Mammalia > Rodentia > Cricetidae > Neotoma > Neotoma lepida. The sequence continues at coordinate 1,075,485 of LZPO01097095.1, forward strand.
TCTTTTTCCATGCTCTCTCCTAAAGCTGGCTTCAAAACAGATGAAACCTGGTTGAGGTGGCATGGCTGCCCAGCAGAGTCCCTGGAGACAGCTCTATGTTAAATGATAGTCATCTCCTGATTAANCTGCTACCCTCTCTGGGCAGGTCTCTGGGAGTGTGACTAGGTTTCTGGCTCAGCAGCCCCACTCTGGAAAACTGCACCCATGCGGTAATCATTGAAGTCATTCATTCATTGATATCTCATGATACAGTGGCAGTGCCCAAGGTGGCTGCTGCCATCACTTCCCTTTTATCAATCAGTAAGATTTGCAAAGGCAACATTTCCAGCACCCCACAGCCACTTCTGCCTGGTGGTTGCCACAGATGGGCTTGCTACATGCCAGTGTGGGCAGTTTCTTGCTCTGGGTGCTGCTGGGGATGAGTACTGTCATCAACATTACACAATGGGCAGAACCACTTACCCAGAGCATCCAACTTGGTATCCAGCACCTGGGGCTGACAGTTTGGGTCCAGCTTAGTTCATCCATCTCTCCTCCTGTCTTCCTTCCAGGTGTGAGGCAGAAACAACTTAGCTAAAGTGACTTGTGGAGAACTTTCAGGAAATCCAGTTGCTAGGAGCACGCATGTCTCTGGGGAGGACTACAGGCAGGGGCTGGTGAGGTCACTTTCTGAACTGGGGAATTTTTTCTGATGAGCTTCCGATATAGACATCTGGGCTGACCTGACCTGGGCAGACCCACTAGGCTTGGAGAGCTGTTAGGAGTTGGTATCAGGGGGTCATTTGTCTTTTGTCTCAGGAGGCAGTGAACCTAGGGCCTCCTGAGCAATGGGACTGGGGACAGGGAGGGATGTCCCACACTCTTTCTGCTTTCTCTCATGAAGCTTCTAAGGAAATTTCGTTGTATTGTATTTACAAGGCATCCCCAACTGTCAGCTTCCTCGAACACAATGTATTTAATAAAAAGCCATTAAGCCTTGTAAAGCTGTCAGAAACCTAAATGACACTTGTAATAAAATCTTGTCGGGTGACCTGTGCTGGTTAATCAGGCCCTGTGACATCATCGCCCTCGAATCTGTCTGATACCCCNGGCGTGAGGTATGTTTAGACAGCTTTATGATCCACACGGATTTGAGTTATTAAAATTGTACAGTTTTGCAAGGAATTTGGGATTTAATAAAACAGCAGAAAAACTACAAAAGGAACAATAAGCCTCGGCCAAATCCTGTCTCCCTGCATGCTGGGGTCGTGCGCCCAGGCTGACTGCCTGGCCAGGGCCTACGCCAGGTGTTCACACAGGCAAGTTAATGTATCTATAACGGGTTTATCTGGCATTCTCAAGGCGGGCAAGTCAATTACATCTTTCCCAATGACTTCAAGGTGGTGAACTATGCTTACACGTAGATTTATGGATTTATTCAGATTACAAGAAGATATTACCACCAATGCCAATTCACTCTAATAAGCCACTTTGAGCAAATCCAATTGCTAGATTGTAAATATCCTTGGCTCTGCCTACCCCCTATGGTTTCCAGGCCCTCAGTCCCTTTAAGGCATAACTCTCTCTTGAACTCCACAAAGCCTAACTTCATGTAACCAACAGGATGACAGAAACAGACAGACACACACTAGGGACTCCCATCTATACATTTAAACTAAAGGGACACATTAAAAAAGCATTGGGCACAAGAAAATAAATCATACCTAGTCTCCTGGCATGAACTGGCACAACACTTCTGATATCTCAGCCAAATTATTCCATTTGTTTCTAAAGATATTTTAATCCCACATGACCTCAAACTTCCCGTGAACCAGGGCCTGGACCCAAGGCCGCCCACTGCCTTTGCAATAAATCCATTGTCTCCCTTTCTCGGCCCTCAACTCAGGCCCATAGATCACCCCTCCCTGCATCTTGCTTCAATTACTCAATTAAGTGCAGTAAAGTTCTTGTAGGTTTTTGCAGATGTCGCTTTATTATCAAGGCCTCAGATGAACACAGGAGTTCAGGAGCCGAGGTTATGGGGAGGTTGCTGGGGGAAGGGCTGGGACTGGGCACTAGGCTATTTCCAGAACCTGCAGAGGCCAAAGCCCTGGAGAGGGCAGGGGCATCGTTCCCAAGGCTGTTCATCCTGTTCCCTTCACAGTTTTGGGAATTTGTGATGTTATCTCTCTGAGAAACTGCTTTAGGAGATGTAGGTATTCCACCTTCCAATGAGATAGTGCTGTGATTAACAGAGACTTAATTGGGCCATTTATCAAGAGAAGGACCTGCCCCCAAGTCAGTGGGCTAAGTAAATTATGACCCACCTTGCAGGTGTTGAACTGGCAGCCCTATTACTCTTCTCGAAATGGTCTTCAGAAGATTTTATATGAAAAGATGATTTATTGCCAGGAGGAATTCGATGGAGCTTATATTTTTCCTGAGTGTGGCAGGATTCTGCCCGGCCCCTCTTCNTTCATGCTCCAAAGAGGGCTGTTGAAAATTAAAATCACAGAGACTTGAGTGAGTGGGAGCCAGAAGGATATTTAGAAATTTATGAGCACTGTCAGACCACTTTACAGATGGTAAACTGAGGCACAAGTAGAATAAGTCAAATTACATAGCCACTTAGTGCACTGACAAAAGTATCCCCATGCCATGTGCTGTCTCTTATACACATCTAGATGTGTATAAGAGACAGTATTTATACTAAAAGCATATCTCAGTTAAACAATTTTCCTGAGTTTGTGTGTGCATGTATACATATACAGGTGCATGTGTGTTTAGGTACAAGTGCACATGTGTACCTCTTGTGGAGACTGGAGGGCAGCCTCAGTTGTTCCTTAGGTACCATCCACCTCATTTTTTGAGACATGGTCTTTCAATGACCTGGAAATCACCAAGTTTGCTAGGCTATCTCTCTAGCAAGCTCCAGGGTCATTCNTGTGCCCACAGTCTCAGCATTGGAATTACAAGCCTGTGCCACCCCTGGCTTTCACTTGGACATCTACTAAGGTCCCTTTCCTTGCAAGGTGAGAACTTAACTGACCAAGCCATCTCCCCAGCCCATTCATCTTTTTATTTTAATTAAAAATTAATTAAAATTAAATAAATTAATTTAATTAAATTTTAATCAATTTTTAAAAGTGTTTTCTCTAGCTGATGAAANGGAATTTCTTTAAAAAAAGAAAGAGCAAGAATTCAGCTCTGAGTATTTTATATGCCTTATACATCAGGGAGTTTCTCAACCTTTGCTTTACTGGCAGCTTGGTCCTCACCATTCTTTGTGGTGAGAGCTATCTTATGATGTTAATGGCATCTTTGGGTGGCAGCATCCTCTTTCAGGGTTAATGATAACTAAAATGATCCACTGAAGGCAAAATTGTCCCTGGTTGAGAAACTCTGCCTGAAAGTTCTACCATCACCATTTTCTTTATCACCACAAAGTTAATATGAGTAACAGTAGTGAGCACTTACTGGGTGTGAGTCATGGCTAAGTACTAGCTATACATTCTCTAAGGCCACCTGCTAACTCTCCTATATATGTATCATTANTGCTCCATTTTACAGAGGAAGGAAGTCTGGGTGCAGTGAGGTGAAAGTTCACATACGGCAGAAGAAACTCCTACACAAAGGATAAGGCTATGGAATTCAAAAATTTTAATGATGTGATGAAACTGTACCATTCCTCTTTCTGTTCTCTCAGTAGTAAACTTGTCTTTGAGGACTTGTTAGGATACCAAGTCATCTTGTTCCCACATGAAAGAGGAAAATGCACTGTGTGACTTGCCCCTAGTAGGACCGACTTCTGTTCTCGAAAGAGCAGCTCCTCTCTCCCATGGAAGGAAGCATCCCTGCATGCATCCATGCTCACTGAACACTGCAAAATTGGGAACACCTGAGCAACAATATTTGCTTGAACTGGGTGGGAGATGCTTAGGCTGGCTTTCTCCCACAAGCTGGGAGTACTGTATGTACCCCAGGGCTGGAAGTAGTCTGATCCCTGGGCTAGGAAATTCCCAGGTAAAAAAGTGCCTGAGACCATGGCTCTAAAAGCAATGCCTGGATTTTGAGTCAAGAAATAAATTCACAGTAAAGCAGTAATGTGAGGTGAGATCCAGCCATTTGGAGACTTGGGGCTTATGTCCACCTGCAGTTGCTCTGGCCCATGGGATCTGGGATGTTTTTAGATAAGCATGATTACAGCCTGATTCATTATCNTTATCATTGTTTCAGAGAACCCCACACAGGGCTCCAGATTCTGTGACCCGAATCCTTGGGTTCATCCAAGTGAAAGAAAGTTCTATGCCTCTTTAATATTTCTTCATCTATTAATTTCATTTGCTTGTGAGCTTTCTCTCGTTCTCTCTCTCTCTCTCTCTCTCTCTCTCTCTGTCTGTCTCTCTCTCGTACACTCATGTCTTGAGGACAAATGCTAAGAAATGTGTCATCAGGTGACTCTTGTCATTATGGGAGCAGCATAGACTGTACTTTAATGCAGTCAGTAGACTGTAAAGCCTCAACGCTATAGGCTCATCACCCTGCCTGGCNTCTTGATGACAAAAGTAGATTAGGNCAGCAGGAGCCAGGTGAGGCTGATACTGGCCTGGCCCTGCATACTGTTTAAAGCAGGAGTACACTTTACAGTAACTGCAAACAATATAGTAAAAACGTGGACCAGGAGCTGAGTTATTGACATCCAGTATCACATAGACACATAACTATGCATGATGCCTGGCAGTGGAGTGGGTTTGTTTTTACCTCTACCATTGCATACCTGTAAGGAACGCCTTAAGCTACATTGTAGAGTCCACACTGTCAGGAGACAGTAGGGGTTTTTCCATCTCCACTATAATCTTGTGGGACCACTGTCATGAACATGTTTGCTGTTGTTGAAAACAACATGAGACACATTTCCAGTAGGTCATGCTAACTCCTTCTGAAAGAGTCTGTGTGTGAATATGTAAACATTGACAACATGACAGCTAGGGCCTGCACCCCAGCCTATGTAGGCAGAAGTTCCTATGTAGGCAGAAGTTTCTGTCCTGCCAGCAACTCTGAAATACCTAGCAGCTGCTTCACAAATTACCACACAGAGGCTTATATTAATTATAAATGCTCCTTGGCTGNTGGCTCAGGCCTATTATTGGCTAACTCTTACNTTTAAATTAATCCATATTTTTTTAATCTATGCTTTACCATGNGGTTCATGGCTTGTTACTTCATTTTCCACGTGTGTTGCTTCCTCCGAGTCTGAATGGTGTGTCTGGACTCTGCTCTTCTTCATCTTGGCCCTCAGTTTGATTGTACCACCTAACCTTATCATGCCTCACCATTGGCCCAAANTGCTTTATTGTCAACCAATGAGAGCAACACATATTCACAGCGTACAGAAGGACATCCCACAGCACCCCTAGATGTGGCTGGCAGAGAAAACAGGCCAGGTGAGGACACTTCTAGTCAGAGGCAAACTCCTGGCTTGTGGGGGTGGCTTTCCCCAAGTTGTGTTTCAGTTAAGGACCTTTGAGTTTCTCCCACCTGTTTTGCACTTTTACTCCAACAAAACCCCTTGCTTTGCTCATCTAAGTGGCTTATCTTTGAAGAATACTCTGCCAGCTCTGAGATGCTGTTCAGAATGCAGGCACTGGGTTTGGCTCCCANGATGTCATGTTCATGTCTCTCTCACTCTCTGTAAGCTAATGCTAGGATGTGCAGGNACAGGGAATTCTCAAATGAATAATAGCAGGCACGAAAGGACAGGTGACTCCAGTGACTCCTGTCTGGAGAGGGAAGGAGAGAGAGAAGGACAACAGAGCCCTGTCAAGCCTATGGATATCTGCCCAGTGTTTTTGTCATTCCATGGGGAACTACAGTTCCATGTGCACCATGCTAGCCACATGAGCTGGACACTCATAATTAACCTCANAGAGGGTGTGATATGTAACCACAGGAAAAAGGAGGCTAAGAGAGAATAGGGCCTGTTTAAGACCATCTGGCNGCTCTTGGTTACACGTGGATTTGAATCCTGAACTGTCCTGCCAACTCCNTTATGCCCGCTGCTGGATGAAGCTTCCATGTGTTGCAGCAAGTATCCGACTCTATGGATATGGAGGGAAAGACATGAACATGGCATCTTATGGGAGGCCTGTGCCTTCTTCTCCATGCATTTGGGGGCTCTAGCAGGGACACCTCTCTTTAGCAGGTAGCAGCAGATTTACTCTATCCTTCTCCTTCTCCAATGGCTTACATTCTCTGTGGAGCAGGCCCCTTCCCTGGGGGTGCTTAATGGCATCCTCTTGTAGCCCCCAGCTCAGTCTTCATAAAGACTTGCTGATGGGCTGTGGATCGATCNAGGGTTCAGTTGTGATAGGTGTGGAGGGACGTGCTAACCGCTTCTGACTACTGCTGTGGCTTGTGGCCTGTCTCCAGGCCCCGCCTGAAGTAACCAGCTCATAACACACCTCCCCACCCGCCGAGAAAAGAGAGAAAGGCAATCATCTCAGATCAAGATGTGAAAACCTGCTTGCTTGCCTTCTCTCCCCGACATTTCCCACCCTCCCCCTTTCTCTGACTTCCCTAGACATGACATTGACTTTAGTCAGAGGGAAGATAACACTGGTCACTCAGTTGCCTGGGTGTTAGGGTACAGAAGATGCGACTGATCCCAAAGGAGGTAAATGTCAAAAATCCAGTTCTCTTGCAGAAGGCATGGGGCATTTTATTAAGAAAATACTTGCTGTATTGGCTATTCTTAAAATTCCACCAAAGCATAAATCTGAGTTTATGGAAAGTAGAAGAGAAGGACTGAAGTCCATTTGAGTTTGAGGGTGCTCTTATCTGGGCAGAAAAAAGCCCCATCCTTTCTCTCTGGCTGACATGCCACATGTTCTGGGTTTCTGGGTACCACTGGCAGCTAGATCCAAAATTATGCTGGTGATCCACACTTGTCATCAAACATCACTTTTTAAGCAGTGTCGTGTCCCCAACATTGGGAAAGCTGTGGGAATCAGTAGCCAGATGATGCCTTCCTGCTGTCCAATGGGCTTCAGAGATAAGCATCAGTTGGGTAGTCTCGTGAATAAACAAGATGGAGGGTTGGCATGAGGACTGTGAAAAAAAGGAGAGGCTATGATGAGATGTGAAGGTGGCCCGAGAGGTAGCTGCTCTGAGGAAAGGGTACTTTGTGAAGAACTTTAGTTGGAAATGAAAACAAACAGCAACAGAATGTGTGAGAGAAAGGGGTCAAGGGAAACATGTGNTTCATTTGAGGGTCCAGAGGAAGACTGGGGTAAAGGCATAGCCTTGGAGGGTGAACAGACAGAACATTCTAGAACCTGCCAAGATGACAAAGATGGCTTTCTACAAAACTGAGAGGTGACCTGTCTTTAGTTCTTCCCCCTGTGTCTGCCTTTGCCATATACCTTTTCATTGCCATATCTGCCCTCCAGAAATAATGTCCTCCTGCTGTCTCCTGTGGAGCCTCAATGGGACTGGACTAGGCCCACTGCATAAGTGAGGCAGTTGTGTAGCTTAATCTGCTTAAGGCATCCCCTGGCAGTAGGATCGGGATACATTCCTGGTGCATGAGCAGGCTTTTGGGAGCCCACTACCTATGGTGGGACACCTTGCACAGCCTTGAGGCAGGGGGAGGGGCTTGGACCTCCCTCTACTGGATGTACCAGGCTCTGCTGACTCCCTATGGGAGGCCTTACCTTCTTGTACGAGGGAATGGGGGGTAAGTTGGGGGAGAGAGGCTGGAGAGGCAGGAGGAGGGAAGAGGGGGATTTGTGATTGGTATGTAAAATGAATAAAAAAATTCTTAANAAAAAATAAAAATAAAAATAAATAAATAAGTTCCTACCTGAGCAAGGTAGGGACAAGATGTGGTCTTTGCTCCAAGATGCTAATAGGCTCCTAACTTTCCCCACAGGTACATCTGTGAGTCTTCACAAGTCAGAACTAGGGAAGGAGGTGATGGGAGTTAGGAATGTGTTGGATAGGCTAGAGGTCTGGATACCACTGGAGGCTGTGTCTAGAGAATTCTGGCTGTCAGTCTGGTGGGGGACAAAAAGCCACCTCAGGGAATGAGGAACAGAAGACTGCTGGAAGGCTTGGGCCTTTCATTCCACAGATGAAGGCATTCATCTGGTTAGAGTTTTCCCTTCCAGAAGACTTGATCTGTGTCTTGAGGTAAGCNGTCAGAACAGGACTCCACACCAAGGCCATCAGACACACAAGCATCCCCAGATCTTATCCCTAATGGCCCCAAAGAGGTGGCCAGATTGCCTCCTTATAAAGTCTACAGAATGCTATTGAAATGGCCGTTAAGACAGACAGGCCTAATGGCTCCTTAGACAGCCGGTGCCTCAGATGCTTTATTCTTATAATGACCCCAGGAACACCACCCCACTGTGCATAATTGTGACAGTATCCTAACAATACCAATGAGGAGACTGTCTATTGAGAACTGGCTGCACATAGACCCAGGGCTCCTCCCAAATCCTTCAGGAGTTCTCGAAGTATCCTACCTCTCCATTGAGGTAGCAGAAGTGAGAGCAACAAACCCCTTACCCAGGTCTCAGCAAACACTGAGGACAGCCTGCCCTCTGAGGCTTACCATCCTAGGTTACAAAGTCCCACTTTAAAGCTTTGTTAATTCATGCTGTGTCCAAAACAAGATTTGTCTAGCCATTGGAGAAGTCAGCATTTGAAAAAGGATAGCTAGCAATCCCCAGACCCTCCTTGGTCCCATTTTGCAGATGAGAACAACTTTAGCAAAGGCAGGGGTACAAAGGGAAGTGGGTAAATGAATTACTCCAGCGCGAAGGGACTCAGAGGAACCTCAGAATAGGCAGACATAGGCCAGGTTTCCACTCGGCTGCCTCAGCCACGCTCCTACAGCCCAGCTGATAATTGCTCATTATGTGCTTAATCTGGGCACAGCCGGGCCTGGCAGCAGAGTTGCATCACATCAAAGCAAGCTCTTCAAAGGAGCAGAAAGCTGGCCTCTGGGGTAATTAGCTGAGGGCCTATTCTCTTCTCCTTGGGACAGTTGGGAGGGTTGCAGGCAAGGTCCAAATGGCACAAAGTACACCTCAAGTTGTCAACTCTGGTGAACTCGTAGGCAAGGCTGGTTACTCCATCACCCCTCCCCTCATCCTGGGGATCAAACCAGTGACTTGTGCATGCTAAGTAAGCATGCCCTACTGCTGTTTTCTCTTTTATACTGTTATTTGTCACCCCTCCACCCCCCTCCTCCGCCTGGCCTCTGCTTCCGGGAACACTGTGTGCCCTCTCTCTAGATTACCATATTTTTCTTGCAGACACTGGGGAAAAAAAATACTCATCCAAGCACAAACACCACTACCATGACTCACAGATGAAACCAGAAAGAAGGTGTCTGTCAGAACCTTCCTTGTACACAGAGCTGTTCTGATTTGTGGTATGTGACTCAGTTTCCACAGCTGTGCAAGCTAAGCAGCCCTTGGTAGCAGCCCTGAGTTAAGGATTGCTGGTTCATCTGCCAGAGTGGAACTCTGGGGGTAACAGACCTGGCATGAGACCTCTGAGAAAATCTGAGGATGTGTATGATCACTCGGTGTGACCGCCTTCCCCCTTGCCCGGCTGGAGGGAGAGACAAGGTGATGTTATGCCTCTAATCCCATTTGCAGTCCCCTGTCACTCAGCCAGGTATCCCACTAGCAAGGCACAGAAGTGCAGAAAGTGCTAAGAGACATTATAATGGAGTCTGGTACCTCTTTTTGATGGCCTGTGGGGCNGTCAGACTAACAGGCCTGAGTGAGTTTGACGTATAAGTGGAATGGTGTTGAACTGGCCAGTGGGGTGCAGGAAGCCACTATTCCTTGGAGAAACGATTCTAGGACTGGATGGTGGAGGCAGAGGCAGACAGTTTTAGTGAATGACAGTTCACTCGCTTGGAAAGCAAGGCAAGATTTTATTTTACCCACCTCTTAGCCGTGTTTAATAATGGACATCTTAGATGATANAGTCATTGGAGGAGCCCAACTTCTCTGATCCTAATGAGGAATATTGTCCCAGATGCTGAGCCATTAGACTACAGAATGGAGTGATAGCACAGACAGCAGGGTCTCCTTATCAATGGAATAAAACTGGTCTACTTCCCATTTATAACAATACAGAATTTAGTTGAATTTTGTCTTCATTATAGATTCTGAGGATAGAATCTCTTGGTATCAGTTACTTGCCAAAAGTTAAAAAAGACAACAACAACAATTAAGCACCCATATATAAAAGGTGAAGAAAGGGTAGGGGACATGAAGATCTGGATTTGATTTCCATAATCCAGGTTTTAAAAGCAGGCTGTGATGC
>LZPO01097096.1:0-21012 GCA_001675575.1 Neotoma lepida
ATAGCACATACAGCTGTGTACAGCACCAATACTTGATGAGTAATAAACCACTGTGTTCCAGGGTGGTGTATTTGCTATGTTAAACTTTTAATTGTTATTTCAGGATGTGCTCCTACTTATTCAAGACACTTAACTATGGAACGGTCTGCAACTGCAGAGCCTCTTTGTCTTGTGTTCATCATGTCACTCGATTGCATTATTTTCTCTATGCTTGCTGTAATCTTGTGTTTTGTTTGTCATGGCCTTAAAACAATAGAATATATGCATAAATATGTAAATATACACACACAGATACACACCATTAATAGTATGTAGTCTAAGTGTATAGTAGGTTGTGTAAGCACGTCCCATCGTATTCATACAGTAACAAACCGCTTAATGATTTATTTCTCAGAGCACAGCCCCATCATAACCAGGCATAGTGGCACACCCTTGTAACCCCAGCACTTGGGAGGTGAGGCCTGGCCTACATGAGACTCTATTTAAAAATATATAATATATATCTCCCCATCATTAAGCAATGCAAGTTTGACTTTATTGAATACAGGAAGATAAGAGCTTACACGTGACCCTGTATGATTACAGATATAAATTTGTCCTCCTTTTCATTTTATATAAGGTGGTAATACTGCTTCACCTGACCTCCTAGAAGAATTAAGAAACTGCAAAAAGCACTGGATGCTTGATATATTCCTCCCTTCATGATGAGAGAGAACCATGGGATATTGGCTTACAATGTGTCTTAAGAATGTGAGCCACTTTGGGGCTTTGGGTCACCATATAAAGTCCAACAACCCCAAGGCTTCTGCTCTCTGGGGACATCTTGACCACATGGAGAGACCACTTGCTGGTGGTTGAGACATAGCTGAAATGCTGGACATGTGAGTGAAAGCCCCTAGCTGACTCTAGCCCCAGGTGGAGGAGTAGCAGCCAGACACTTGCTCTGGGTCCTGTCTCATTTCTGGTCCATAGAACCTATGGACCTAATAAGTCGGCTGTAGAACACTTCTGGTTATGAGCAGAGCATCTGGAACAGCTTCTGAGATGAGGCTACTACATAGAATTTGCATTTGTCCAGAGTCAAGGGAGCGCCTTAAAACAGTTTCAGGCTAGGGATCTAAATGTGTGAATTACCAGTGGAAGGCTGATCCTGGGAGAGTGCCTGAGTGCATGAAGGAGAGGAGGGGAGGGGACTTTAGATGTCTGAACTGTTAGTGTGAGGTGTGAGAGAACTCTCAAGCTAATTCTGAAGGGACCTTGTGTTTAACTTTGTCTCGGTGCATGGTGTTGCAAGGGCACTGTGGAAACACCAAAGCACCAAGACGGAGTGTTTACTCTGGCAGTCTGGAACCCCACGCTCTCAGTACAAGTAGCTGTGGAGGCAGGAGGCCCAATGACACAAGTGCTGTGGGCCTTGGAAGTTTCTCTGATGTTAGTAACACTGGGGAGTTAGGCCTGTGATACAATTCCCCCTCAAACACAATAGGCTTATTTTTGATGGCGCCTTTAAATGATTTAATTGTGGGCAAGAGCCAAGAGTCCCCATGCCCTGGGTTGTACTGCTGCCCTTTTAATCCCTGGGCTCCATTGTTCTTCCCCTTACCTTTCTCTCCTAAAAGCTGTAGGCAGACCCTGTAATATCTTTCCTGTCCTTAATACGCTGAAGGTTCTAAAGCCATCTTTCATCAGGTTTGACTGCTCGAAGATGGTCAAGTATCACACCCTGGCCTTGCACGCCTTCTTCATGCCCAAAACAGTGAAAACAAGCTCCACTGATAGCAGTTTCCTAGGGGGCAGAGTCCTTTCCTTTTGCCTTCCTCCCTGGCAGAAACAGGTCTGCTTGTCCTAAATATGCATGTCCATATTTGAGCATCTAGGAGGTGTGAAGGTTCTGTGTAGCAACGCAGCTTCAGAACCGGAGCTCTCAGAGCATGGATAAGCTAGCATCATAGGTCTGGGACCTTTTCAGAAATCAGGTTCTCAAGCCCACGCAGACCTACAGAGAGCTGTGTGTGGTTAGGACCCAGCAATTTGTGTTTAAACACAACCATTGGAAGGGTCTGACAACCCCTGCTGCAGAGGATGCTTAGAGAGGCCACATTGTGGCCTTACTGTATTTTCAGGAGGGATTCTAGCAGGCTAAAAGCTTGAGGGATGGGTGCTGACCTATGTTGCTTCGTTGTTTAAAACTGGCAAGTGCAGTGGTGGTGTGGACAAGCCTTAACTTCAGGAGGCTGCTCTGGCTTCCATGGTTGTGATAACAGACAGTAGAAGGGAGAGTGCCGGGCGCCCCGTTTCCAGGGTTACCTTCTTGCTACTGATAACTGGCAGGAAATTAAAACAATCTGTGATAAAACTTTGTTCTTATTATCCACAGATGGCAGCTTTCAGATATGTGGGAGCAAACCATAAGTAAATGTAGCTGGGAAACTTCATTACTGGAGAAAAATGACTCGGTGTGGTCAAGTTTATAGTCTGGGTTCATTTTAATGAAATGGGATACAGGCAACATATTAGTGTCTCAGCTCTACACAAAGCATGAAGCCTTAGGAGCACAATCAGGTTTCTTCCTGGTTTGATTCTGAGTATATAAACATTTATATGAACTTAAAGTCAAAACCACATGACATGGCCTGGAGAGGTGGCTCAGTGGGTAAGAGCATTTGCTGCTCTTCCAGAGGACCCAGGTTCAGTTCCCAGCACTTCTAACTCCAGCTCCAGGGGATCCAATACCCTCTTGTGGACTCCACAGGCCCCTGCATTCACAGGTGCACATACCCTGCCCCCATACACATAATTAAATTTTTAAAAAAATATTTTAAAAATACGACAAATTAATATTTTAAAAGTTCATTTCCAGCTGTTTCCCTTTTTTCTTATTTATAACCCTCTATATGTGGTGGTATTTTATCTATGTCCCCCAATAAAATTTATCTGAGGATCAGAGGCAAAAGGTCAGCCGCTATCCTTGCAATGTTAGCACATGCCCTTAATCCTATCACCTAGCTGGCAGGGTCTGTCTGGATCTCTGTGAGTTCCAGGTCACATTAGGAACAGAGTCAAGCGAGGAGACACACGCCTTTAATCCCAGCATCAACCATAGAATTCTGGAGGTCTGTACAAAGAGACAGGAAGTGATGTGGCTAGGCTGAGAGAGCCAATGGGAGAACAGAACAGAAAGGAATATAGACGTGGAGGTATAGGAAATCACTCACTCTTTTGGAAGCAGCGGCATTGGTGAGGTGAGCCTGGTAGCTGTTCCAGATTCCTCTGATCTCTGTCAAATTTTCACCCTATTTCTGGCTTCGTGTTTTATTTAACAAGACCGTTTAGAAATAAATCTTACATTTACAAGTAATTGTTTTATTAGCTTTGTGATTTAGACTTCTGTTTCTTTTTGGGGATAAACATATTCATAGGTTACACATAAAAAAAAATGAAGTGAACTTTATTAAGGTACAACAAACATCTCCCAACTCTATAAGGTGAGAGTTGGGACACACACACACACACACACACACACGCGTGTGTGTGTGTGTGTGTGTGTGTGTGTTTATAATGATAACTATATATATGTATATATATGTATATATATATAGTTATATATAGCCACAAGGACAATGACGATATGGGTCTTTTCTATCACCCCCAAAGTTTCTTCCTGTCATTTTGCAGTCAGATCATTTCCCACTTCTCTGCCCCCTGTAAGCCACCTATCTTCTCTCTACTACTACACTTTTGCCTTTCCTAGAATTTCATTCCTAGGACAATCATGTGTCACTATGCGGTTTCTTCAGACTACACATAACTGACGTGAAGAGACTAGTTCATGACTAGGAGACACAGTCTTCTCAGAGCACCCCTGTGTCCATGACCTGTCATTGGCTGGATGGTGCTGTGCAGTGCACAAGAGTAGCCTTTTGTGTTTCCATGTGACTTTATGCCACTAAGAGACTTGAAATAGTGTTAGGTGTCAGTAGTTCATTGTGTTTTTCACTGAGTCATACTCTATTGTTTATACATCAAAGTTGTTGGATATCTTTTTTAAATTTTGAAGTAATTTTAGACTTATGACAAATATGTCATTTTACCAGCTTCTACCAAAAAAAATTTTACATGCTGTAACACTTCAGAAGTCAATATTGGCAAAATGCTGTTAACTACATACTTTATTCAGGTTCTGACTTTAGTTTTAAGTACACTTAGCTGTCATATTTCACTAATCTCATCTCTGACAATTTCACAACTTTTTCATGTTTTTTTTTATGACCTTAATGATTTTTTTTTCAAAAGAATACCAATTAAGCCATGCCCGATGGTACATGCTTATCATCCCAGCTAGTTGGGAAGCTGACCTGGGAGGATTAGGAGTTTAANACTAGCCTAGATCACTTAATGAGACCTGTCCCTAGAAAAAAAAGAAAGAAAGAAAACTCCACCTAGTGATCTTGTAGTGTAGCATGTTCCTCAGTTTTAATACTACAAGGTGGATTCCAATGTCATTATGTCCTAGAATAGGCCAAGTTGCCCCGATCTGCCAGGTTTCTCCACTGAAAAGATGCTCCTTCCCCCATTGTGTGCCTTGCCTAAGGTCCAACAGCCAGCTGGTGACAGAACCAGATTCCACCTTAGCCTGACTTGAGGCTGACTCTATGTGCTGTGTAGTCATGAGAACCTTGAAGCTTTCCTTTGCCAGAGAAAATGAATGCCTGACATCCCATGATTCTCTTCTGTTCATTTAGAAACAATGTTTTGCTTTCGCTCTCGGTCATATTTCTCACGTAACTAAAGATTTTAGTGAGCTGTACGTGGCCTTATCATGATATTGAACTCCTGGAGAAATTCAGAGTACTTCTGGGAATCCCAAGGAGCAATATTGAAACTGCCTTCAGAAATCCAACCAAAGGTTAGGGCAGAGGATTCTGCATGGGATATTTACTTAGAGAATGACAGAGAGCTTGTCCCTGCCTGTTCTTATCCCTGTTGTTCTGTGTATTTAAACCCTACGCATATCCATTCTTACTGGCCACATAGTGACTCTCCTACCACACCATCCCAGACGACTCCAAGTAGACTGATGAAAACAGAGGCTTATGCATGACTCATGCAGAGCTCCTGAAGGTCAGGCAGTGGGGGTGAGCATTTGCACATCTCTGACTCAGAGCCGGCCTTTCTGAGGGGAAAATAGCTGTGGGCAGCTGCAAAGCCAGGCTCATCTCCCCACACTTGGGTGTTCCCCGAATCCTTGAAGTTACACACGAGCTGTCTTGATGTTACCTGGTCAGCCAAGCTGTGAGATCAGGGTTTTCCTATGCATGTATCTGTTTTATAAAAAAAGTCAGAAAACACCCTCTGTGTAGCATCTCTTATTTGACAATGACACATGACATTTGTGTACAATATTAGGGCATCCATCAGTTTGTCAGTACCATGGCTATACTACAGTGGTGATGGCTGTGGCTTATATTCCTTTATCTTTCTATAGTCAGAACAGGATTCTCTTGCTGTCACAGGTTGAGCTCAGTGTTCCCTTGGGCATCCTCTGGTTAATCTTCTCCTTTGCAGATGAGGAAGGGACACTTACTAAGTGCACTTTTTAAACATACAGCATTTTGTTTGAAATATCTCTTACATGTCTGATCCTATGTCTGAGGTTCACAGCTCACGTATGACTGCTGCTCCCTAGAGAGGCATACATGTGCACATTATAGGATTTATTTCTTTAGGAAGGCAACAATTTGGTGTAAGTCCAATGCTTCCCAAAGTAACTTTGGAGAACTTTGCAAAGTGTAGAAAATTATTTGGCTATAATAGAGGCCAAGTTTACAGGCATATTAGATCTGACCTCAGAAGTCAGAGGGCTAAAGCTTAATGTTTTCTCATAGGTGGCTTTGTACGTATCTGTTAGAAAATGTGATGGTGGAAAGAGTGACCCATCTCTACTCCAGAAGCNGCCAGTACCTGCTCCTTTCTTCCCTTCCTCCAGCTCATGATACAAATACACTCTGAAGTCAACATTTCTCCTGAAACATTGTCCCAAGGATTTTTATATCAATGAAAGAAAAAGACTGCTCACTTAGAAGGGAAATTTGACTAGTTTTCATTTTCATTTTCTTGATGTTTTAGTGAGGATTTAAAAATATTTACTGTCTTTTTGTTTTTAATCAAACTGGCTTTTCTATTTTGTATTTTTCTGATTTCAGACGTCCTGAATGATGCTATATTTGATGAGGATCACGATGAGATGGTGATTGTGAAGGACATAGATATGTTCTCCATGTGTGAACATCACCTCGTTCCATTTGTGGGAAGGGTAAGGTTCTTCTTGTTGCCTAATAATTTCAGAATGTATAATGAAAGTTTTAAGTTAGGATAATTATATTTAAAGCTGTCACCAATTCTTAGCATCCTCTGTTTACAGTTTACATAGATATTTTTATTCTATCAGTTTTGGCTAACCTAATAATTGGAAATTTAAGCTGGATGGTGGTGGTGCANGCCTTTAATCCCAGCACTCTGGAGGCAGAGGCAGGCNGATCTCTGTGAGTTCGAGGACAGCCAGGGCTACACAGAGAAACTCTGTCTCGAAAAATCATTTAAAGAAAAGAAAAGGAAATTTAAAAAGAGAACCAGCCAGGTGTGGTGGCGCGCATCTATGACATTAGCCCTCATGAGGGAGAGGCAGGAGACAGGGAGTTTGAGGCCAGCCTGAGTTATATAGAGAGACCGTGTCTCAAAAACAAATAGAACAAAACCCAAAGATGTCCAGAATCAGCCTTTCATCTTTAACACCACGTTAGTAGGTTGGGATTAAGAAGTTAAAATTTAATCCTTTAAAGGTGATTGCTGCAGCTCTGAAAAGTTTTGCTGTATTTTGAGTGAACTGTTTGATCTAAGATCCGCATGTGCAGAGTGTGACATCATGACATGAACAGGGATGACTGCAAAGTTTCTGGGGGTAGAGGCTATGGTATTAGTGGATTTAATTGGATTCTCTCCCTTTTTATATTAGGAAAAGAGAACCCAATGCAGGCTAGATAATAATAGGTCATGTAGTTGTCATTCAACACACCTTTGAGAGCATGTATGTTTACAACAAAGAAATGTCCTGTTATGCCTACTATCATAATAGTTTAATTTTATTTTGACTTTCTGCTATTAATTTTCGAACAGAAGATTTATAGAAAATAATATCAATATTTGTCCATTATCTAAATTTAATATTAGTATCTGCTTTGCTTTTTTGTTAAAATATTTACTTTTGCTTTCTTATGGTTATAAAACATAGAAATAGCACAACACACAGAGATGTGTTTATTTTCATTGTCATACATTATTAGATTATACGAACTGCAATTCAGTGCTCAGTGGACATTTGTGTTTTCTTGCAATTAAAAACAATATGGTTGCCAACTTTCTCTTGGTGCACACATGCATACATTTTTGTTAGGGATGTATCTAGGAGTGCAACTGTAGGATCATAAGTGTGTTGCGGGATATTTGATAGCACTGTGACACCCAAGACTGTGTTAATAAAGTTAAACTTTGAACCTGGGGATGGAGCCAGGGACTAGTTGACAAGAATCAGTCATAGAGTATATGGAGGACCCAGAATATGGATAGAGAGGCACAGGAAGGAATAGGGAAGGACTTGGANGTTCACAGGCTTTTTGGACTTCCTCTTCAATCTGGGCAGTATAGAATGAAGGTCAGCTGGTCGCTCCTCCACCGTTTTTTTGATCTATCAAATTTTCACCCCAATATCTGACTGCTGAATCTTTATTGGTAATAAGTGTGTCCATATTCACCTTCCTCCCTGCTGACCTTTGGCTTTGCAAAGTGTTTGTACCAATGTGCTCTCCCAGAAGCATGNAGAAGTTACCAATATTGAATATTCTAACAGCATTTGGCACTTTCCTCTGAAGTTTAGTATTCAGTGCACTCTATATCTGTCATCTATCTATCTGTCTGTCTATCTATCTATCTATCTATCTCTGAACACTTTTATAAAGGAAAAATTTGAACATATATAATAGCAGAAAGACTAGTATTATGGAGTTCCATGTTCCCATCAACCAGCACCAGCAGTTATCAATACAGGACCAATCATATTATGCATAGCCACTTAATGGTACTACAGTAAGTCCAATCCCAGATTTTACTTCTTCCATAATATCTTCTATTATGTTTCTGTAAAAGATAAGGATTAAAAAAAATTGGTAAGTTAGCAATTAGTCTTTGAACATATTAAAGAATGTAGCATGCATTATGCATAGCACTAATTATTAATTGGCATTTCTGAAATATGTACTAAGTCATGCTAATAATTAACATGTATTTCTAAAATATTTTCTTACAAACCACCACAGAAATTAATAGTATATGCTAAGTAGCATTAATAACCCATGTCTAAGTTTTTCCAGTTGTTTCAGAAAATTTTTAATGTTGGTCTGTCCGAAGAAGGATCCAGCTAATAGTCACATTAGGCCAGGATTGTAGAGACTCAGTGGTAGAATGCTTGCCTGGCATACATAAGGGCCTAGGATCAATCCTCAGTACTGACAAGAAGATGAGAGAATCCTCTCTGTCTTTACATTGCCATGGTATGTCTCCTGAGTGTTGTTTATTTTGGAATACCTCCACATCCTCTTGAAGAGCCAAAGCTGGTTATTCTACAGAGTGTCCAACCTTCTGGATTTGTTCATACAACCTCTGGATTGCCTATAAACTAGACTAGATTTGTAATGCTAGGCTGAACATTTCTGACCCAAGTAGTGTTCACAGAGTGCTGAAGGCTTCATATTATATCACACCAGGAGGCATGCAATGTCTGGCCATCCACAGTTAGTGTTGAGGGAAAGTTTTTGTTCATCCTTGCCTTTTATTGTGGGNGAGAAAGCTAGTCTCTTGTCCAAGATGATGGAAAGAATTAGTGGCCTGACTGGGCTAGACTCAGGGCACTTTCTTCTGCTCTCAGCCCTTCACTGTTGCATTCTCCTGCCTTCTGTGATAATCCCCGTGTTTGCACTACTTTGCTTTTCTTCTCCTATTAGGAAGACAATTCTCAAACTCTTATAGCATAGTGCTAAGTACTATTACATAGACTCTATAAATGTATGATCTTAAGTGAACACGTGAAAACTGGTTTATGCTGNCATTTAGGATGTAGTTGTATTGGAATGAATTTGGTCGACTGCCAACAAATGGTCCTTTACTTTATTAGTACTTTTAAAGGTATGTTTTCTCAAAAGCAGTAACATTTACACCATAGATATCCATCTACTGACACATTTTAAGATGCTAGTGTTTCAGGTGGCTCTCTGAGTTCGAGGCCAGCCTGGTCTACAGAGTGAGTTCTAGGACAGCCAGGGCTACACAGAGAAACCTTGTCTCTAAAAAAACAAAAAACAAGAGAACCTGGGTCATAAGTTCACGTTCTTTAAGAGCCATCACGTGGTGACTGTCCTTTTTCTTCTGTCAGGATGATGGAGCTCTTCAGCAGCTTAGAAGGGACAACTAAGAGTAAAAGGACATGGAAACAGCTGTGCAGCAGGGCTCGGGAGGGATTCTTAAAGCTGTGTGACACATGTAATAGTGACATTTATATGTAGTTTCTGCCATTTAAAGAGTCTCTTCTGATTATACTTTGATGTCATGGGGTCATTTCCCCCCTTTATCGAGTGTCTTTTTCTTAGATAGAGGAAAGACTTTCAGATTTGAATCAAGAACTTAACTTTACCAAGGAGCATTATAACTTTACTCTTGTCATTTCAGTAACAAGTATGTTCTTATATAGTTTCCTGTCTTCATAATTTGAAAATATGTATGGAACTGCTTCACAAGTTTTAAAAATACATTGTTACGGTGATAAACTTACATATATATGCTATGGTCTTCCTNTATCCATTTGTGTTCTTACAAAGAAATGCTGTTCTTCATTTAGCTGATAATTTCTCTCTTCCATGAAGGTCCACATCGGTTACCTTCCCAACAAGCAAGTCCTTGGCCTCAGCAAACTTGCCAGGTAAGAATGAGCTAATCTGCTGAGACCCTCAAGATTCCTTACCTTCACCTCTGTGGATCTAACTTAGAAAGTTATATTGTAACTTAAAAATTTATACTTGCATAGGCAGCCCTACTTTTAAAACCAGAAACACTATGTCTCTGCCTTCTCTTTCACTGCCTGTTCCTCTCTCCCCCAGCCCATCAGTGACATATGAGCTCATAGCTTTCTCTGCAGAGTTTTCCCTAACTGGAAAAGATCCAAGATTACCCCCAGTCCAGCTCTGGGTCTTGGGGGGGGGTTAGTTAACAGTGAGAGGAAGAAACATGTGCATGGGTCTAACTGCACTATCTTTATGTTTTGGGGGGCAGGGAATAGAAAAGCACCTGCATATATGGAGAACAGTGTCAAGTGTATTGTAGGAAATACTTTTGTGTTTATATAAAGTCACGTAGGCAAAAACACATCCAGAAGACTGGATCTGGTTTCATACTCACAGTAAGGCCTAGTCTTAGGAAGACAGGTCACATGCCTCCTACACTGATTCCCAGTAAATGCAAGTAGAGGCTTTTGACTATCTCACTGTTCAAGGTTTTCTGCCGGGTGTATTCTTTTGTGCTCATGAACTGAAGAGAAACAACTAGAGACTACAAACTTCGTATTAGTGAATTTTCTCCATTCTCATGGGTGCTAGAAAGGGCTTGTGGTGATGCAGCCTTCATATGTTCTTTATTGGGGTTTCCTTCCATTGTGAATCCTTCATGTTATCAAACAGAACTGGATTGACTGATGCTTTCCAACATTGCTGACACAGATAAGTTTTCTCTCTAGTGTGAGTATGTTCATGTTTGTGAGGGTACAAAAAGAAAAAAAAACAAAGTGAAAGATTTCCTACATTGCTGTACNATAAGGTTTCTCTCCACTGCACACTCATTTATGTATTGGAAAGTTACTCATAAAACACATTCATAGGATTTCTGTCCACNGTGAACCTCTTTCATGTGAACGAAAGAAATGGGACAAGTGAAGGATTTTCCTTTTGCTTACACACAAGGTTTCTCTCCAGTATGAATTCTGTTACATTATAGAAAGAATTATAACCAGTGAAGGTTTTCCCATTCCTTAGATTCATGGTATTTCTGTCTGGTGGGAATCATTTTGTGTTTCAGAAAGCACTGAGTATAACTGAGGGTTCCCCACCCTCCTTGCTTCTGTCCGTGTTCCTGGTGTTCATGGAACTGAATTTCAATGGTCATACTTAGGGATGGATGGCCAAGTAGGACTTCTGTACTCTCATTGTTCCTATGTGGTTTTACATGAGGAGGAGTTTTCTTATTCACTGTGTGGCCTGGAGATCAGGTAAAGGGCTCTCTGTATGGATCATCTTTTTTGTGTTCTGAGTCTCTCTACCACTTCACTTTGTAGCTTTCTTCTAGAGTTTTTGTGGTATTTTCAGTATTCTGGCCTTTCCATTATTTTCTATTTCCAAGCTTTTAGAGTGTTTTGGTATCTTAACCAGGACTCTTGGAGATCTCACAGTAATGAGAGCCAAGCCACTTGGGAGCTCTGTTAGCATGTGAAATATGTGTTTTTAAACTTTTGACGAATCTACATATGGTGCTCTGGCTTCCACTGGCTTTTCTTTGCATCTGTGCCTGTGTGTTTCTTGGGGTCCTACAGGCTAGTCCATTCACTTCTAGGTCATTTGCCTCTGCAAATACAGGGCATATTACCCTTTACTTTGTTTAGTCTCATCTTTTTTCCTTACATGTTCATAAATTCAAAAAAAATATTTTTGAGCTGAGCATGGTGGCACACACCTTTAATACCATCACTCAGGAGGCAGAGGAAGGCAGATCTCTATGAGTTCAAGGCCAGGCTGGTCTGCATAGTGAGTATTAGGACAGCTGGGACTATACAGAAAGACCTTGTCTCAAAAAATAAAACAATAACAAAAAAATTNCTCCCACTTTTATTTGGGATTTGGGGAGAAGAGGTGATCTGTATACATGGCAATTTGTGTTTAACTGGAAGTCAGTGTAAGGGTTTGTGTTCATATATCTCTGCTAGGTCCTATCCATCAGTGTTTTATTGCCCCTAAATGTCCTTTTGTGTTTTAATTTGGTTTTATGGAGTTAGTGAATCTTGGGTTATCTGGAGAAATACTGGGAGGTTTTGTGTTTGTGTGTGTGTGTGTGTGTGTGTGTGTGTGTTAAGAATCAAATAAAGGGGTAGGTAATGAATGTGCAGTCATTGCATTTAAAGCAAGCTAAGTTTGAATCACTTGATTGAGGAGGAACCTCAGTCACAATTGGAACAAATGAATCTCTGTGACTGACTGTTCTGTGGCTTTGATAGGGTATAGTGAGATTTGCCATAGTCCTGAAGTGGTAGCCCTCATAGTTTTCATTTCTTTTTTGGAATCTATATAAACCTGTGGAGGTTTGAATGACAATGTCTCTACAGGCTCATGTGTCTGAACACTTGGTCCCCAGTTGTTGGTACTGTTTGGGGATCTAGGATGCCTGGCCTTGCTGAAGGAGGATGTTAATGGGGGTGGGTTTTGAGGTTTCAAAAGCCTCATGCCATTTCCAGTGCGCTTTCTGTGCTTTGTGCTTTTGGTTTAAGATGTGAGCTCTCAGATTGCTGTTCCAGTTTCTGTGCCTGCCTGCTGCCATGCCTCCCCACCAAGATGATGATGGACTCCTATCCCTCCTCATGCACAAGGCCAGATAAACCCTTCCTTTTATAAGTTGTCATGGTCATGGTGTTTTATCATAACAACAGAAAAGTAAGAGCAGTCTTCCCCCAGTAACTTACTCCCAAATAATAGTAAAAACAAATTTATATCAACTGTGAATAATAGTACCGTCAGCATGTTTAATGTACACAGTCATAGGTCCAGTGTGCTGGTGTTCTCTTTTCCATCAAGAATGCTAACTCTNTGCTTTTATCATGGAAATTCTGGCACTGTTGAAACTGTAACAGACTGTCTAGACAGGGAAGATGGAGTTGGGGGATGGCTTCCGTACTAAAAAGAAGTTTCACAGAGCACTGTAAGCTGAAGTATGGCCTTTCTATTTCCCTCTCTTTGGTACCGAGGATCAAGCCCAGGGCTTCATTCAGTCTAGGCAAGTAAGTGGCTCTGCTTGAGCCACACCTCAAGACCCCTGAGGACCTTGATGACCATCCTCTGCCGATCATGACGGACAGTATGAGCAATGGTTTCTAGGGTAATCCAGTGGGGTCATGGGATAAATGATGACTCAGAGGCACAGGAGGACAATCTTGATTCTGTCCTTTCCTGGTGAAAAGATCTTAAATAGTTAAATTTTCCGTGAAGCAATACAAAGAAGCTGATTGTTCTTATGAGAATTTCCCATTGCGCTAATAGGATTAAAATTTAGGAATAAAACGGAGCACCAAACCAAGGCGTTGAGTGTGTGTTACTTTCATGTTTTGTAAAAAATTGTAAGAAAGGGTCTGTTAAAGAGAAAAGTCAACTGAGATTTTTATCCAACTGCCCATTTCTTTTAGGAAGTAAGAATGCTCAGAGAATGANGAATAATACAGAAAGCTGCATCTTAGCAAAATCTCACTGTTCATTTTAATCTTGTGTGTGAAGTTTGTTATGTGTTCACCTTTAAATGCATGACCTTTCCCTTCCTGGAAAGTCAAATATCAAGCAGGGAAGCCTTCAGTAACAAGAGGACACCAGAAGTGAGTTGGTTTGGTTCTAGCGGAAGTCTAGAGTAAACTTACATCAAATAGAAGTTCTCTTTGTTGCTAAAAATCTGTTTTCTTGCCTTAGAACAATTGAACGAATATAATTAAATCTTGAGTTTGGAATTATAGTTCCTGGGGATAGCCTTGACTAACCTGTGTATTGAGTTACCTGGTGTGGAAGGGGTCTCTAGGCCAGCTACTGCCATGGCCAGAGAGAAGGAAGCAGCAGGAGAGTGAATGGGCTGAGGTAGCTGTAGCCACAGAAATGTCCACCCTCATGCCCAAGGCCCTGGGTTCAATCCAAAGTGCCCCAAACAGGTTTGCTTTGAAAGTTAAGAGTAACCATGGTAACAGTGGTGTGCCAGTGCTAAGAGAGCCCGAGGCAGAGGGATGCACAGAATCCTAAATGGGGGAGACCTAAAGTGTGGTCAACGCCTAGACAAAGGCAAATAAGAAAGTGGGAGAAAGGCATGTTGCAGTCTGTGCAGTCAGATTCATTAACAGATATAGGGAATTTAACTCTGGGTGATACAGAGACAAAGTTGGCTTTGGCTACAAAATGATTAAAAACTGTGACACAGTGCCCAACACTACAACTTTCTTTAAAAACATTTAAGACTTCTTTATTTTTACTTTATGTCTGAGAATATTGTGCCTGTATTCGTGTCTGTGCACTACATGTGTGCCTGGTGCCCATGGAGGCTAGAAGATGGCATCAGATCTTCTGGAACTGGAGTTACAGATGGTTTTGGGCCACCATGTGGGTGCTGGGAACTGAACTTGGGTCCTCAACAAGACCAACAAGTGCTCTTAACCATCTGTTTTGAAATTCCTTGACATCTTTTAGTTTCCAAAACCTAACTTTACTGGGCTTTAATTTCTGTGAGTTCCAGGCCAGCCTGGTCTCTCTAGCAAGATCTAGGCCAGCAAAGGCTACATAGTGAGAACATGTCTCAAAAATAAAGCCCAACTTCCTTTTCAGGGCTACATTACATTTCTTTGACTGATTCATTCACTTGCCCAGCTTTTCACACAGGTGAGTATACTTTGTAGTTTGAGACTGTTGTCGAAATTGGGGAGCATTTGGTGATGTATTTCAATATATTATTTTTGCACACTTAATCTACCAGTAAGGTAAGTTACTAGAACAGATCTTTCTGGATTGAGGTAGCTGAAGTTTTGGTGTTGCTGAATTGTCCCCCAAAAGATCACACCAGTTTATCCCCTGATAGCAGATTAGGGGAGTGTGCTTCTAACTCCACATGGTGACTCAAAAGCCTCTGTAAGAATTGGAAATCTGTACCAACATATAAATAAAAAGATGTTTTCTTTCTTTCTTTCTTTCTTTCTTTCTTTCTTTCTTTCTTTCTTTCTTTCTTTCTTTCTCTTTCTCTCTTTCTCTCTCTCTCTCTCTCTTCTCTTCTCTTCTNCTACATCTGGATCCGCAGGCATCAGAAGGAGACTGTGAGCCACATTGGGTGTATTTTGAGCATATGAGACCTAAAAGCCTATTTCCACAGTGACGCACTTCCTCCAACAAGACCTCAGCTCCTAATAATGCTGCTCTCTGTGGGCTAAACATTCAAACACAAGAGTCTATTGGCCCTTCCTATTCAAACAACCATGAGGGTTTTGTTTTTGCTTGGTGTGATTGAACCCAGGGCTCTGNACATGCTACACTAGCACTCTACCACTAACTTGTATCCCAGATCGCCCATAAACACTGCTCATGTTTTCAAGGCTCTCCCTCTCTACATCCTCACCCAGCTGGCAGGGAGTTTTTCTAATATGATGTCTTCCATAATATCATGGATTATTATCCACACAAAGCACCGTTCGCAGCTAATGAGGAGACTGGTCTCCAGGACAGGAATTTGGACTGGCCGTTCACAGCATCTCCTGCTAATGTTAACCAGTAGATGCTGGTTAAGAAATAGAAAGACATAAGACATACACAAAGCCAATCATCCCAGGAGTCAATCCAGAAGAAACTGATGCAAGAGAAATAAAAAATCTTTGCAGCTTAAACAATAATGTGTTCTGAACCATAATTTATAAATACTTTCTTTAACTCGACAATAAGAGAGCAAATATTGTTTTGAAAATAAGGGGAACAGTCAATTTACCAAAAAATTCCAGATAGCAAGCAATGTGAGAAAAATATGTGATAGATGGGGGGAGAAAAGTAAGTGAAACTGCCCACATAATTTTAAACATATAAGTGAAATCTTAAAAAAAATTACTCCCTGACACTTCCCCCTCCACACACAAAAAGAGTGAAAAGGAAAGATTTATGTACAATGAGGAGCATGAAGGGTTAAGAACAAGTCATAAAACATCATTCATGTTTGGGCATATTATTATTTAGTTACCTAGGGCTTTCATAACAAAATGGCCCTGGCTCAATGGATTATTATTCCCTTTTACACTTCCAGACTTTGCAAATTTACTTTGATGTTCCTGGAGGTGTGGTTTTCCTGAAACCTTCCTGTCTTGAAGTTGAATCTCCCAATGTCTTCCATTTGTGTTAGACCACATCCTAATATATCCTTATGTTATATTAGATGATGACACACCCCAAGAACCTCATTTATCAGAATTATTTGTTGATGTATTTGCCATTCTGAGCTCTAAGTTTGAACTTCAGTATATGAAAGTTTGAAAAATACATTCCAGTTCAGAATAGTGATTGATAATGGCTACAGATAAATAACCAAATAAATACTAAATTAGTGTATATTTTATGAACAAACCAAACAGGTAAAACTTTCTTTTAGCAATCTCTAGGGTTTGTATGGGTTGAATAGGGAACATATATTCTCTTATACAATCTGGAATGTTCTGGATTTACAATTTGTTCCTTTTAGAGTTATTCAGAATTTTTCAAATCATAACAAAGATAATAGAAGTATTACCTGTAGAAAACATACAACCATCAGAAGCAGAAAATGGCTACATGTTCCTTTCCTTGCACACACAAGGAAACTTGGTTTTCTAGTTTGCCTTATAGTTAGACGGAGGTTGCTTGAGTTTGGGCTGAAGGGACAGGAATCAAAGAAAATAAGCTACTTCAATGTTTAGCCTTAAAATAACTTCCATTGTATTTTTAATTCCACATCTCTCTTTTTTCTTGGCAGTTTATCAAATGCAGGGGATATAGCCACTCCCAAGATGGTGGAAAAACATGGTCAGAAGTTGCCTTTGTAGAGTCGCTGTATGGAGCAGGGCAGCCACAGTTAACCTAGCCTGCATCCAGCTTCCTTTGTGCTAAGCCACTGGGATCTAGGGATATTGTTCCAGCAACTAGAATAAATTTCTATGATAAATATATCACCATAACCATGACTAACTCCAATCTAGAAGATTTTGTTCATTAAAATGAAAAAAAAATGTGTGTACCCTTTGAAATACAAACTTAACAACTGGTTTTGAGTACACAAGATGAGCTTGTAAGCTTGTAAGCACAGGATTGCAGTAGGAAGAAAAGTCAAGTGTATTTTCATACGTAAGAAAGAACTTAAATAAATTATGGCACATTGGTTTATGAAGCCCATGGAGCTCTAAAAAGCAGGAAAAGCTCTGTGGACTGACCTGGAAGAATGCTAGTTACATACAGTAATTTGTTCAGGAAACCTGCAGGCAGGCAAACATTTATAGCACAATTAATAAATTTTTATTAAGGTCATATGCACAAATCCTAATGAATTTAAGAAAAAATTAAGAAGAAAAAACATACACCTTTATTCAAAATAATTACATTAAGCAAGTAGATNTTTAAAAGAGCCTAAATTGTACTTCACTTTCTTACATAAATTCCTGCTACACAACTTGGGTTTCTTGCCTCAGGAAGTAGAATCCATTTCTCTCCTGCCTGGATTAAAACAGGAGCTAACAGAACAACAGAAAAATGGCAGCAAACATTATGCACGAAGTCCATGCCAAAGACTTAACTAACTTAGGACACAGCCTTTTCTCGTTATNAGCTATGTCAGTTACAGTCGGGGCAACTTTAGGATGGCAAGGTGGGTGAGACAAGGTCACAATGTTGACAACAGGTACTCCAGCCACCAAGTTAACCCTACCTGAAACTAGAGAGGCTACCAGCCTCCTGCAGCCTCTTCCCTCTTCTCCTCTCCTGTCCTGCCTCCCATCCCCTCCCCTCTCCTTCCCTATCCTTCCTTCTCTTTCTATCCCCTCCCCCTCTCTCCTTCCTTCCTTCCTCCTTTCCTTCCTTCCTTCTTTCTTTTTTTCTTTCTTTCTTTTTTCCCATGAGAAAGTATTTCTCTATGTAACAATCCTGGCTATCTTGGAACTTGCTTTGTAGACCAGGCTGGCTTTGAACTCAGAGATCCACCTGCCTCTGCCTCCCGAGTGCTGGGATAACGGGCGTGTACCACCGTTGTCTGGCATTATCTATTTCTTTTACTGTGATTTGTTTCTTCTATCCCCACCCCACCTGCCATGCTGGGGACTGCATTTAGGGCCTTGTACATGCCAGACAAGCACTCTGCCACTGAGCTACCCCAGCCCATATTGAACTTCTTTAATTGCATATGATTGATTTTTTTTTCCTCCAGAAAGACTCCAATTTTCCATTGGTTTGTATGCATGTTGTGGTTGTTTTCCACATATGAGAGAGAACACGATGCTTGGTTTNCTGTATATGATTTATTTCATTTAATATGATGACTTCCAATTTCAACTGTTTTCCTGCAAATGATAACATTGCAGTCTTCTTTATGGTTGAATAATACTCTACAATATATGTGTGTGTACATGTGTATANACACACACATATATGTACANGTGTATATCCACATTGCCTGTGTCTGTTCATCTCTTAACGGACACCTAGGCTTATTCCATAACTTGACTATTGCAAATAGTTCCATGATAAACGTGGTANAGAGGTATCTCTTTTGTANATTGGTGTCTTCCCTGGCTGGATCATNTTGTGTATGTGTAGTTTCTGAGGGACTTCCATTCTGTTCTCCATTGTGGAGTAGTAGTCAGCGTACCCATTGACATTGTGTAAGGTTCCTTATTTCCCTACATTTGCCTAAAGCTTTATTTTTGTCATTGTTGTTTTTCTGATAATAGCCATTCTGATTAGAATAAGATGGAATCTCCTTGTAGTTTTGATTTAGATTTCCTTAAGTTAGGGCTGTTTTCCTTTTTATCACTGATTTCCACAGCTCTTTAACTTTTCACGTGTGTCAGTGCTTCTCATCTGTCTCTCGGTTTTGCTTTAAGGGTTTTTTTTTTTTGGGTTTTTTTTTTTTTTGAGATAGGATCTTGCTACATAACTAGGGGTAGCCTCACACTGTGTAACTGAGGCTGGCCTTGAACTTGGAATCCTNCTGCCTCAGCCTTCGAGTGCTGAGATGACAGGCATGCACTACTGTGCCTGGCTCTGCAGTGTTATATTCCCATAAAGAAACTTTATAAACTGTTCTCTGGTCACAAGCTCTGTACTGGTTTGTATGGCTTCAGGCTTTATTTTATGTTTAAATCTTTGTTACATCTTGATGTATTTGGGGCCAGGAATGAGAAAGAAGCTGTTCACTGCTCCTGGATGCTCCTTGCCTCATGCAGCTGCCCTCTTCTGGCTGGGCATGTGCTTCCTGCTTGCTGTGCTAGCTGCCGCCCTCTGCTGAGCCTCCCTCCTCTTCCTCCTGGATTGTGTATGAAGGTCCTGACTCTACTCTACCTCTTCTAAGGCTCCTTGAATCTGGTCACGAGTGCTGCTGCAATGTTATTTCTCAAGTGCAGATTTAATTATGCTGTCCCTTTTGAGACTACCCATTGATTTTAAGACAAAGTTCAAGATCTTTGGAATAATTGAGAAAACTCCCAGAGAATAGAAGTTACAAGTCCAAACATTGAAAATACCGAATCAGAGATCCCTGGAGGTCTAATTGACCAAGGCGATCCATGCTAATAGTTAGGAATGAGAGCAGTATAATAAAAAGATACCTTAAAAGCCTCAAAAATCTTTTTGTTCTTCTTGAGACAGGGTCTTACTCTGTAGTTCAGGCTAGCCTAGAACTCAGGGAAGTCCTCCTGCATCAGCCTCCTGAATGCTGGGATTGCAGTGGTCAGTCACCATGTCCAACATAGTTTAAAAACCATTATGAATGGGTTTTCAAAGATGAGGTAAGAATGCAGTACATTGAAAGCCAGGAGAGCTGCACATGAAAGTGACGACAAAGGAAGTCAGATTAATGTTTCCGTAAAGGAGGGATCAGAGCTGGATAGTTTTGTGAATAGTTCTTTTTTGTCTACTAACCAAAATAACCCTTAATTTTTGATGTATTAATAAATTCGTATAAGGGTGTGGAGGTGCATACCTTTAATCCCAGCACTCAGGCAGAAAGATCTCTATGAGTTCAAGGCCAGCCTGGTCTACGTAGTGAGTTTCAGGGCAGCCAGGGTTACCTAGAAATACATTCTCTCAAAAAAGCCAAGAAGAATTCATAGAAGAACCTATAAAGTTGCTTGAGTAAAGTGATGATGTCACCTACTCCTGATAACATAGCCTGATAGGACATGATAATAGTTACAGATTGAGCGCATTTACAAATATGCACAAATTCTGAATGTAAAAACTTTACTCTAACATGTTAGTTGCACTGCTGTTTTCAGACCCAATAAGGCTNAATCCTATTGAAGTGCTTTACATTCAAGTCAACATCCACTCTCACAGAGGTACAGTGAATGAAGTTGTGGGTGACTGCCTGGTCTTGTGTGTGGGCGGTCATGCTTTGGGCTTGCATAAGCAACTGCAGTGAGAATGTATAGGACTTAGCACGTAGCCATAGTCTGTCCACACGGCATATCAGAGGAGGCATGTGATCTCTGATGAGGAAGAGCAGGAAGAAGCACCCACAGGTTCATGCTCACAAAGCCCTGTGCAGCTTTCAAAAGGCCCAAGGCAGGCAGTGATGATGGAGATGGAGAGATGGCTCTGTCCCACAGTCTCTTAAATTTCAATACTTGAAAAGTCCAAGTTTTCTTTAAAAATCTAACATTTCTTTAAAAGTTCAAAGTCTCTCAACTGTGGGCTCCTGTTGGAAAACAAATATCAAAAACTAGATAAATACTTTCATACTCCAAGAGGGAAGAACCAGGGCACAAACGGGGCACAGGTACATTCAGATCAAAGCAAAGCCACAGTGCAACAGTATAAAGTTCAGTGTCAGGTATCTGGGACTCACATCTTCTGGGCCTCAGGGGCTTGAGCAGCTCCATCCATCCTCCATCCATCCTCCATCCATCCTCCA
>LZPO01097096.1:52630-64282 GCA_001675575.1 Neotoma lepida
CTTAGGTTGGGGAATTAGATGGTACTTACTGTTCTGACAGGCTGGCAGTGGACACTCCCAGGATGGCCTTCTGCCACATCTTCAGAAGAGGAGTGGAGGGTGAAATGTGGTGGTGAAGATCCAAGGATAGTGGCAGAAGTGTGTGACCAAATCAGCATCTTTGAAGGAACGTAAGAGCTATTGACAATGAAGAGGTCCTGAGAGAACAAGAGTCAAATGACAGCCCCCTCATCATGTGCCGGGTCCCTCAGCAGATGACAAATGGTCAGGTGAATCACTCACCTGTCATTGGCTGCATCTCTGTNGGACCACCCGAGCCTTTTCTATCAGCTTTAGTGCTGACGTGGATGGAAGCTNTCCCCTCCTCCTTGCATGCATGTGTCTTCCTGGCTCTTTGGCTGGGCTCTTTTCCCGAGTAAGCTTCTGCACTGGGAAGGGACACCCTGGAACCTTCTTGGTCAAGCAGGATTTAATGGCCATAAGAGTAACCATCTAGAATGTCACATATGGTTATTAAGGTGGGTCCTGCCCTACACAGAAGGGCATCTGGATTGTGTGGAGCTGACTATACCNTGCTGTCTACAGGAAAGCATGATATCCATGGGGGAAATTAGGATCATTTGTCCCATTAAAAAAATGTTCCTGTTTATGTGAAAGGAACACTAAGGGTTGAACTGCATCTATCTCCCTGGGATATATACATTAGTTACTTTTCTATTGTTGTAATAAAACACCACGACCAAGACAACTTATCAAAGAAAGTGTTTAATTGGGCTTTTGATTATAGACGTTTAGAGTCCATGATGATGGAGCTAAGGCCTGGTGGCAGGAGCAGTTGAGAACTCACATCTCAAGCTACAAGCAGGAATCTGAGAGCNCACTGGGAATGGTGAGACTCTTGAAATCTCAAGGCCAGATAGCTCCCAGGGACATACCTCCTCCAACAAGGCCACACCTCCTCCAACAAGGCCACACCTCCTCCAACAAAGCCACACCCCCTAATCCTTCCCAAACATTTTCACCAACTGGGGAACCAAACCTTCAAACATATGATTCTATGGTGGCCCCATTCCCATGCAAACCCCCACAATATATAAGTGTTCAAAGAAGTAATAGTATAAAGATAAGGCCAACGAGTACANGTGCAAATTCCATAGATAAATGAGCAATGCTCCTTTATCTAGTTACCATCGAAGATTAGAATGTTCTACCCTCACACAAAACCTCCATGTCTCATCAAGGCTAATTATGAAATTAATCAGCACCATGACTGAGCTGTTTCTCAGTTCATCCAGGGCAAGGCACANGCAGATCACAAGTTACTGAGTGACTCAGAAGTTCCTTGTCCCTTTTCAGCCAGTGATCAATCAGGCCACACACTGAGCTTATTTGGTTAAGTGGTGACTGGTGGAGGTGGCCGTGACAGTAGCCAGAGGACAGCCTCCCATGTCTCAGGTACACATGAGTGAAGAGGCCAAGATGAGGCCAAAGTGTATGCCGTACTCAGAGAGTGTTAACCGNNCATCCTTGGGAACATCCACTCTCCCACTTTTTAACAAATGTCTGATGAACAGTGTGTAGGCCCCAGACCTGGTTTTAGAAACCAGGGACACAATGGAGAAGAAATCAAACTCCCTACTTTTATGCTGTACTTGGAGGGTAGATAATATGAACCAAGAGAGAAGGCAGGCAGGAGTGAGAAGTGATGAGGGTAAGGTAGGAGANTGCTATTTACTTAAATTGTCCAGGAAACCATTTCTAACTTGGTGGAGACTGAACAGACAAGGAGATGACAAGAGCTAAGAGGACAGACACATAGATGTCCTATGTGTCCTAAGTTTCTAGGGACATAGTCAGTGTCTAGGGCCTGAGGCTGGTGCTCACTGGGTGAATGACAACAGTCAAGAGGAAGTAACATGTCTGGGGTGCAGGAAAGCTGACACTGCAGGTGGGATGGGGTCACCAGGGGCCTTGTGACCGTTTAGCTGACTTTCTCTCAGCGGGATGGGAACCACTAAATCACACTGAGCAGAGAATCTGGACCAGACAGGTTCAACAGGGACACTTGGGCTGTTCTGGTGAGACCTGAGTAGGGGAGAAGGAGGGAGCACGGCTGGTGGCCAGAGCTGANGGTGGCTTGAACCAGGGTAGTCACGCTGGAGATGTGAGAACAGACCCATTGTGGCTATGTGGTAAAGGGAGAGCAGACNGGGTCCNGGGAGAGCTTGAGCGTGAAGTGTGAGCAGAGACAAGGGTGGCATTAAGATTCTTGGCTGAAGCAACTGGGAGGTTGGTGCTACACTCAAGGGAGGGATGTTCAAAGGCCTGGGACACCAGCCACTCACGGAAGTGGGTCTAAACTTGAAGTGGGTCTTTTGATGAGCATGCTTGCTTGTTCTAATGAGAAGGATTGTACTTAGGTAGCCAACACCCCCCCCGGGGGGGGGGGGAGACGGTGCTGATTCTACCTGGCAGACATGTTGGGTTTGGTTCCCAAGGTACTATTAAAAACTGAATTAGCCAGCTCATATAATTTTGTATAAAACCTTGGGTTTCCTGTTCCTTGGAGAANAGTGAAAAGCATGGCTGTGCTGGTAGGTACTGAGTGACAGCTGGGTCCTTTGGCAGGACATGCTCTGTTCAGAGGGTAGCCGTGTCCCCTGCCCTCTATTGTCTTACAGCTGGTTGTCACCCTCTGAACCCTGCCTTGCTCAGTGGAAAATCAGTCACAGTAATGCCTACTTTCAGGGGATGCCTGGAAGATAACAGAGCTCATTTCCGTAAAGCACAGCACAGTGTTTACCAGGTGCTTAAAATACTGCCGTTGCTGCTATTACAGCTATTTTATCATTCTTATTGTGGCTATTACCTTCCTTGTTTCGTCTCACCAAGCTCTGAGCTTTCAGGCAGAGCCCGGAGAGCTAGAAGATCATTGTACCAGGGCTTGAGAGGTGAGCAAAGCTTCCCTTAATGAATGATGGCACCAGCCCAGAAAGCAGGAGGGGAGGAAGGGAAGCAAGCTCCCAGACACCTGGAAAATCGCGTCTGCCTCCGCGGTATCAGCCCCGGCAGATCAGAGCTCATCTCTCTTCTTCCGCAGAGCTGGGCACGGTGGCCTGGCTCACCCAGTGACTCATCTAATAGCCCTGCAA
Source organism: Neotoma lepida (assembly GCA_001675575.1). Lineage (NCBI taxonomy): Eukaryota > Metazoa > Chordata > Mammalia > Rodentia > Cricetidae > Neotoma > Neotoma lepida. The sequence goes on from LZPO01097096.1 coordinate 55,783, forward strand.
GTTTGCCCAGCTTGCAGCCTCACAAATTACATTTGCAGCCTCCTTATCAGGCAAGCTCGGAAATTAAACCTAAACGGCCACGGTGTTGCTAAGTAATACAGCAGCGTACACAGACACCCGAGGCTGAGACCATCATAGTCCCATTAAAGCGTCATTCCCCACTGTGGCTAATAAGGTTTGAAACCTTCTAAGGAAACCCGCTGTTCTTTTTTAAGGTCAGGAAATGGGATAATTTGGTTATAAGCAAGTGATAGAGCTTCTTTTCCTAGATGTGTGCACGTGCATGTGTTTGTACGTGGCACGTTGTGGGGCATCTCCATCTCCATTCTCCCTTCAGTAGAAATGGGNGAAGATCAGAAAGTCATCCTGCTATCCCTGTACCCTGGGCTCTGACCAGGGAGGGCCAGGGTCCTGTCTAACTCTGGGTGCCTCACCTGGCACGGAGGTGTTTGTTGAGTGACTGCTGGCTCTCCTGACCCCGAGATTCTACTGAGGAAAATGCAGCGCTGGACAATGAGGACAGTGTAGGCACATTCTCTCCTGGGATTTTCTCCCCTCTTCAGGGGTCCTGGACACTTGAGAGCTGAGCTGGATGTGAGAGTGGCTTTCTTTCCCTGTTCTCACTGGTCAGACCCTCTGTGTCCATTTTAGGGCTCGACTCCTTGTGGGCACAGAGTTTGGAACTAAGGGGTACAGCTCCGGAGACTAGGACAGTGTCTGACTGGCCACTTCACCCACGAAGGTTGGGATTTAGTGTGTGTGTGTCATTCTTCCAGTGTGGCTCTTCAGTGGCCCCAGAAGTCATCCTTTATAGGTGTGTAGTCAGAAGCTCAGGACATTTTGAGTCCATGGGTCTTTCTAGCTCAATTCCCTGTGGNGGGTGGAGGNGGAGTTAATATATCTAACCTGGGCTCCTGGGATAGCGTGGGCTCCTGGATAACCTGCCTCTTTTAAGTTTTATTGTGTGCATATATTGTTTGTGTGTGAGTGTATGTCTTGGTGTGTGTGTGTGTGTATGTGTTGTTGTTGTGTTGTGTGTGTGTTGTGTATGTGTTGTTGTGTGTGTATGTGTTGTTGTGTGTGTGTATGTGTTGTTGTTGTTGTGTGTGTGTGTGTGTGTGTGTGTGTGGTCAATGTCAGGTGTCTTTCCCTCAATCACTTATCACCTTATTTTTCGAGATAGGCTCTCTCCCTGAAGCTGGAGTCAGCTTGTCTGGCCAGTGAGCCCTGGGGATCCTTCTGTCTCCGCCTCTCCCGGGACACAGTCACACACTGCTGCTGCTGGCTTTTTTTGTTTGTACTGGGGAATCTTAGTGTCTGTATGCTTCCAAGTCAAGTACTTTTATTGACTGAGCCATTTCCCGAGTTCCTCATCTTACTTTTTGAGCGAGTCTCACATAGCTGAGGTTGGCCTGCTATCATATTGGTTTTAGTCAGATTGAACCCAGGGTTTTGTGTACACCAGGCAATGATTTTACCAACTACACGACTTCCCAGCCCTGATCCCNTCCCCTTAAAATAGTATCTTTAATNAAATCTTGTCTATAATACTGTGGATCATTTTTCAAAACTCACTCCTGCAGGTTGAGTGCCATCCTATGGGCTTATAGGAACTTACCTACAGCACAGTGGGTGTGTTTGTCCTGCCCAGATCTGGTNAGATCTGAGCTCCATCAGCTGGTAGCTCTCAGTCATCTGGCCAGTAAGTCCCAATGTTTACTCTACANAAGGTGGAGNAGAATTCTAGAGTTGTCTGTGGCCCTTGTGTGAAGGGAGACAAAGCAGTACCCAGAGATCACAGGCCTTTCAGAGAGAGAACATCTCCACATCAATCCTTCCTGCCTGGGCCCATTTCCTTAGGGAATACTGTGCTCTGTTGGAACTGAGCTGACCTGTGGGAGCCGACAGGCCGACTAGTGGTCTGGGTGATTCCCTCCATGTCCCAGTGCTGTTCTCACTGGGGACACACGGGCCGTGAAACACTGGGCCAGCAGAGCTCAGACTTCAATGGTGCCTTTCGTCTTCACAACTCATTTCCTTTAAATACTGAAATTCAGTTTTTACCCCACCAAGACATCACCCCAGTTTGTAGAACTTTGCATATCTTGCATGGCTGTGAGCTATGATTTGGTTTGTGTACCTATGACCTGCCACTTGGGTCCTCAGTGACCACTTTCTACGTGGCTGCTTTTGACAAGAGTCTCACTCCTCAGGGAGGAGTTGCAGGGTCCCACTTCTGTCCAGTCCTAGTGCCAGACAAGGAATTTTGACCATGTCAAAACATCACTCATTTTCTTCCTCTGGAAATCCATCACTTGCTTGGTTGAATACTTGCTTTCTCCTTGGATGATGCTATAACCCATGATCTTACTGTTGAAAAGACTTTCAAAGGGTGAGTCAGCCTCAGACCCAGGGGCTGAATGTGTGGTTGTGTTGCTAAGCACATATATTGCTGGCCTCTGCACTTGCCTCCTCCTGAGATGGTCAGTTCCAGCTGCATTGCCTTGGTTGGTGTAAAAACAGCCATGTACCACTCTTTCAAGGGGAGGATGAACACGGCTTTACCGGCTAGGTCACCTGGCAGATAAAGGTCAGGACATGATTATTTGAGGGCCACAGAAGGTACAGCTCCCAGGTTAGACTAGTGACACGTTATAGNCATCTATTCTTGGGACATTCCCACACCATTCAGACTTGTTTTCATCTCGACCAACTTGAAATGTTCTGNATATGTCTAGAACTCCAACCCTCCTTCATTTCCTGCAAAATGAAGACTGCTGAGAGCCCCACATGTGCAGGTAGAACTGGGAAGGGCACTAGAAAGCAAGAGTGTAAGATTCTGATCAGAAATTATTGCACATTCAAGGTGGGAAAGGTCAAAAACAAAGAAAAGGCCCCACAGAAAATGAAATAAAGCTAGGTGTGGTGGTACACACCTGTAGTACCAGCAGGTGGGAGGCAGAAGCCAAAGAATCAGGAGTTTCAAGTCAGCCTCAGCTGCAGAGTAAGTTTGAGGCTTAGGTTACCTGAGATCATGTCAGACACACACACACAGACACACACGTGCACACACACACACTACACACCATACCCACTATTAACTGGTTGATAGTCATTGCTTCCTGACATATCTATTTCAAATGGACAGATTCTTTCTTACACACGTGTGTACATATGCACATATCTTTTTTAAAAGTGGGATTTTAACCCATTTTTAAACTGGTATTTTCACTTAATAATTTAGTATTATAAGCAACATTTTCCATGTCATTAAATAACTCTACAACATCATTTTGATTGGCTGTCAGTCATGATATGGAAGGTGCTAGTCTATTTAGCCAATCTCTGTTATGGGACACTGCTGTTGTTTGTTTCTGCTCTTTTGGGGGGGCCCACCACCCAGCTCCCAGATAAATCACACATGGAGGCTTATTCTTAATTATAAATGCCCAGCCTTAGCTTTTATTTCTTAGCATTTATTTCTAGCTAGCTTTCCTTAACTTGAATTATCCAGTCTACCTTTTGCCTCTGGGCTTTTTACCTTTCTCTATTCCTGTATACCTTTCTTTGTTTCTTACTCCGTGGCTTTCTGTGTAGCTGGGTGGCTGGCCCCTTGTGTCNTCCTCCTTCTCTCCACCTTTCCTTCTCCCTCCCCGCCTCCCCCTGCCCCCAATTTCTCCTTCTATCAATTCTCCCTGCCTGCCAGCCCTGCCCATCCTTTCTCCTGCGTCGCTATTGGCCATTCAGTTCTTTATTAGACCATCAGGTGTTCTAGACAGGCAAAGTAACACAGCTTCACAGAGTTAAATAAATACAACATAAACAAAAGTAACATACCTTAAAATAATATTCCCCAACATGGCACTCAAGGTGTCTATTTTTTTTTGTCATTATAAGCATTGATGTGATGAATATCCACAGGTTTTCTTCTTAATATTGAAGTTTAAGCACTTAAAATTTTAAACATTTATATTTATTTAATCTGTGTGGGTGAGTGGCAGGTGTGCACCATGGTGTGCATTTGGGGATCAGAGGACAGTTTGTAGGGACTGGTTCTCTCCTCCTGTTATGTGGGACCAGGAGTTCCAATTCAGGTGGTTAAGCTTGGCAGAAAGCAACTTTTCCTGTTGAACTATTTGTTAACCCTGGAACTTTCTTTTAAATGTTTGTTGTGTGTGCATGCATGCATTCATGCATGCATGCTCCCATGTGTGTATATGAGTGTACATATATGTAGAAATTGATTGATTTCCACCTTATACATAGACATAGGGTCTCTCTTGAGCCTAGGGCATGCCAATTGGCTAGTTTAGCTGGCCAACTTGCTCTGATGATCTTGTTGCTGTTGTAAAGAACTGGAATTACACACGGCCTACCATGCACACCTGGCATTTATGTGGGTTCTGGGGATCTGTCTGGTTTTCACATTTGCACAGAACCTCTTCTTCTGCTGAGATATCTCCCAAACCCCAGAACTTAAAAACAAACCAACCAACAAACACATAACCCTTTATTAGGTGTGGATGAGGCTGTATGCATTCCTTTTGTATTGTGTTGTTTTCCCATCCCCCTCCCCCAGCTAATCTCCAACACCCCGACCTAGCCACCCTCCCATCTCAGACTGNGGAGCATTAGGACTGCAGACACACAGTCACTTCTGACTTGTGTATATTACTAACCAGCTGTACGTGGTTTCCTTCAGTTATAAACNGAAACATATTTGTCATCTTGAAAGGTGAAATGGGCATTTCATTGTTAATATCCTGGATTATGTGAGGTTGAGCATTCTCCTCNTTGGTAATTGTTTGGTGGGGCTATCTTGAGCTCCCTGGTTTCCAGACAGTGGAGTTTAAATGCTATTAGTTAGCACTTAGGAAGATGGAATTGGAGTGAGCTGCAGGGCAGCAGGGGGCTGTTAGAGCGGTCACTGTTAATCTTCAGAGCCTAAGATTCATCTTCCTAAGTATCTGTTTTCAATCATCTGTGAGTGAGGCTTTTACTCCAAGGCGATCTTGCTGGGCTAGGCCTGTAGCTGGCAGGAAAAGCAGGACTCAACAGGTTTGGTGGTTGGGCAGCTCATGGGTGGGTTTTCTGTACTTCTAGCCTTCGTTTTCTTTCCTCCCCGTCACGCATGCAGACAACCAGATAGCCACAGCTCTCGCTGGGTTTTGGTGGGTCTACTCCCTTCCGTGCTGATACTTTGGGTCTGAGGTTGGAGGCCAGTGTGCTGAGTAGGAGGAGGCTTAGGAGTGTAAACACTACTCAGTGTCTAGCATGTTTTAGGTATAGAGGCCAGCCCAGAAGGTAAGGGAGATGACTGAAGAGGGGAGCCAGATTTTGGTGTGAGCATTGCGGGCAAGAATGTGCCCTGAGTTAGATCTGGGCTGGGCTTTGAGGGCAGGTTGGTATCTGTGCTTCTTTGGTGATTTGGGTGAAAGTGGCTTTAGTGTCTGTTATTACAGTTGAAAGATCTGGGGACTGATCTGGTTACAGGAAGATGGGGCAGGGTGTGTTTAGCCAGTTTCAGTGACTGAGATGCTGAACAAGACCCCAAAGGCCAGGAAGCCTGAAGGTTACTGGCTTCTCTGTAGTGTGGAGTGTGGAGAGGAGGCTCAAAGCATATATATCATCCATATATATATACATACATATAGATAGATATAGATATAGATATATAGATACACACACACACACACACACACACACACACACACACACACACACATATATATATACTTTCTAGTTCTTAGAATCATATCGAGGCACAAACAACCCAGAGAGGCAGCCTGTAGCAGAATTCACCTTGCCTGTTTATTGTTCCGAGAAGCCAGAGACTGAGGGATTCATACTTTGGCCTCTGACTCTGAAGTATCTTGGCCAAAGTCAAGTGAATTAAATTGATTAAAAAGGCTTATGAGGTACCATGATACCTTGGGGATGAAGAATTTCACAGGGAAAACTTAGCTCTAGTATAGGTGAGTCCTGTGCTCTTCTGAGGGAATAATACTCCTGCATGTTGCATGGATCTCTTGAAATTAGAGATTGAGAATTTGGGAGCACTTTGGTAGGGATTTACCTCAGGCCTCCACTGCAAAGTTTTGTTGTGGTCAGAGGAGAGGTGGGGAGGGAGAGGGTGGTCCATGAAGTTGGCTGCCATGGAGAGGTAAACCATCCTTTGGAAGAATTTGGAGGAATTTGGTTGAATTTAGAGTGTGTTAACACATTGTTAATCACAGTAAAGTGGCTTTTGTGTTTTTCATGGGGCTTTTTCAAAATCTGACTGGTCTTAATAAGACTTTTTTCACTGGTTTATTGAATTTAAGTTTGTCAGTATTGGACAACTGCTCAGCACCGTGGGAGGGTGTGCTTTATCACAGGTGTCTAAGCAAAGCTAAACAGCATAGGCTGTAGCAGTAAGGTTGTGAGGCTGGTTGTGGAACCCTAGTCCAGTGCCCATGGGGGCACTGTGGGGTCACCGATGGGCTGGCTGTGGCAGAGAGAGAGTCTTGGACCACAGTAAGCACCACTGTGGAAGCTTATGTGCCATCCTACCTCAGCACCACAGAGGCTTGGTTGTCTGTCTCAAGGCTTGTGTGTAAAGTTGTTGTCTTTGCTGCATGGGCTGTAGCAGGTCAGCCAAGCTCTGCAGGGCATATGGATAATAATAGCATCAGTGTCAAGAGTGGCGTGAGGATTCATCAGTCCATTAATAAAGCCATTCAAGGCATATTGATCATTATGGTGACAGTGATGCTGGCAGCAATCATGAATTCCAGAGTTCCCAGACAGAAGCAGTCTTGGTGATGAGTTTCCCTGTGGACCAGTGTGGCTGTACCTTTCTACCCCACCTTGGCAGGAACATGCTCTGAGTGTAAGAATGTCATTACTATATTTCCAGAAGCTGCTTTTGGAAGAGAAAACACAGCCTGTGGCTTTATGAAATAGGCCAAGGTGGGAAAGTNGGCCTGGAGAAATCCACGAACCTCTCCATCAACCAGCTCACTCTTGTGTGGGACTCCTGGAGTAAAAAGACTCAGCACTGACTTTTGCTTCCACGCTGCTGCTTGATAGCTGTGTGACCAGGGCCAGTCCCTTAACCCTTCTAAGCCTCAGCTTGCTTACTTGAAGCCGAATGAAAACAAATAGGGTGGTGGTTATAGTCAGAAAAGTTAGATGGTAACTGGAGCGCTGAGCAAGCTAGTTTCTGGAACCCCTGAGAAAGAATGATAATTTTGGGGAAGTGGTAGCACATCTTAGCACTCAGGAGGCAGAGGCAGGCAGATCTCTGAGTTCAAGGACAGCCAGGGCTGTTACATAGAGAAACCTTGTCTCAAAAAAACCAAAAAACCCCAAACAAACCCAGAAAGAAAGATCCATAAAAGTCCACCATTAGTTTTATTATAAGTGTTCTGACTACTAGAACACACTGTGGTGGTTTGAATAGGAATGGCCCTCATAGAGTCGTGTTTAAATGCTTGGTCCATAGGGAGTGGCACTAGTAGGAAGTATGGCCTTCTTGGAGGAAGTGTGTCACTGTGGAGGCAGGCTTTAAGGTCTCATATACGCTCAAGTTACTGGTACACAGTTCACTTCCTGTTGCCTGTGGATCAAGATGTAGAATTCTCAGTTACCTCTCCACCATCTTGTCTGCCTGCTTGCCACCATGCTTGCCACCATGCTTCCTGTCATGGCGATAATTGACTAAACCTCTGAACTATAAACCATCCCCAATTAAATGGTTTCCTTTGTAAGAGTTGCTGTGGTCGTGGTGTGTCTTCACAGCAATAGAAACCCTAACTAAGACATTCATCTGACAGCTTACAATCTACAGTGTGGGGGTAGGGAGTGCAGATTACTCTCAGAGCAGGGCTTGTCCTGTGATGGTGTGTTTACCCCCACCCTACTACCCTATCCTAGAAACTCCCCACCCTGGCNACACTTTGCCTTCAGTGGTTGTCTATTCGTAGAATGGGGAAAGGTGATTCCCCTTCTGGTTGCAGAGGACCTGGCTACAAGCCACATCAACCGCCTGCCTCCGTCCCTGTGTGTGGATCCGCAGTCCCAGGAATGAGTATCGGCTCCTATTGCACAGTCACAACTTTGAAGGATTTTGAAGTATCCAGACCCCAGCCTTCCTTGCTGATGGCTCTTCCTAGTTTCTCTTGAATGTATTCCTGTTTGTCATGGCCTCAGCTGCCTTCAGTGGCTTCTCCTCTCCTGCCTCCTTTGGCTTCCGTCACACACCCCTTGCTGATGTTCTTGTCTGTCTAGTTCCTGAGTTCTTGCCCCCATTGCTCTGATGACAGCATCCAGACTTTCCTTGAGTGTGTGTGGGGGTGTGTGTGGAGTCAGGAATGCACTCAGCTACAAGTAATCAGCATGCTGAGTGGAGTGGCTGCCACAGAGGGATTATTTCACTCACGGGGCAGTAAGTCTGTCAGTGGGTGGCTGCTCCCTTTGATCCTGGTCTCCTGTCTCTTCTGCTCACAGCTCCGGGCAT
>LZPO01097096.1:64322-76163 GCA_001675575.1 Neotoma lepida
AGGAAGGAAGGAAGGAAGGAAGGAAGGAAGGAAGGAAGGAAGGAAGGAAGGAAGGAAGGAAGGAAGGAAGCACAACTCATATTTGTCCTCTCCTCTTTCCCTTTTCTTTTTAATACAGGAATCTAAGGTTTTCCTAGTCATTCCCAGCACACCTCCACTTACATCTCACCAGCTCAAACCACATTTTCTTAGCCTCCAAAATAGAGGCAGGAGAGGAAAAGGGGTGTTGGGTTTGATTGACTTAGCAAACCCCATCTCCTGCAGGGCTTAGCTTTGTAGTATTGACAACCTTCCTACCCCACCTACCTTCACCTGCCCCCCACAACCACGTGGGAAGCTGCTGAGTACTGGGATCGTTAGGCCAACCTGGCTCCAGGGACTGGTCCAGGGAAGGGCTCACAGGAAAGACAGGAAAGGAGGAGACAGTGAGTGAACTGAGTTCAGACTGCAGGCAAGGTGGGTCAGAGAGGGACCTTTCCTTTGGCCTTGAGCATTGCCTCAGCCAGAACTGCTGGGGTCTTCAAGCACCCCTAAAAATGTTGTTCTGTTTCCTTTTCCTGACTACCCTTGTTAAAACTAGTTTTCTTCCTTTAATCTTCATCCCTGTCAATTCATTAAGCTATAATTGATGTAAACCTCACATATTTAAGATACCCAGTTGGGGAACTGTAACTTATATAAAGACTGTGAAACTATCACATCTGAGATAGGAAACACATCCTTCATTCTAAACATTTCTTCTTCTCTTTTTNCCTCAAACTCCCAAATCCATCGTGCTTATTGTCATTGGTTGAATACACACATGTTGAAATCCCATAGGAATGGAATCACACAGCTGTGTTCTTTTTTTGCTCAACGTCTTTTGCTTCCCTTAATCATTTTGAGATTCATCTTTGCTCTTATGTATATCTTGCTCTCTTTCCACCACTGGATAGTACTCCATTGTGCAGGCACACCATTGCCAGTTGGACCATGAATTTACCTNTGTCTTGTTTTCACTCTGGGGGATTCTGAAAGAAGTTCTTAGGATATGGACATTGGTGCACAACTCTTTCTGTGGATGTGTGAATTCATTTCTCCTGGACAGTGGAGATGCCTGGGAAGGGAATGCAGGTATGTACGTAAAGGTTTTAAAAACCTCCAACTGGTTACAATGGACTTACATCATTTTACACCCCACCAGCCCCAGTTACATACCCTCCCTGACTACTTTTTCCATTCTTCCCATATAGTAAAATCAGTGCTTTTCAAGTTTAAATGTTTCTTGTCATTTCTTTTTGATACAGGATCTCATGCAGCCCAGGCTGGCCTTGAACTTGTTATATAGCTAAAAGTGACCTTGAACTCTTTTTTTTTAATTGAAAATAATTTTTTCCATATAATATTATTTTTTAACAAAATAAAATAAAACAAAAACTATCACATTGAAGTTGCATGAGGCAAACCACTGGAAGAAAAGAGCCCAAGAGAAGGCACAAGAATCAGAGACCCACTCGTTCATACACTTAGGAGTCCCATAAACATACTAAGCTGAAAGCTATAATATATATGCATATATAATATATATGCAGAGGACCTGATGTAGATCCATGTAGGCTCTGAGCTTGCTGCTTCAGTCTCTGTGAGTTCATATGAGCTTTGCTCAGTTGACTTAGAGGGCCTTGTTCTCCTGGGGTCCTCCACCATCTCTGGCCCACACACTCCTTTCACCTCCTTTTCTGTGGGGTTCCCTGAGCTCTGAGGGGAGAGATTTGATGGAGACATCCCATTTAGAGCTCTGTGTTCCAAGATATCTCTCTCTCTCTCTCTCTCTCTCTCTCTCTCTCTCTCTCTCTGTGCATAATGTCTGGCTGCGGGTTTCTCTGCTTGTTCCCATCTGCTGCAGAAGGAAGCCTCTCTGATGATGACTGGATAAGGCACTGATCTCTAAGTATATCAGGATGTCATTAGGAGTCATTTTATTGTTACTTTTTATTTTAAAGACCAATAGAATTTGGATTTACCCTAGGTCTCTGGGCTATCTAGTCTCTGGTTCTTAGTCGCCCAAGCAGTGTCAGGTATGGGTTCCATCTCGTGGAGTAGGCCTTAAGTCAGATCAGACATTGGTTGGTTATTCCCACAAGTTTTGTCCTACCATTGTCCTAGTATATTTTGCAGGCAGGACAGATTGTAGGTGGTTGAGTTGGTGTTTACATTTCTCTTTCGCTAGCCTGCAGAGTACCTTCCCATACCAAAGACACTAGGCCCTGGGGGTGAAGGCTCTATGTAGGCACCAACTTGACTTCTCCATGTTCAATGAGTTGTGTGGGTGTTGTCTTCAGCAACGGGGCCTTACTGTCAGTTTGTGAAGAACAGCTTATTGTCTTGGCAACAGCCAGGGTTGTTTGAGAACTTCAATGGGACCCCTTTGCCAACAACTCAACTGGATGTCCCAGTACTGAAAGTTTCATTTGGTGAAAAGAGATGGCCAGTTGGGACTTCATCCCCCTCATTATTTGGAGATTTCATTAGGATCATCTTCATATATTTTAGGAAGTTTCTACTGAACTAGGTTTCCATACCACTCCTCAAATGCCCCTTAATTCTATCTCTCCCCAAATTCCCTCCCTCAACCTTATCTCTCCTTCTCTCCACATAATCCTCCTGTTCCTACTCCTATTTGGTTTTTTGAGACAGGTTTTCTCTGTTTAGCTTTAAATGTCCTGAGATGTGCTCTGTAGACCAGGCTGGCCTTGAGCTCACATAGATCAGCCTGCCTCTGCCTCCCTGAGTGCTGGGATTAAAAACATGTGCCACCACTGCCCCGCAGGATTCATACAATATATTCTAATCATGGTTTCCCCTTCTCCATCTCCTCCTAGATCCACCCCACCTCTCCACCCATCCTACTCTATTCCTTCTTTCTCTCTCTGTAGAAAATAAACAGGGAAATAAACAACAAACAAACCATAACAACAACAACAATAATAATAATGAAGACGATGAACAAGAAACATACATATGTCAAATAATGGAGAGGCAACTGAGCTGGACATCTCTTGCCACCTCCAGTACCAGGAATGGATTACATCTAATTGAATTGTTGGCCAAAGGGGCCCCATGGGAGCCCCCAAACAGCTCAGGCTACTGCTAAGGCTATTGGTTTCTCCCCACAAATAGATAATAAGGCCCTATTGCTGAATACAACACTTACATATCTCATTGAACACAGAGACATGGAGCTGGTCCCTAACTAGAGCCTTCACCCATACTGACTAGTGTTCATGGTACTAGACAGTACTTTGCATGCTATCAGAGGAGAAATGTAAACACCAAACCTCTACAAACTCTCTAATTACAGTGGTGACCTGCTTGCATGATACATTGTGGGAGTAATCAAACACTATCTGATTAGATTTAAGGCCCACTGCATGAGATGGAACCCATGTCTGATGCTGCTCAGGTGGCCCAAAACCTGATACACCATGGACCTAGGAGAAAACCAAATACTGTTCTGCTAAGGGAACACAGCAATTAACTGACTCCTAATGATATTCTGCTATTCCCATAGACCAGTGTGTCATTCAGTTATCACTAAAGAAACTTCCTCCTGTAGAAGATGGGACCCAATACAGAAACCCATAATTGAACAATGTGCAGAGAATGAGAAACTTTGGAATACTCAGTCCTTATTGTGATGTCTTAATCAAACCATCTCTCCCCAGGGCTCAGGGAACTATGTGGAAGAANAAAGGCTATAAGAGCAAGAGGGGATGGAAGACACCAAGGAAACAGTATCTTCCAGACCATGAACTCTTGATCTTCCTGACTCCACCTCCTGGAAATGCAGGCATACACACCATGTTCAGCTTGAAGAAAAGTGTGTGTGTGTGTGTGTGTGTGTGTGTGTGTGTATGACTGCACACCTTGTAATTCCAGCACTAGGGAGCCTGAAGCAGGAGGATTACTAGTTTCAGATCAGCTTGGGCTATACATGAGATCCAGTCTTAACAAAACCNGACATAAAAACAAATAAAAAGAGAAACAATTTTAAAATATAAACANGGCAATTCCAAGACCACTCTAATAGGTGAATGAGATAAGAAAGCACATGTTTGGTTTGAAGGGTTGGGGGCTTTGTGGAACATGAAGCCCTGGCCACTTTGGCCAGGCAAAGGTCCAGGGACAAAGATGAAGCCAGGCCAGAGGTGACAGCTCTCCGATGAGGCCCTGTTGTACCAAGCTAGTTTTAGTACTAGAGATGTTTGCGTGCTTTCTCAGAGTTCTGTATCAACCACAGCTCTTCCAGGTATCTGGGGAAGCCTCCACCCAAACCATCCAAACTGAAGAGCCCCTGAGGCAGAGCCTCNGCAGTCCTGGGGGGCGGGGAGTCCTTTTTCTTAGGAAATGAATACCACCCTTGTTTCACCGTGGCCCACCTGTCAAACTTGTTCAATCTCAGAGACAAATATCAGAAATTGCATGACTCCAGATACCAGGAACAAAGAAACAAATTGGGAACATGGTGTGAAAAAAAAAGATTTTAATAAAGATTGAACTGGCTTAGTGTGTCGAGCCTGCCACTCTTTTTATTATGATCTCAACAATGATGTAGGACCAGAATGAACGAACAGATCTCCTCTGATGTAAATCACATTCCCCACACTGCCTGGCCCAGCCAGACTATAGCACTGACAAGAAGAGTAGTTCCTTTCCTGGGGGCTGTTCCAGTGGGGCCTTCTGTTCTGGACTCAGCTGTCAGCCCAGGATCCTGCAGCTGAGGTCCCTGCCCATCAGAGGTTGATGAAAGCCAGTTCCCGGGGCCTTACTTTGATCTTCACTCTGTACACCTGGCGAGGCACTTGAGGAGACAAGCTTCTCTGTGGGCTTCTCTCGCATTCTCTGCTCCTTTTTATTTCAAAAACTCATAGGCATGTAGGACAGTAAACAGAATGGTGTGATGGACCCCTGTATACAGACCAGTTTTAATAGCTCAAGATGTAGCCAGATTTCTTTCATCACACCTCCACTCATGTCTTAGTTAGGGTTCCTATTGCTGTGATAAAACACCATGACCAAAAAGCAAGTTGGGGAGGAAAGGGTTTATTTATCTTATACTTCCATATCTCTGTTCATCACTGAAGGAAGTCAGGACAGAAACCCAAACAGGACAGAAACCTGGAGACAGGAGCTGATGCAGAGGCCATGGAGGGTGCTGCTTACTGGTTTGCTCCCTATGGCTTGCTCAGCCTGCTTTCTAAAAGAACCCAGGACCACCAGGGCAGGGATGGCACCACCCACCATGGGCTGGGCCCTCCCCCCTCAATCACTGATTAAGAACATGGCCTACAGGCTTGCATACAGCCCAGTCTTATAGAGGCGTTTTCTTAATTGAGGCTCCCTCTTCTCAGATGACTTTAGCTTCTGTCAAGTTGACACAAAACTGTGCAGCACAGCTCATACCACACCTATAGTATTTTGAATCTCAAATAAACTATTACTCCATTCATAGACATGTCAGAAGGGACAGCTAACCGAGACTTAAGTGGGTTTTTGTTTGTTTTACAGCATGGGAGATTGAACCTCCTGCTTCAGCCTCCTGAGTNCTGGGATTGGAGGTGTAGACTTCCACAATCCTGTTCAAGTTTATTTCCTTTTAAGTTGGTTGTCTCAAGCATTTTGTAGTTTCCCNACCAGAGATAAGNGCACTTCCCCAGGGAGCTTGCCAGGTCTTCACCTGAACTAAGGAGAAGGGATGACATGCCTGCCAGTCAGTGGGCTAGATGCCAGGTGGACACATCAATGCTNGCCACCAGCTTCCCCACCTCTTCCTGTGCTCACTGAGATAGCTGCAGGGCTCCACCTTGGCACCAGGATCTCGATTCCCCATCTCCCCCAGATGCTGACTGGGAGTTAGCTGGGGTTCTCTGACCCCCAGAATCCAAGGCTGGTGAGGGAAGAGACTCATGGGCTCTGCTGGCTCCTTGTTCCCCCTGCCCTTGGGGGAGGCCTCACATTCAGTCAGTGAGGTGCTCCTGGGCTATGTTCTGTCTCCTGTGAGGAGTGAGCTGTATGGAGGATGCTGCAGGGAGGAGCAGCTGGAAGCCAGCGTCTTCTCCTGTGTTCTGTTCCAAAGTTCAGGTGTGCTGTTAAAGCTGTAAGCAGCTGGGAAGGTGGCTCAGCTCATCAGGCTGCTAGCAACATTGTCCTGAAATGGAACTTCTTCCCTCAGCAGGGGCCCCGGGTGGCCAAAGGAGGTATGACACTGATGGCCTGGACGTTAAAGGCTCCTCTGCCTCCTTTAGAAGCCTGNGAAGGTTGAGATGCACACCCTGCTCCAGGGCCAGCCTGTTCAGGAGTGTCTGCTCACGAACTAGACACATACTGTAGCCCTAGAGTCATGAAGGCACCCTCCTGCATCACACCTGGCCTTCTGGAGATGATTTTCAAGAGACACAGAGGTGGGCAGCTGCAAAGACACTCGACATTTGGCTGATGAAGTTTCAGTCATGAGTTTGAGGACTTGGTAAGGGGCATGTAATATGATAGAGATGTCCTTGGCTTCGGAGTCGGGAGGTCCCAGGCTTCACTCTTTGTCCACGGGAGGGTCAGTTGATACAATGATAAAAGAGATGTCTAATAACAACTGTCAAAGCCACAAACCACATATCCTCTAACTCAGCAGTTCTGCTATGTGGAAGGGTGAATGTACAAGGAGATGCATTCACTGCCATGTGTCTGTAATGGCACACAACTCACACATCAGTGGTGGACCAAGCTCACATGGTTAATCCATACAATGGACTCTCCAAAAGAATGAGGCAGCTGTAGACATGGCTGCAGCATGACCTTCCACGGTGTTAATGAGTAGGAAAGAAAGTTTTCCAATAGTGTGTAGTATCTACCTTTTGTGTTAAAAAAGAAAAAAAACTAAAACCAAACTGCTATGTGTGTAAAATATGTATAGAGACATTGACAAGAAACTAACAACAGGTTGCCCCTGAGGTGACTCGGGTGCTGGGGTTGTGAGGGTGGGAAGATGTGTTTTCAGTGTAGTCTCTGTTGTAAAATTTGAATTTGTGACATATGTATATATTTAAAGTAAATTTAAGTCAAATNACCCGCATTTATAAATGGTGTGACAGGGAATCACATAGTCTCTGAGCCTTAGCTGTAAAATCAGGAAAGCTCCAAGTCAGTGTGGGGATGAGACTGGAAGGAGCGAGTAGGAAGTGACTCAGCAGGTTGGGGACATAGTAAAGGACTTGGTGAGTGGGGCATCCAGAGTGGCTTGCTGGTCATATTTAAATTACTATCCAGATACCAGGACGGGAGCACAAGCCAGAATAGACAGCACTGGGGTCTGAGAAGACCGTAGTGTCTCAAAGGACATCTCTTTCATCTTGGTTCCCTGCACAGCAGGTGGAATGGGGCCCAGCAAACTTGGTCAGCTTCTAGCTGAGCCCTTTGCAGCCCCTCCTGGAGGAACTGGGGAGGAGCCAGGCCACACTGTCCACCAGAGGGCACAGGTTCCATGACTTTCTTTCTCTCTGGAACTTCTATGCTGCCCAACTGTGACATTCACCACTAAATATTTTACTTAATTGGTCCCTGTTAGGCCTAGAAGGCCTTGGCATCACAAAGAGAGCTGCAGAACTGAAGGGCTGGGCTGTAGCTCAGTGGCAGAGAGTTTGCTTAGCAAGCACGAGACTTGGAGTTCCTTCTTCAGCCTGTGGGGGTGGAAATGCTACAAGTAGAACTACATAGTAACCACGGGAGTGGACAGATGCACATGCACACACCACACACACACACCACACACACACACACACACACACACACACGCAGGTGCATGCGCGCTGTTGTTATTCTCCTCCTACGCTGGACTACTGTCTCCAGCTGATGCTGTTTCTCCATCCACCACACATTCCTGATGCCATTTAACTATTTCTCCATGGGCAGGACAGGGAAGGACTCCCTGAGAGAACCCCATGTTCAGGCTTACCTCTCTCAAATGCTCTTTCTGTAGGATGGTGTTCCTGCAGCCCCCACTGGCCCTGGCATTCACAGCCTAGTAGGTTGTATCCTCTTAGAGCAGACACAGGGTGGTAGTGGGGGTTACAGAACTTCCATTAGCAGCTCCAGTGTGACAGTGTCAAGGGAGTTAGCTCATGACTCCTGGGTTTCAGATCTAACCTGCAAGTAGGAACTACAACAATAATTGTGAATTCTGAGGGAAGACATAGTCTGTCCACAGGCTGCCTGGCCTTTGTGGGTGTTTCTTAGGTGAGGGGGGTGCTGGGGATGACCCAAGTTCTGAGTTTGTAGCTCATGTCTTTTGCCACTGACTATCGATGTGTGGACTAAATAGCTCTCGGTGTTTGCAACCATGGTGACTAACGTGACTAACNTGCGTTCAGAAATACATCCAGTGTCCTTGCTGTTCCAGGGACTCTGTATATACGAACTCTGAACGCCCACTCCACTGTGCAGTCCTCCTGTTTCACACATGAAGAAACTGGTGTAGAGAGAGGCTGAGTGATTCATCTAAAGATACACAGCAGTGGGCAGCAGAGCTAGGGCCTGAGTGAGGCTATTGGACACGAGGGATTTGAAACCAGTTCGTGCAGACTCACAGCTCTTCTTCAAGGTACCCAGGTAGGGGAAGTCCCCATTACACAGGAGGAAGCAGCCAGATTTCAACACAGACAGCCTGTGTCTGGTTTCCAGGGCTCTTCTGAAGCAGGCAAGGCAGGCTCAGGATTAATGTCCAACAGAAATGTTAAAAGCAAACCATTTTGATAGTGTCTGTGAATCAGGGTGGGGTTGGGTGGCATCTGGGCAGGGTGAGGCCTCTCTTGCCAAGAATCTAAGGCCAAGTGTACTATCTCTTCTCCCCTGGGTGCCCATGGGTCATAGGAGCAGGATGGGAGGAGCACAGCCTACCCAAACTGGAGCTGGAGGAGCTGTGTGTGTGTGTATATGGTGTGGTGTGTGTGTTTGTGTTGTATGTATCTGTAATATTGGTGGTATGTATATGTCTATGGTGTGGTGTGTGTGTGTGTGTGTGTGTGTGTGTGTGTGTGTGTGTGATGTCCTATGGTAAGTATGATGTTGTGTGAGTGCATGGTATGTTGTGATGTGTGTGTATTTGGGGTGGGTATGTTGTGTGAGTTTGTAGTATGGTGGGGTATGATGTTGTGTATGTGTGGTATAGTGCGATATGGTGTGATGTTGTAGGTAGTGTGTGTGTGATGTGCTGTGCTGTGGTATGTATAGTATAGTAGGGTATCTATGCTGAGGCTGTGTCATGCCCCACACAGCTGGTGGGAACGGTGAGAAGCAGCAGCTAGCACTTCTGCACTCTCTCCTGTTTCCTTCAATGTAATTTTGCAGGCAGTCCTCAAAGGCTCAGGCTCGCTGGCTTCCTGCAGACTCTCCAATGAACTGGCCTTTGAAGGGAAGACTAAGTCAGAGTAGCTCAAAGAGCCCTGAAAACAGGAGTAGCTTCTCAGGGCACACCTGCAGGCAGTGCACGGCCCTTGTCCGGGTCTTTGAACACAGTAAGCTGCAGGTTGTAGGCCAGCTGGAGAGGTACCATGAAGGAGATCGGTGCCCAGGCGGCTGGCGGGATCTTACAGAGGTGAGGATGGGGGGGCATGATGGTGGTATCACTGCACGGTACAGGCGAGTCAGAGTCTCAGCTATCCAGAACACATCTTGTCCAGCGATGTCACAGTACACTCCTCCAGACCCTGAGGGCATTCAAGCATGTGGAGAACCAGTTTGTTCTGTAATAGGACAATGTCCACAGTATCAGGGATGGGCCTGGGTCACACGGGAACCCTGGGCCCTCATCCCCTTTGAGCCATCCATGTGCATCTGTTGAGAGGAAGGCGTCAATGCTGCCTGGCAANCCCAAGTCCCTTTCTGGGCAGTACTTCCCAAGTCTCCTAGTGCTTGTTATAGCCTCAAATAGTTTTTGGTGGTTGAAGTGTGAACAGAAGAGACACGTTTGACTTCTGTGGAAGCAAAACCTTCTTTCCCCTGCCACAGCAAANGGCAATACTCTCCCTGATGGCAGCTGTGACAGCTCGGGTCGCAGCTGGCATGAGAAGGACACGTTGCCCAAGGAGTGANACAAACCTTTTGCGGGNTTTAAGCCCCTGATGTTTCAGAAGTAGCCACTGATGGAGAGGAACCTAACTAATCAGATGCATGGACTTGGGCTGGGGAATTCCTGTTAATGCATCACCCAGGTAGCATGTGCTATGTGTCCCAGGCAACAGGTTCGCCAAGCTAATTGAGGTCACAGACTAGAAAANAGTCCTTGCAGTGGGAGCTGCAAGCTCCATCGAAAGTCAGCAGGAAGAGAAACTTGAGGGGGGACGTGCTGGAAGCCCATCCTTACGCTGCCTGTCCTGGAGGATCCTGGAGGCAGGGTGCCTTGGAGCAGTGTGGGACATGAGCTTGTTCTTCATTCTCAAGCAGAATCCAAGTGGTTTCTCTTCCTCTGCATCTATCGACAACTTCATCTGACACGGCATCTCAGACAACTTCAGTAAAGAGAAGTGGCTTCCCCTAGGCCAGTGGTTCTCAATCTTCCTAATGGTGAGAACTTTTAATACAGTTCCCCTCCAGCCTCCCGTTCCAGCCATAAAATTATTTCCATTGTTACTTTACAACTGTAATTTTGCTACTGTTATGAATCGTAATGTAAATACCTGATATGCAGGCTATCTGATAAGTGACCTAACAATACCCTCGCTCTTAAGCCTTCCTCTTAGAGCTGCCTTGACTGGATCCCATTGGTTTTGTTGTGATGTATTTCTATTTTCATGAAAAATTTAAATTTCCTTTTTAATTTCTTCTTGATACATTGGTTGTTCAGGACTTGACATAATTTCAAGTTTTTAAAATTTGTCAAGGCTTGTTTTGAGTATTAACATATGTTGTATCCTAGAGCATGTTCTTCGTTCTATTGAGAAAAATATGTATTCAATAGCTATTGGATGGGATAGTCTGTGGATGTCTGAATGGTCCATTTGATCTAGGTTGCAGTTTAATTCTGCTGTTCTTTTGTTGAGTTTTTTCTGTATGGCTTGTACAATGCTGTAAGTATGATGCTGGGTCACTGGATATTACTTATTCCTTCATTCAGATGTGTTAGCTGGTAGGTCTAATATTAGGTTATTAGGCACACACACATTTGCAGTGCTATTTCCTCTTGCCAAATCAACTCATTTATTGCTAATTAATGGCCTTCCCTGTGTCTTATTATGCCTTTGACTTAATGTCTAATTTATCTGATACAATAGGGCTACTTCCACCATTTTTAGTGTTCTATTTGTGTGGAATATCTTTTATCACACCTCCCCTTCAATGTGTGCAGTCCCCCGGGCTGAAGTGAGNTNCTCATAGGCAGCATGTGTTTTACTCATCTTTCCTCTTTTAAAAAATATTTATTTTATTTATGTGTCTGTGTTCATGTGTGGGTTGCGTATGAGAGTTCTGTAAGTGCACAGAAGACGGTGCCCGATCCCCCAGAGCGCCCGTCTTCTGCAAGAGCAGCGAGTCCTCTTAGTGAATGACTGAGCTATCTCTGCCGTGCCTCTTTCTTCTTGTCCTTTTCTGTCAGTGGATCTCGGAAAGGCTGTCTTTTCCTTCATTGGTTTTCATTAGATTTATTTTGTTATTGTTGCCTTTAGTTGTGTTTTTAACTTTCCTGCTCAAGGACTTCCATTTAATTATTCTATGGTTATTTTCAAGTCTCTGCTTTCTCTGGTCAGAGGGCCAAGTTGTTTCTCTGGGCTTTCTTGACACACTTAGTTTGGTCTCCTTAAGCGTTTGCATGGAATAGTG
>LZPO01097096.1:87060-100817 GCA_001675575.1 Neotoma lepida
TAACAGGAACCATATTGAGCCTGGGAGCCAAGATGCAACTGTCCTTACCTCCCAAGTATTCACGGTTTAGAATTTACATTACTGACACGTAAATCAACAATGATGCTCAGAGGGCTGATGGTTCTAACCAGTGTGTTCAATAAAGACGGAACACAGAGGGAGGAANGTGTTGGTCAGCCTTGGAAGTCAAGGGCCGTTTCATAAAGACAAAATGACTTCTGATAGTGCTGGCAGGAGTCTGCTAAGCAGGAAAGGATAATGAGTAGAGAGAGGGTAGGGAACAAGAGAGGTGGAATGATGGGTCATCAAATGGAGGGGTTGGTGGTGGACTCTAGGTGTAGGATGAGGGGTTGGGGACCAAGTGGCAGGGGCAGGAAAGACAAGGAAGGGCTTTAACAGAAGTGCAAACACAACTGTGGAGCTCACACCCATTCCTTTGGAATTCTTCCCCTCTTACTGAAAGTCCTTGATGAAAGGCCACAGACAAAGAGATCTGTTCCTGCCCACAGCTAGGCAATCAGGGGGATGGACATAGCTGATCCAAATTCTCCACAGCAAGAATAGGAGCAAAGGCTGCAAAAGCAAAGGCAGATGCCATGCACATCCAAAGTTGGAAGTTTGTGACAGTCGGGGGAGGTAATTCCCCAAGCTTCCTTGACATGTTAGAGAGTCGGTCACTCCGCCAGGTGTGCACCTGTGGGAGGGACATGTGCTTCCGAGACTAGAGGCCATGCGTGAACTAGACAGTGGAGCTGCCTGGCTCTGCTCTGCTGCCTGTTTTCACGAGGGCTCTAGCACAGTCTCCAGCAGCAGACCCAATCATCTTGCACACCAAGAGAAAGACCTTGGATGGGTCCAGGGGAACTAAAAACAGTAGAACAATGCAATCTCTCTTTAGATTGGCTTCTCTGGCAAGTGGTCTGATGAAGGGCAATGGTGGTGGCAAAGAAGCAGTGAAGAAATACCCTTGCTGGTGCATGTTGGAGCTGATGGGATACCTTTGCTGGTGCATTTTGGAGGTGATGGGGCTACATACAGCAGGCAGAGAGAAGCATGGATTGGTCATCACAGAGTAGAAAAGATGGTGTCCAGTGGCTGCTGGATGTGGGCAATAGTGGGCTAGCTACAGAATACTTCCTTGGCTTTGGCGAGCTCCAGAGACCAGCCAGTGTGGCTTAGTCTAGACTCCATTATGGCCAGCTAGGCCTAGTGGAGGGAACNTCTTTAGTTACTATGTAAGACTCAGAGGCAAGATAGGAATGTTCAGGAATGTCTGAGCATTCCAGGGAAGTTAAGGACCTAAAAGACATGGAAAGGCAGTGAGTCCACTGCAGGGGTTTCCTGACCTCCTTGCTGGCAGTGTCATATTGGCAATTCTGCCAGCTGGAACTGGGAGATTTTGTTTTTAATTGAAAATTTTATTGAGACAATNATAGGTTCACATGCATTGTAAGAAATGGTCTAGCAAGATCATATGGGTACCCAGTCAGGTCCCATAGTGGTGACAATCTGTAAAGGTGTAATGGAACATTATAGTGAAGACAATGACTTTGATATAATCCATTGATCTTATTTAGATTTCCACAATTTTATTTGTACTCGTGTGTGTGCGTGTGCATGTGTACAGGCCAGAATGGACAAGCATATGCATGTAAGTTATGCCAGTTTAGGGAGAGATTTTTAAGAAGGGACAGTGGCCCTTGCCAGTTTGGGGTGTTGGAGCACCAGCTAGCCCACAGGTACTAACTTCTGATTAATAACTGACTTTCTGTGGTGTCAGCCTGAGTCTGTGCACTGGGCTCAACAGTCTTAGGAGAACAGGAGCGTGTGCAGAGGTCACTCTGTGTGTGATGTCTGTAGACATNTCTAAAAGTATAGCACACTCTTGCTTGGCTCTCTGGCCCACACATTAATGCTAAATCTTCATAGTTGTGAAAGAAGGAGCCAGGAGTGTGAAAATCTCAACTAGCTCAACTCCAAGGCACATTAACATTGCATTTCAACAACATGATACAGCATCCAAGGAAAGCCAGACTTACTATTTTCAGTTGTGAAAGCTGCACACTGACAACTTCAGGGGGTGCCACACCCAAGCAAACACCATAGGTTTTAGAGTTATCACTGCAATAGATGCCATCCTAGCGCCTTGAGAAAGTAATTTGCATAGGATCTCTGCATCTGTGACAGTGGAGCTGGTAAGGCTTAGGAAAGGGGTGAATTGAGAAGGAGAGAAGGAAGAGGGAGAGTGTGAACTCCAGAACCCCTGAGAAAGGGCTGTGTGCTGTTGTTCTCTGAGTACAGGCCTCAGACTCTGACCGTGGAATGTCCTGTAGATCTCAGAGCCCTTCTATAAGAGGCTTGGAGGCTCATCTTTCCTGAATACCTCAGGTCACACACCAGAGGCAAAACAGAGAGCCTGGTGAACGACTCACCACCCTCCACCTGAGTGTCCTTTCGGGTTCTGTTCCAGGGGCCTCAGGGAAAGAAGAGATGGGGAAGGAAGGTCAAGAGAAAAGGGCTGAGACAAGAACCAGGAGGACGGCAGTTGCCAAGGAAACAGAGAAGAGCAGAGGCATCAGGGGCACCTAAAAGTTGGCACAGTGGATGGTCATCTGGGATACAGACGACTTGATGCCCCCTCCTGCATCCCTGGGTCACAGCACAGAAACTTTTTTCTTTCCCTTCCTTCCTTTTTATACGTCTCATCTCTGTACGCATGTGCACACGTGTACAAATGCAAGTGTCTGTGTGTATGGAGGTCAGAGGTCAACATCAGGTCTCTTCATTATTCTCCATCTTATTTTTTGAGTGAGTCTCTCTTGAACCCAGAGCTCACCTTTTTGGCTAGACTGGCTACCGTGAAAACTCCAGGGACCTGCCTATCTCCACTTCCCTAGTGCGGAAATTACAGGCACATTTGAAAACTACCACTTGTAGCTTTTTATGTGGATTCTGGGAATTTGAACTCAGGTCCTAATGCTTTTATGGCAAGTGCTTTGCCCACAGGGCTGTTTCCCCAGCCCCAGAGGAACATTAACTGTGCTTTCCTCTGCCATTTGTCTTCCTATAAAATGATTTAATTTGTTGGCATGATGTCTCCAGCAAGGTTATCTTCCCTGGCACCTGGAAAGGGCTGGCCCAAAGAGACTCGGCCATAGCTGGAGGGCTCCTGTACTGGGCCAAGCCACCCTCTGCTTGATTTGCAGCCTCTGCCTCTGAAACTGCTTAGGAGGAGGCTGCCTACAAGAGGGNATTATTGAGAGAAAAACAAAAAACAAAAAACAAAAAGCAGAGCAATACAAAGGCTTAGGAGATTAACAAGATGAAAACATTAGTGAAAACCCATCAGTTCCAAGAGGTATTCTGTGAAAATAGAAGAACCCCCAGAAAAGTCTGCTCAATGAAAACTTCTCCTGAATAAAGAGTATTTGGCATTTTCACTGCTAAGGATAATAGCAGCACTTAACCATTTGATAAGAGCTTCCAAAATGCCAGTTATCTGAGGTCCATCAGNCCCTGTGGGGGAAGGTCAGGTTCCCTTGCTGACTCTCAAGGCTGTGAAATACTGCACCAGGCTCCCAAGGCAGCCAGGAGACCAAGGGACAGCAGTACACCAGGCCGTGGTTTCCTACAGTGATGTTTTCAAGTTGGTCCATGCAGTGTTTATGGGCACTTCTTCCCTGGTAAGACTGTCATTCATTCCACCAAATGGCTACCCCAGTTTGCTGATCTTTATTTGGGTGGTCTCCCATTATTTATTAAGGGGCTGCTGGCACAGCAGAGAAGAGGACCTGGTGACAACTCCCAGAGAAGCTGTGAGAGATCCAGGATCAGTGTGACCAGAGAGATGAAGCAGTGGTTTGCAAATAGGGCTCCCTGAATCTTTTCTGTCTGGTCAGAAGCCCTGTAGTGTCATGACAGCCCAGGGCCCCTGAGCTCCCTCCTGACATTTAAGTCCACTGGGGGAGTTCCAGGCCTTCACTCTGTTCCCTACAAACCATTTATTTCCTGTTTTGTTTCCAGGATAAGATTATATTTTCACACACTCCTTATCGTACAGAGATTAAACATCTAAAAGCCAGGGGTAGAGGGACCTGGGGACAGAATTTTCAGGAGCCATAGATGACGGCAGACTTTCTATCCACTGCTGCCACAGGATGCTCAGCTGGGCCCTAGGTGTGGCAATGGCCCAGATCTCAGGTGGCCCATCACCCAGGCAGAGAGGTACATCCAGGCAGAAGAGGGNTGTTGAGGAGGCTCATGATAACTTCTCTGTGTGGAAGGGTAGACAGAGCTCATCTCTTCTGCTCCTACTAATTCTCCACAAATGTGCAGACCCCTGAGCTTGGGCCCAGGAGGGCACTGAAGCCCCCAGGACAGGCATAATGGGGCTGCAGGCCAGACTGATGAGAGTAGGGGGGCATCTGACGAGGGGGGCATGTTTCCTGGCTCTANCTAAGATGTGTGAGAGTATCCAACCTGTGCCTGTCATGTGGCAAAGTGCACCTCAGAGTTAGCTTGGGGCTCCAGTGTCATGCAAGCCATTTGCAACAGGGAGGTATAAAAACAAGCAGGGATCTTTGTTTCAAAAATTCTATTTTTAGAGCATGTTGGGATATGCTTGGCCCAGGCTGGTGGATCCATTGCCGACAGGGAATATATCCAATGCTGTGGGAGATGCTCCCATTAGAAGCCATGTCTTATGTGTGTCTGACACCTCCAGCTCCTGCATTTGGCTGGGACCACTGTTGTGGGGTTCCAGTGTGCTGAGGGGAGGAGCTTCCAGGGCTAGGGGGAATGGTGTTGGTCTCTCTGGCCTCGAGTTCCCTGACTCATCTCCCACAAAAAGAATAGAGCATGAAGAGTGCACAGGGAAGGGGCTCCACAGCATCCCAAGGATGCTCTCTTCCTATCCCGTCAGACTTCATTTTTTCCTATCCCCCTCAAGCTGCCCCGGGTGCATGGGGAGGACACACTGACCTCCCAGGGCATGCTCTGTCATACTGAGACACAGGGATTCCAGCCTGTTGTTGATGTCAGGTTCAGTCACAGGAAGCTGGAATTCTGCAGGAAGAAAGGGGTACATTGATTATTGGGACTCCTGGGACAAGGAGAAAGTATCCATGATGCCACCTGGTTCCAGGATAAGTGTCTAGTGTCCTCCCCTAGGGAGACTCAAGGGGACCTTCAGGGCCAGCATGAAGAGTGACTACCTCTGAGGTCTGTTAGCTGCAGAGCCCACTGTAGACATAGGTAGCCAGAAACAAACTGATGACTAAAATAGCCAGTCACAGTCACAGGCCATCACTCTTGCTTGGACCATGTGATGGCTTTCCCACAAAAATAAGAGGCAACCTCAGCAATGGTTCGCAAGGCCTCCTTACATCCCTGTCCTCATAAAATTCCTTCTTCCTCTGTTCTATCCCAAGTGTTCCTCTACCCTAGGCCTTTGCACTGCTGTTTNCTCTGCCTCAGTGTTAGCCCACAAATGTCCTCGCGGCTCACTCTTTCCCTGCCTCCACAGCTCAGGATCTACTGTGTTCTTGAAAGTACCTTCCCCTAGCACTCTTCTTCCTCTTTTCCTTCTTTGTATCATTAACACTGTATGTTTCACATATCTGCCCCTCCTAGTTTAGGGCTGGTGTCATTGGAGCAGGGCATAGCGACAGTCACCGAGTCTGAAACCTAGCCTATGAAATTCTACTTCATGGTTCATGGTAAGGAGCGGTACCGCACACCCAGCTCAGCGCATTCCCCTTCTGAGTGAAGAACTAGGTTTATGCTTCTGCTGTGCCAGCTCCTTTATTGCCCAACAAACTCAGTCCCCAATGGGGCTCAAGAAGACTGGTAGCCCNTCAAGACTAGGTAGGAAACATAGGGCTAGGAGAAGAGCCATGTCTTCCTGCCTGCCACGGTGACTGCCATNACTGGTCACCACTCTTCATTGATTGGAGGAACTGAGACCCTTACTCCATGGCAAGGAGTCACAGACAACATGACCCTCTACCACCGGGGTGTTCTCTATCTTTCAGGCACTACTGTCCCCTCTCCCCCACGGAAGGCAGCTCTAGGGGCCTTCTTCTCTCTCTGGCTGGGACTCAGTGTCAGTCTCCCTTACTCCCTCCTCCTGTGGAACCCTGGAATGTCTTTAAGTACCTACAAGAATCTTGCAGATGGCGACAGTGCTTTGACTGTCTCTATCTGACTCTCCTAAAACATCTAGTGCTCTCTTCTACCACCAGTAGCTAAAAACTATGACATCCTATGGACAGAAGCAGAAAAGAAATCCTGTAGCATATGCTGGCAGTAGGGTATGTTCCAGGTGTCTGGGATGTCCCAACACTGCCACTACTTTTCTATGTGACCTCGGGTGGCTGTTCTTTTCCTTGGGATTTACTTCCACCTGGCCTGTGGGGAAAAGGATGGGGTGGGCCAAAGTTTAGGCTATTTGCTTGCTCTTTCACTACTACACCCGGAGCACATGGTTTGAGGGGACAAGTGTTGATGGTTTGGTGAGAAAGCAAGTTGAAACCAATGGCTAAACCAAACCATTGTTTTTTTTTTTTAATCTAATTAGCTGTGCATTAACAGCATCAACAGCATCACGAGCATCTTTCTTCAGTAGATGAGATGCCTCAGTGCTGCACAAAACTGGCACCCTGAGTTTTGATCTCTGAAGGGAGTCTCTAACCTCCACACTCATTCTGCGCCATGTGAATCCACACAAGAGCATACACACAACAATAATAATAATAANNAAGGAATTTTAAAGCTCTTCTTTTGCAATGTGCAGTCCTCTCCATCAGCTAATTCAGGTGATGGCAGGTGCCATTTCCATCCTTTCAAATTCTCAGAGAAGGCTGGCAAAACTGGTCAATATGAAAAGCCCCAAGCAGCAGAAAGTGACCTTTCTGTGGCAAGTTGCAGCATCCATGAGGTTTGGAAGACAACTGGGCCAACTCCTGAGTGGATGGAGACCCATGAGATTTCTAGGGAAGGTGGGAGCCAGAAAAAGGATGGGAGGAGTTTCTCCCTAGCCTAGGAGCTGCTGCTAAGAGCAGGGTTGGGGCAAGTAGACCATCCCAGAGGGAAGAGTATTTTCGTATTTTCATCCATTCATGTGAAAATCACATGCATGCAAAAATTAGCAGCCTTTGGGGTGTGAAACCTATAAAATAGAAACAGAATTTTATATATAGCTAGTTAGCAAATACGGAAGAAAAAAAAACAAACTCCAGCAATTATAGCCATCCATATGCTCGCTGGAAGAGTGCGTTTACTCTCTAGTGCTCCCCTTTAAACAAACACTGTGCAGAGATTTGGATAAATAAAGACGCTCGACATTTGGAGAGAAGAGTCTCAGCTGCAGGATTTCTTGCCAACACGCAGCAAAATGCCATTTTCCAAGCCTGGGATTGCGTGTTTCCAGGAAGGAGGCTGAGAAACACAGGGCTCTCAGCTCCAGGATCTCCAAGCCGTCGTCGTGGCTGCTCTTTTAGGTGGGAAGTTGGTTTGCTTGCATTTTTTTGTCTCTGCTCTTCACGCTGACACTCTGGGNNGCTGTGATCCCCACCCCGCTCAGAGCAGTACTGCAAAATTCCAAGTCTTGGAGAAGCCCATATGTTCACGNTTCAGAGAACCTTAACAGTGTGACTTTGTAATTGTGTATTTGATAAAAACAGACCAATGGCATCTTGCCACACACATCAGAGAGGATGATCAGGTAGATCAAAGCTTCTGACTGGCTAGCACCCTTCAGTAGTGCCCCCCACCTGCTATGGGTAGAGCCCTCCTTAAATTTAGCTCTAAGGGACAAGCAGGTAGCACTGCTGGCCATTGATATGTAGGTGTCATGTCACTCATAAGAAGGCAGGGGTAAGTGCTCCGTAAGACAAAAGCAAGGGCCTTCTGAACCTCCTTGCTGTTAATCCCAGGAGGTGCATTCCTTCTTCTGGGACCACAGCTCTGAGCTGTTATAACATGAAAAGCCAAAATCCNAATCCTCTACATGTAGACATGAAACTACCAATACTTTGGATTTGGGTGCATTTCAGACATCAGATTAGAGTAAAGTTTATGCAAATAATCTGGAATTTGAAAAGCTCTTGACATTTGAAACACATTTGGTCCTAAACACCCTGGATAGGAAATACTCAACCCATACCGGGAATTCTTCTTTCCCTCATCATTGGGCTATTCTAGGGTTTGGTTTGGATTTCGAAAGTTAAAGGTTCAGGGTTAAGGTGGACTCAAAACTGAAAAAATAAAAAAGATTTATTATTTTAAAAATTTATGTGACTGTGTATATGTCTGTNTGAGTGTATGCCACATGTCTGCAGATGCCCAGAGAGGCCAGAAGAGGGCGTCAGATGCCCTAGTGCTAGAGTTACAGGAGGCTGTGAGCCACCTGATGGGAGTGATGGGAAGAGCACAAGAAAANCTCTTAACCNATTAGCTATCTCTCCAGCCACAACTTGCGATTTAAATTGTGCCTTTTCAGAAGTCCTGCAAGCCCAGAGCACTATAATCTTAGGCCCAGAGCCAAGAGATTCTGCAAGAAGCTGCTGCCCATCTTTTCTAGGGGACTGCTGTGGAGTCCACTTCAAAAGCCCAGGTGGCTTGTCCCAGGCAGAAATGGCTGCTGGGNTGAATGTCACACGCAGTTTTATAGTANNGTTGGTGAGGTACAATCACATTGGTACTTAAAAACGTGCAACAGGCTGGGTACTCCAAGAGGCCTGCACTATCCACTTGCCACTGACCACCAAGCCTGCTTTATTACACTGCTCAAAGGGCTTTCCATTCGTTTGTGTGGGCAGCAAGGTGCTGAAGGGCATAGAGTACTCAGACTGCTGTAATGAGAGGAATAAGGAAGAAAAGGGGAGGGTGACGATAAGCAAAAGCTAGCCCAGGTAGGGGGTATGGAGAGCTGGTGGGGTGGGAAGGCTGACCACACAGAAATGTTGGTGGCCAGTGGAAGAGGGTGAGTAACAAGTGGCATCTGTCATTGCTGCTGGTGGTGGGGTAGGGGTCGGGGGTGTGAGCACTGTGGCCATTCTCTGGGACCCACACATCTAGGAAAAGTTACAGGATCAGATGATATAGTATAGGACCATCTTTCCCAGGTGGCCTCTCAGAGGTAGGAAGGAGGATTTGCCCAGCTGCATTCTTGGCTAGGATTAGAGTTGATTCACTGACCAATTCCCCTACCTCCTGTCTCTAAACCCCAGCCAAGCTGTTTGCTTAAATTTATTAGAAGGTGGGAAACAACTATTTACCACGTAGTTTAAATGGTCCCTATTCTGGCCTCTGTGTCTACACAGTAGCCCCTTTACTCCTCTAGCAGACTCGGGGCACTTGTGACATCCTTCCTGTCCTCATTCTTTCTAAAGGTGTCACACACTGAGGAGGAAATGAAGGAAGGACGATAGCCCAGAGGGCTGCACTTCCAAGTATGCAGCCTTCTGAGGATGGAGGACACCAGTCACGAGCCAGGACATAGGGGAAGTTTGATGCGCAGGGCAGGTGTCACACTGGAGTGCTGCTGTTGAAAGGTGCAATCTCACCCATCTTGCACACAGGTAGTCTGGTCCAAGAATGCTTGGCATGTGGTTTTGTGGAAGTGAAGGGTGCCATTTCCAGAATGCAGGCTTGTGAAGTATACCTTGCCTGTGATTTTTCTTGTGAATCCTGCTCTGGGCTTCTCTGCCCCTTCTTTTTGATCCTCCTGGGGGATAAGGAAACTTCATGGCCTCTGAGCATCAGGCCAGAGCTGCCCTAAGATCTTCTCTGACTGAAGTGCAAGGGTGACCGAGCCTGGCTGAACAGAAACGGAACCACTTCCAAAAGGAAGGATCACTCTCTAAGCAATTTCTGAGTTTGATTTCCAGATGGGAAAGAACCCCACCTCTGCGCAGCATGGCATTCTTGCGCTGGGTGCCATAAGGTGTATTGAGCCCCAGTCCCCTTTGGTGTCCCAGTGTTTGTCATGCTCACTCCAGGAGGCCCTGCTAAGTGTCNCTCCTCACTCCAGTGGCCAGCCAGAATCAGCAGTGATTTGTTGGTCTCCCGATGGAACCAAGACACACCTGACCCCTGTCCAGGTGGAAATAAAGCAGAAAGCCACCACAGGTAGTCTCCAAGAGGTCCTGACTGTGCAGCNCAGGAAAGAGGGAAGCACTTGGTAGAATAGAACAAGGTGACTGATCATCGATACACACCTGNAGGCCTCTCCACAGTCTCCAGAGATAGTCTTCCATTGTAAGGCAATTATTTTGAAGTTCACAAAGTCAACACTTGTTTAGACTTTGTTGTAGTTTTCAGGATTTGGAGACATGATTTGGAGTGGATGTTTGAAGACATTTAGAAGCTGGGAGACAAATNTACCTTGTACCCAAGATAAGTATTTGATTTGGGGGTTCACCATTCCCAATTCATTTTTATGTTCATGTTTACTCCTAGCTGCGTAAAGATGAAATCCACATTCGGCTTTGCTGATTCTTGTAGTCCAATCTCAGCATGTGCCCACAAACCCTGAGAAGTCNCATGGCTGGCCAGGTTGGGTTCCTCTGAAAGATCCACTTCTAGGTCCACTGATAAGTAAAATATCCCCGGGTAGTGGGTAACTCCTCCGATGCAATAAGCCAAATCAAGCCGAATTAAAGCCCGGGTTTTAATCTGAGCAAAGCATTCCTGAGTGGTTCCAGGGAAAGAGGAGACACCGTGAGGCAAGTCTATGGGCCAGACCTTAAATACCCTGTAGGGGCTGTCTTGAGGAACTCTGGGGAAGGAGCTGCTGCTTGGCGTGCTTTCTTTGGGCGGAATTTGGAATGGGGCCCGAGCAGGAGATTGCCAACACCTATCTCTCAGGTTAAGTCTGGTCTGGCCTGGAGGTGAGAGGCACTCCTGTGAAGGAAGCTGAGAAGAGAGACAGGTTCTCACAGTCACTGTTTGATTGGCAGGGAGTGCTCTTGGGAGCCTGGCAAAGGCTGAGGTGTGCCCTTAGCAGAGACTCTCCATAACATCCTTTCTCCTTAGTGAGGGGTTCTGGGTCTTGGCTGTGGCTGCCTCACCCTTCACAGCCACATCCTAGAGGAGCCACCCAGAAGGTGCTGAATGTGTGTGGGCAGAACCTGGAGGGCCCCATGGGTGACTCACCAGCTTATCTGCAATCAGGAAATCTGAAGTAGCATTGTTGCTATGCTTTGGCCATTATGAGGGATTTAAGACCTTAAGGAGGGGTTTGCAATATCCAAGGAAAAAATCTTAAAAAAAAAAAAAAATTCCAAGGGGTCCTAGAGCTCTACTACTCAAAATAAATTTAACTAAAGATTTGCAGGAACACTGAAATCAAAGTCTTCTAAGCAGTTGTGTCTGGGACACCGTGCTCCGGGCTGTGAGGTGGGGGTGAGGCTACTGAAACGTAGGGTGCACCTCTTGTTTGTGCCTGGTGGGGGCATCAAGATAAGTGTAGCTGTGGCTTAGGTGGTTCTGTGCACCTCTGGACTCTAGAGATCACTGCCTGCACAGAGGAAGGGTTCACCGATCTGCTTGCTGTANGGGATCCAGCTAGCTTGTTTTAGGAAGCATGGTGACTGAGACTACGTCTCCCCACCTGGCCTTGAATCCACTTTGTCAAGTTGTTCTTGAATTAGTAAACGATGGCTCTATTTCCCAAGGCAATTCCACAGTGACATCAACATTCATGTTTTCTCTTTCACTGTCTTCTCTCTTNGCACACACTCTCCACACACACACCCCATCCTCCCTCTCTCTCTCCACATGGAACTCTTCCAGGGATATCTATCTCTGGTTTAATCAATCTAGGAATCTAGATATCTGACAATCTAGATAGTTGACAAGTGTCAAAAATATCCCTGTCAGATTGCAACCAGTGCTGGGACTCCAGGCGCTGGCTCCCAGCCAGGCAGCCTCTGTGCTCGCTGGCAAGGCACGGTTTAAAAAAAGACTTCCAGCAGCTCCAAAGAATGTGTGGTGACAGTTGAGGCTCAGCACTTTCCGGCTGGGTCACCAGGGCATCCTGGCCTCCCTCCTGTGTCAGGGGAGAAAGAGAAAAGGGATCCTGTGCTAGCCAGGCCCTACCTGGTTGCTGGAACAACAGCATGTTTTGTGGAGAAGTATGCACGGGCAGCGAACGGGTCTTCTGGACGGAGCTGTGGGTACGGCTGGGCATGCTGTTACTGCCCCCGGGGTTGGCAAACCAGAGGTTCTAGAGAGGGACATACAAGAGGGAGGGCATTAGTCCAGACCCCCTGGGGAATGGTAGGGCAGCAGAGCTGTAGTCAGAACTCAGGAGGTAGCTATCCCAGGAGAGTTTTAGAAAGNGCCAGTGCCACCCATNCATGGCTTTACAGAGAGACGGTTTAGACTCGTCTGACGGTCATTCCCAGGCCCTGCTTTGAGCCATCTTTTCTCTCATCTCCAGAAGTCTTTTTACTCCATCTGTTGCTTTTTTTAAAAAGAAGGGGTGGGGTAGGGGCTGTCTTAGAAATACTTGTAGCAAACAGTGCAATGAGTTTAGGGCTCTTGTTTGATTTTCTTTTTGAGAGTCCCCAAATTTATTCCCCAACGNGGAGGAAGGAAGACTCAGTACTGGCGTCAGGCCTGCTCTGTGCAGCTCATATGTCCTGTGGTGATATCTCCTAGAACTGATATGGCAGCTTCTTAAACATACCCTTCCCTTTGAGAGGGAGTGCCACCAGCCTCTCCTGGTGTAGCCTTTCTNTTCTGAAGTCACACTGTCATGAGAGCCTCAGACCTGTTTGTTTGTCCCCAGTCCCAAGATCAACCTCTCTAGCCCCATGGGGCTGAGGGAACATTAAGGAAAGGCAGTGTTGGGCTCGTGGGACAGAGAAGTCACTGTCAATCTCACAGCAAGGGGTAGCCTCTCAAACAATCCTGTGGACTCTCCATTGAAGCTGGGATTGTGACAAAATAGCTATTTGTCACATTAAAAATAAAAAAAAGTCAAAGAAAGCTTATTAAATACGAAGGTCTGCTGGAACCTGGAAGGTGATGAGGTATGTTGGGGTGGGGTCAGANATGAGCAGACATAGCCCTTGCATGACTGTCTACAAGTGTCCCTGAGATTAATGTGATAGATACTAGGCTTCCCAAGCAACAGCCATGGGTTGTTCAGTTCCCAGGGAAACAACACAAACAGTGCTCAACCGTCCCCTTGATTTACATCTCCTGGGGGCATCAATTTCCATTTTGGAGATTAGGGTCATCCTAAAGCCTCAGACCCTGAGCCTGTTTAACCTCCCTGCTCTCCAGAGCAGAACCAACCTGTCTTCCTTGTTTCATGATGGTGGGGTTGGCAGCNGTGTGGCGCTGGTTGGAGCTGACGAATCCACTAGTGCCCAAGAGACCAAGGCGAGCAGAAGGGACATTCCGAGAGGCAATCTGGTACTGTCGTGGGTTCCGTCTGCCCATGCCGCCGCCCACAGAGCTGGCTGTCGGGAGGGAGTTGGACTGCCCAAAGCCACGACTGTGAGAGCAAAGAGAAAGGACCCAGAGCCTCAGACATGCTCCACCCCTCCACAGCCCAGGCTGCCGGGTTGGGGGGGCGGGGGCTGGCTCCTTGGGACTGACAGTTAAGAGGGCTTTGGGGGAAATGTAATGGGCTAAGACTAAACCTACATCTAGTATCTAAAAGCAACAATACATGCTGGATGTTGGAGCTCACACACTTCTCTTAACCCCTGGGACAACCTTATGAAGTAGGCTCCCTAACC
>LZPO01097096.1:100847-114435 GCA_001675575.1 Neotoma lepida
CAAACCAGAAAGCTTGAGAATTTTGCGATTGCCACACAGCCAGCAGGGGGCAGCACCCAAATATGAGCCCAGAAGGGAAACCCATATATTCTCCTGCTTTCCTCATTCTTGTCTTGTCCAACCTGTGGGTCTGCGCATGAGGGCATGGTGCCTTTCAGGAAGCCACAAAGCGAAATAGCAGAATCCGNATCAGAACTGATCTGACTCGGTTCTGGTGCTCCTTCCTACGCCATGGTTCGTTTCTGATCAGGTTGTCTGTAGGCAGCCTTGGATGGGGGACGCCATTGAAATATAAGAAAGGACATCATGTGTCTTCCTCAGCCTCGTCTGTCCCAAGCCCGAGTCAGGAGTAAGCCTTTCCCACAGTNAACGCTGGGTTGGAAGTGGGCATAAGTGAATGAATGAATCGTGATGCTTCTCCAAAGGAGAGGCCAGTCTGGTGTGTGGGGTTGATTCCAGCCCTGAGAGCAGGGCCATGAGATGGCTGGCTGTCATTTGCAAGTGTCCTGGACCTAGGACAATCCTGTCTCTTCATTCCCCAGGCCATTCCTGCAGGACGAGCCTCAAGCTGGAAAGGCTCCGCTCTTCGGATCCACGCAGGAGACTGCTTCTCAGTGGGTTGGATGAGCTCAGCAGAAAAGCACTCATCTCCTCCACCAGCCCCGGGTTCTGGGAGGCTTCAGGAATCGGCACATTCTTTCCAAGGGAGTCAGTCAGTCAGCTTTATTCAGGAGGGTGGAGTGGACGTGCGTTGCAGTCAACGGCCACTAGGTGGAGCAGAGTCGCTTGGTTGCTAAACTGGGGAGTTCTCGCCAAGCTTGTGAGGAGACTGCTGANGCTGACTGAGTGGAGCCAGTGGTGGTCCAGCGGGGCGGGAGGCGCTTCACAACACTCAGTTCCTGATTCAGAAGATGGTTGTGCGTGAATGTGGGGGAGGTGGTGTCTGAGAGGGCCGTGCCAAAGCTCTCAGACTTCCTAAATTTCCTAGGCAGAGAAGGGACAGGAAAGAAATCCAGGCAGTCTGTCTTCTTCCAGGCTTTTGTGGTCAAGAAAAGTGTTCTAGATTCCATCCAGAAGAGAAAGTCACTCTTGGGTTCTTGGTCTCTTTATCTTATCGTCTCTTCCCTCATCCCCCCTCAAAAGTGTAAGGCTTTTAAATTGAAAATTAGGGTGAGGAGAGCTAAGTGATGCCATGCAATCGGAGACACCCCTCTGGAGGGGAGACAGTGAGGTGGCTTGGAAAAGGAGGAGCAAGTGGGGATTTGGGTTCTCAGCTCTAAGAACTGGGCCTTTGGCTTCTGAAGCTGGAATTTGGGCCACCTGGTAGGGAGATGGTCAGTATTCTGTTAAGATCCCCCACACCCCTTATTTAGTGTGAATAGATTTTTCTCACTTCCCTTTTTGGCTGGATTTTTTAAAAGTTATTTCATATGCAAAACAGTAGTAGATGAGTGTTGCTAAAATGACTTGTTCTTCCATGAAAGCAACATTGTAGCTTTTATAAAAAACGTCTTTTTTTTTTTTTTTGGAGACAAGGTCTCACTATGTAGCACAAGCTGGCCTCAAACTCTTGACCACCTGCCTCAGCCACTCAAGCACTGGGACTACCAGAGAAAATCAGACCTAGCTCAAGACAATTTTCTAGCAACATCATGCGCAGAGGGCTCTGTTAGGGGCAGTTGTTGGAGAACCTTAAGACTCTTAAGAGTTAGAACTCAGCTGTTTGGGGGAGGAGGAAAAAGCCTAGAATATTCCTAGATGGGGGGGGAGGTTATCACACAGTGGGGTGTGTCCTCAAAAGGTTATTTTTACAAAGTCAGGTTTGCTGAGAGTTGAGGCTGCTGATGGCCAGAGTGAACTCTTACGTCACTTATGGCCACTCAGCTTAAGGAGAGNATTTTGCTTTCTGAGAAAGAACAAAGAACAAATTAAGCTCTCCATTCTCGTGCTCCTGCTCTGAGCGTCTATGCCTCACCTCTGCTTTTCTGAGTCTAACTGATTTCCTTTCCTTGCAATACATGAAAAGTCTTTGATAAAAATAACATTAATAAGAAGCAATTAATTTGGGATTTGTGAGATAATTTAAGCAGGGGCTTGCCTGCAGTTGCTTTTGTATGGGAGAAACAGTTTTTCAAAACAAATTAACAGTGTAAAATTATCCCAGAGGTAATGTGTGCAGCAGGCTGTGTTTCATGGGTTTGGCACCATCCTTTTGAACATCCATAATTGGTGAATGAATTCATCCTTATCTAGTCAATAAAAGCAGCCCACGAGGACTCCGACCTGGCAGACCTCAGGCCGGGCCTGACCAAGGGGGCCTGGTGACAGTAGGGAGAAGCTAAGCTCTGTCCCTCAGCAAAGCTCTCTGATGAGGATCAAGAATACACAGGACAGACAGCGGACAGAGGAGCAATGAACTTCTAAGCCGTCTCTTCAACTTCTACTTCAGAATGACTTCCTCTAGGAATGGGGCTCCACGGGGTCCTGCAGCAGGACCTGGCGTCCTCCTCATCCGGGAAGTGTAGCATTGCATGTAGAAGCAATGTGCTTGGCAGCANNCTGAGGAACAGGTCTGACCTTGCATCCAGGTCATTGAGCAGCCTCAGAGCAGGAGCGATCCGCAGCCCATTAGGGCTGGCAACCCCCAAGGGCTGGGGGGCTGGTGAGCTGGCAGTAGTAATTTGCAGGCACATCCTTTCTATGCATAAGCCTGAGACCAGGACAGCCGCCTGGCTCTGCATTGGTGGGGAGCACTGATCTGGTGCCCAACACTGGCCAGCTTGGTCCAAATCCCGGGTGCCTCTGCCTATCAATTCATCTGTAAACTGAGGTTAATAACAGCAGTTACACTTCATAGGGTTGTTGTAAGGACGGAANGAATTAATATTTTTGTAGTGCTCAGATACCACTGGGCACGTGCTAAATAGACGTTTACTTAATAACAGTGCTGTGTGGTGGAATATGAGAACATCTTAATTTTTAAGTAAATCTATCATGAAGACATTTCGAAAACTCCAGCTGGTCCTATTTCCTTTAAGTGATAAGGCATACTCATGCAAATGAGTGCCCCCCAAATCTAACAACATAGCTTCTGTATATGCACTGAGAAATGAATTCTGAACCTGTTAGGGGCAAGTGAAGAAAGGAGTATTTGTCTGTTGATGTTTGAAAACATAACACAAAATGGTGATTCTCTCTAGGATGTTGGCATGGTTGCTCTTAATTCCACGTCCTCTCCATCATTTTTCATGCTGAAGTCAAGCCTCCTCTGTCCGTCATTTCCATGGTAAGCTTTCCCGTCCCTTTACAACTCCCATGCACCTGGTTTCTCAATTTACAGTCATATTAAGGTGACATGTTCTGAAGTGTGACCAGGCTTATTTTTAACTGCATCCAAGAAGCTGAACTACTATGAAAAATCAAGGATGGTACTGCCCCACTATTAGACTGCAGCTCAGACCAAAATAGATGAGCACTGGGCTCTTCACCCTGCCACCAACTATAATTAGCTTGTCTGCAGCGAGGAGGGAGAAAGGCATTACACTTCCACTTAAGGTGCTGATAGAAGATTCCACTCAGGGCCTTTCTGAGCCCCACTTTGTGGTTCAACCACCCGTGTTTTGCTGGCACTCATTAAAACATGAGTTCATGCTTCCAGACGAGTATCAGCATTCTGACCATGTAAATTGAGTTACACATGCCCGAATTCAGCTCTTCCTCTGGGAATGTTCCTCCTAACAGCCTCTCTCTCACCACAGCCTGTTTGGGCAATGTGATTTGGAACTCTCCACAGGTGTCCTCATGGACAAGGAGTGATGCCCTGCCATATTCCCGCCTGGTACTGAGGCAGGCAGTGAGGCGCCAGGGAACCACCATGCCTTACAAAGAACAAAATCCCAACATACTTTCTTTGCTGTCGATATCCTGATATGTCTAGAAGGGTTTTCCGAGGGAAAGACCGAAAGAGCTTCTGCACCTGCTGTTTCCATGACAACAGTCTTTTTTTCTGTGTCTCGGTAAATGCCTGCAAAAACAAACAGGACTTTTAAATGGGTGACGCAGTCTGGCATTAGAGGGGGAAAACATACAATTAATAAAGGAACACGCCGATGTCTCCACAGCAGCCTTTTTTCCCCACCTGTTTCTAACCTGGTCCAAACAGCAGTCAGTTTAGATTGGAGCCATCTGTGCTGAAGATGCCAGTTATGTGGCATTGGGAGCACCTGGTTCAGGCATTAAGCTCTTGACAACCTTGTTTTCTGACTGCATATCTGGAAGACCCACACCNGTCTTCCTGTCCTACGACTCCTACCTGGAGTTAACCAAGGATGAACTGCAAATTGATTGTTAGATATTCTAGCTTTGCAGACTCCCTGCATTTTCATAATCAATGGAAATTCTAAGCCACTCCAAAAATCAATTGGCTTGATGGTGCATGGTCACTCTGGAGTGGTCTGCAGGGCTTCATTGGATGGCCACATTCTGTGTCTTGGGCCTTTTTTTCTGAGAGATCTCTAATTAAACAGGCTTGTGCCCTGTGGGAAACCCCAGCNCACCAGCTCTGACCTTAACCTTGCCTANAGTTGAGGGAAGAACGTAGGCCTGATGCTTTCTCAAGTCCTCTAGTAAAATTTGGCGTGTAGGGAGACATTTTGCCTAGTGACCATAATGCATGTCTACCTCATCTTTACCACACAGCACACATCTATACTGTCTATAGCACATAGCACAAATCTATACCATGTTCCCTGTGATGCACAGCCTTTGCAGTCACCATAGTTCAGGGTCCCAAGTCCCTAATGGAGGGACTCTCAAGTACAAGTACATTACAATCATCCAAGGAGACTGTTGTATGTAAGTGATAGGGCCCCTTCCACCACCCCGAAGCATGACTGAATGAATAATCTAGGTTTCCTGGAAACAGTTTATAGAAAGTACCCTGGTAATTGTTCAGGAAGAGCAGCATTGTGGATTCACGGTGTCCCAGAAGGTGAGGATTCCATGTCATAGATGAATCCCCCACTAAGTTCCAGAACTGAGGTTTGGGACACAGAGTGTGGGAAAACTATCTGGTTGGATTGCTTAGCGTTAGGAGTGACAGAGAACATTCCCAAGAGGTTTTGTCAATAAGGCATAGACTCTCTTAAGTAGTAATAAAATATTAGAGTAACAGACTAAATGCTTGCTTTCTATAGAGGAAACAGGTTTCCTGAAGACTGACAAAAAAGAATGACAGCTTAATTTTCTCCTGAGGAAGCTTAATCTTTTAGGGATGTAAACCCCAGAGAACTTTGTGGATAAAAGTAAAGGATACCACACAGTCATGGAAATGCTATCCTCAGCATACAAACCCCTTCTTCCTGGGTAACCTCAGCCAGATGCCACTGAGGGTGTTCAAGGAGGGCTGCCCAACTAAAGGTCACAGTAAGGTCCCTCTGGTTGTGTGGCAGAGGCTCTAATGGCTCGAAGGTGAGCATGTGGCTCTCCTCCATGGTCCTTCTCATTTGGTGGTGATGATCACTGAATGTCCACTGATGCACCAATGCTTNCAGCTGGACTCACGGCTAACATTGCTGCTTCATTAATAAAGGCAGGAAATGGGCTCTCTGATTTTGATTAGCTTATCCAGCTAAATGCTGAGGACACAAGATACAGCTGTGCTGGCCAAGATGATTTGGGGAGGATGGTTCAGCCCAGTGGGTCTTAGGAAGGCAGATGGGTAGGGTTCAAATCTGTGAATACATTCATCCAAGTCCTCTTACTGAAGACTTGGTGCTTTCTGGAAATCGAGGATGGCATTCAAAAGGGCTCTCTGAGAATGAAATGCATTGGGAGTAGATACTGAAGATGTGCTAACCAGTTCTACATGTGCTGTTCCCTAATACTCTAACCAGGTGGCTTTGGTTACACAGATGCACCCTGCGGGCTGGTCTATGTAAGTTCCTCGGGGATGACTTTAGCCCTAATAGCAGCACAAATCAAATGGCTTCATCGTCTTAGGACCACAAAGCCCAGTTGCATTGGAGCTTGAACAAAACCTGAGTGTCCAAGTCACAAAGGAGTAAGAGGCTAGATGTCCTCCCAAAGATGTCATTATGTTGATGACATCTCTCATGGTGGCACACAGCAACTAAGTAGATAGTGTGGACACCCTCATCCCCATGACATCACCACACCCTTTGATGGGTGCCGAGTGAGTGGTTCTCCCCAGCTAGGAGGCATCCAGCAAGTGAGCTGAAGGTAGGTCACACTTGGTTTCAGGTTCTTCTGAAAATGGAGTTCTGTCTCTACAAGGTAGCACCCCTTTGCAGGGAACCAGCTAATGGCTCCTCCCCCGGCAGCCCAATACACGAAGCTCATGCAGGGAAGGTAGATTCCCAACCTGCAGACTTCCCAGGCATCACCAGTCATCCTGCTCAAGTCATCTGCCCGTGTTCAGCCCAGACCAGTCTGTCTGGAAAGAGATAGCCACCCTCAGTCTTACAGTTTACCCACTGGGTGAAAAGTCTCAACTAGGAAAAGAGCCCATTGCTCCAGAGCCACTTCAAGACAGGGGAGCTTAGTCTTGATGATTCAAGGATTGAAGTGAATTGGCATCAGAGGTAAAACTCAGAACACTTCCTTTTTCTNCCTCAGAGTGTTGGGACCTTCCTCTTTAGGAAGGAGGTGTCTCTATTTAGCGGACATCTTCCTGATTCAAGCCTGCTAAAGAATAGGCAGCCCTGGTTGTGAAAAGGACTCCTGTCCGAGGCTCAGGTCCAAACCCTGCCACTCCTGCCCCACCCACTAGCCTCCAAGGACAGGAGGTGTGTGCTGCTGACATGGACTACTCCTGGGCTGTGGAAAATTTTCCA
Organism: Neotoma lepida; assembly: GCA_001675575.1. NCBI lineage: Eukaryota > Metazoa > Chordata > Mammalia > Rodentia > Cricetidae > Neotoma > Neotoma lepida. The sequence goes on from LZPO01097096.1 coordinate 107,702, forward strand.
GTCAATAATCAAAGATTTGAACAACGCTTTCCCTTCCAGAGCAGAGTGCAGACCCCTCTATCCTGACACAAGTTCACGCAGTGAGACCTGCGTGTGGCCTTCCTCTCTGGTAAACAGAAGATGGGAACCACAGCATGTCCTCTTTGCACTAAGCACTTGGGGTGCCAGAGAGGAAAAAGGGAAAGAAAAACACAAGGCAGGGCTCCCAGGGAGGGCACAAGGGTTAGGAAAAGGGTCAGAGTGACACTTCAGGGCCAGGTTAGACCAATACGGAGGCTTGTGCACAGTTCCACAGAGGCAGCTAGACTCAGTATTTGGTCTCATGGGTCCAAATAACTTGGGCTGAGGTGAAAACCCCCTTTCCTCTCAACTCTAGAAGCCTTGATGCTAAGAGTGGCCATGGGGAAGGAAGACAAGCCCCCAGTTCACTTTTACACAGCCCTGCCCACTTTTACACTTCTCTTGCCCCAACCGCCACAACCGCCCACCTGCCCCAACCCATCCACAAATGTCCTCCTTCAGTGCAGACCACTGGATTCTACCTGAACACTTACTTGTGTCCTTAAAAGTTGTGTCTTTTTTTTTCTCCTTAAAGATTTTTATTTTAAGTTATGCATAAGTAAGTGTGGGTGTGTGCGTGTGTGTGTCAGGGGATCTATATGTTAGCATGCACACATTAGTGCGAGTGCCCATGGAGGCCAGGAGAGGGTGTGTGGTTCTCTGGAATTGGAATTCTAGGTAGGTGTGAGCTACCTAACATGAGTACTGGGAACCCGGGTCAGGTGCTCTGCAGCTCAGGCCCTCTGCTTTTAAGCACTGAGCCATCTCTCTAGCTTCAGACGTCTCTACCACAGTGCTAGGGCTGGACTTCTGGTCTCAGCTTTGAGATAGTCCTTTCTACTGCTGGAGAGGAAGTGCCCTGGGTTCCAGCTCTAGGTTAGGCACGCACTATTTCACATCTTTGAGTTCTAAGGCACCACGGGAGGGAATCTCACCAGAGGTCTTATCACCATGTAAAATGTNCCCCATAGGCTCATGTGTTTGAACTCTTGGTCCCAGCTGTGGTGCTATTTTGGAAGACTTTAGAAAGCGTGGCCTCATTGGTTGAAGTGGGTGCTGGGGGCAGGCTTTATGGGTCATAGACCCACGCCAGTTCTCACCTAGCTTCCCTCTGCTTCCTGGTGTAGTGTGAGATAGAATGGGACATCTCAGGCTCCTCACCTCCACCAACAGAAGCTGTTCTTGCCTCGAATACTTTTCCCACATGAGAAACAAANTCTGGAAGTTGTTTCTATTCAGGAATTTGGTCACAGGAAGAGAAAAGTAACTTGTACACCTATTTTCCCCAGTGCCCTCATGTCCTAAGTCTCTCAGGCCAGGGACCATGCTTAGTTGCTTCCTAAAAGTGTACAGAATTCTTGCCTTCCTTTTTTTCTGTCTTTTTTTTTCTAGAAAAGTCACTACTGAGATGACTCGAGTCGGGGAACAGAGAGTGATTGGCTGGGACGGGACCCCAGGAGAACGGGAAGTGGATATGATGGGTTGGCAACATCAGACCGCAAGGAGGGCTCCAAGAATGGTGAAAGACACGTGCCACTGGGAGACTGAGTACGAACGAAGGCAGTGAAGCCAGGCCTCTCTGCTGGCTCTCTNCTGTTCCCGGAGCCCACTGAACTCTTAGGGTTCTGACTACCAAAAAGAAATTGGGTGGGGCTCTAGCCATCTCATTCTCACATCAAAACCCAACAAAAGACTTCACTACCCTATTTATCTGGCCCTGTGTTTTCCCTAATCTAGATCTCATACCCTGTCTCTTATACACATCTAGATGTGTATAAGAGACAGGCTCTAGCCATCTCATTCTCACATCAAAACCCAACAAAAGACTTCACTACCCTATTTATCTGGCCCTGTGTTTTCCCTAATCTAGATCTCATACCTATCACTCTCGGAGGCAGGGCTCCCACAGAGCCACTGATTGCCTGGGTCTGAGCCCCAGCCGCCTTTCCCTGTGTATTGCTGAGGAATTGCTACCATCCTAGTCATGCCCAGGATTCTTCCAGGTTTTTACATGACGACTGTACTCAGAGTCCATACCCTAACTGCCTCCATCTCCCTCCAAAGGTCAGATGGCAAATACAGGTCCTATAGCAACCATAAATCCAGACAGTCCAGACAGTCCCAGCAGCCATCAGTATCCGCCCGGTCACTTTCTTTTGTGTGCTTTCTCTNTCTTCCTCTCTCCCCCAGTTTCCCTCATTAAAAGACACAATGTGTAATCACACAATGTGAAGAAGTCTCTACACTGTGGAGCTGGGTAGCAGTGCTGGGAGTTAGTCACCACAGGCATGGTCACTTACTATTCTTCTGGAGTTTGAAGTCCTTCCCAGGTATCCCCAGACATCAGTGCTCTCTATCTGGTAGGTTCTGATGCCAAGGGAACACACATGCAGAGTTTTAGAGGCGGCCACAGTCTAGTTCTGTCCAAGCTGTTATTAATGGCCATGCACTTGTCAAAAACAAGTTGCTGGAGACCAAAAATGATCACATCACAGAAACCCTGAGAAGCATTTCTAAGCAACGAGAGAAACAGGTTTAAACCAGTTGTTACTCACCTCATGCACGAGGCACTTGTCTAAGAGCTGTAGATAGGAGCTTATGTTTTCCTCATCGGGTCTGGAGACCAGGAGCTGTGTGCACACTGTGAATCAAGAAAAGATGAATCAGAACACTGCATACCGTTCCAGTCTGAGCTCTGCCTCTTTCGGGACCAGGACCTTCTGAGGAATGTCTGCCTGTGACATTACATAAGGCTCACAGAAAACACAGGAGGCTCACCATTCCACTGAAGTCAAATGCTCAGTTGCCACGGGAGCCCTCACCCCAGAAACTCCTTGGATTTGTTCCTGTCATACCATTCTATATTAAGCCCTCAGACACAGGCCTGAAGACAGACACTCTGAGGGAAGAAACAGAGGTCTCGGGCTCTGCTTTTGCAGGTGATTCTGAGTGAAGGCNCTTCCAAAGCCTTCTGAGCCCTCTGCNACAGTGGGAGAGCAATCCCATTTTATGAATGAACCACACACCCCTCACCAGGTGGGAAGGCAGCGGTGTTTGTGTGTAGAAGAACGAGGCTGTGCCACATTTTGGCTGTGAAGCACGTAGGCGTGCACGGAGCAGAAGAAACCTGCCATTCCNTCATTTGCAGGGTTATTTCCTCAATGTGATACACATTTATCCACATATGCCTTCACCTACACACTCAAGCATGTGCCAGAAAAGACAGGGCAGTGCTCGTCTGTGGGTAGAGGACATGCATGTACTAGGTTTCTTTCTTTTCTTTTCTTTCATTTTTTATGTTTTTGGTCTTTCGACAGGGTTTCTCTCTGTAGCCCTGGCTGTCCTGGAACTTGCTCTGTAGATGAGGGAGGTCTCAAACTCACAGAGATCCTCCTGCCTCTGCCTCCTGAGTCCTGGGGCTAAAAGCATGTGTTACCACACCTGACAATGTAGTAGGTTTCTTGCGAACATGGGTTCATGGGTTCATGGCCCACTCTGCCCTTACCAAAAAGGTCACCCGCAAAAGGAGTCAGAGTTGGATATATGTCAATCAAAGCACACCAAGCTTGAGAGCCAGGGATCAGATTTCACCCCTTTCCCCTCCAGCCATCCTGACGCAGATCCCCACCAATTCTGTGTCACTACACACAGGCTTTCAGAATAACAGTGTTTGCAACAAAAACATGGGAATGGCCTCAAGATCTCCCCATGGGGATACACGGCAGAACAGCATGCAATCTTAAAAAAAGAACGGTGCTTTTCGTATTGACNNAAATAGGCAAATATGCGACATTTATGGAAGCACCACCAAGCTTCAGGAGAGAATCTTAAAACCCGTGTCAGAGTGGATAGTCACACATGTGTGTATGATGCTGAAGTTTCTGAAAGGACAACCCCACATCCAACAGTAGCCACCCCTTGAGGAGATGGCAGGGCTAGGCAGGAGCAGGACGGAGGCAGTTGGTTTTCACGTTCCACTGTTTAATTTATAGGGGATGCTGACTGTGATTTGGGTTGTGGCTTCTCACACAGTAGTTACCATGTCAACAGAGGTTGTGTTGAGGGGTACCATCTCCCAGGGCTGAGCCCCACCATGATCCCCTGTACACAGGGATAGCGGTGTGGAGCGCGTTCAAGTAGATTTGCTGGGCTGGGTCTTTCCCAGGATCCAACAGTGCTGAGGGGTGGCAAGNGATTGAAAAGGCCTGCTCTGGCCACCAGCTCGTCCCCAATCCTGCCNGGGGAAGCTGTGAGTCACCACCTTCTGTGTCAGAGTTTAAAGGATTTAGGTCTCCCTAGAACAGTTATATCAGAGGAGGGGCACAGGGGTCCACTCCTGCGAGTGAAAATTAGGTTCTTTAAAGGGAAAAAAAAAAGGCTCCCTCCTTTTTAAAGGAAAAGTACTAGCATTCACCACATTTATTTTTCTCAATAATCAGAATGTCTTGTGAAGGATCTCGGAAGCACAAACTACTCAAAGGTGGTGCATTTTCAAAGATGTGGCCGTAAAGGCCTAACTGCAGGGAATGCAGAGGGTGGTGCAGGCTGGAAGGGTGGTGTGCCCCACAGGACCCACTTAGTTCTGTCCTGCCCTGATGACACCACCGTTTGGCCATGGCTACTGTGTGCACAGTCCAGCTCCAGGCTCTCTGTAGCAGCCTCAGCCTTCATCTCGTGCACCACGGTGCTTATCAGGTGCCTACCATCAGTCAGGCCCTGTGTACCCGGTGGCTATTAAAAGTGGCCCGATGGCACTAGGTTAATGGGGTTTAGAGTTAAGCAAACAGATGNCTGCAGTGGAGTGTGAACTGAGTTAAAATGAGGAGACTAAGGGACTGCCAGGGCGTGAGAAGGGTACCTCATGCAGCCCAGAGGCCCTGTTAGACTCAAGCACTGGACGGCTTGACTGACACTTAGAGGAAGCAGGGCAAAGGTGAAGGAACTGGAGTGAGAGAAGGAGTGTTTCGACCAAAGTCGTCACATATAGATGTGCAGGTTGTGCGAGGCTTGAGTAAATTGAGGGGAGAGACCACAGTCCCTCGTGCACTCAGAACGGGTTCTTATTTTGTAAGTCTGAGGCTCTTTCAGGCTAGTAGGACCCTAGTTCCAGACACAGGGAGCCTGTGTGCAATCACTGAGAAGCAAGTAGAATGGAGGTGGTGAGGGCAGGTGCCAAGTGAGTCTTTGGGCTTGGGCNTTATCCATGCGGCAAAGGGAGCATCGTGNGGAACTCAACTGTGCTCTACCTCGAGCTACGACGGTCTCCTGGCAACCATGCGGGTGGGAGGCAGAGAAGCTGTGGGGTTTCAAATCCCTATCTTACTCATCTTGGATTCCTCTTCCATGANATGGGGTATTTGGGGTTCACCTAAGTTGCCTAGGAGAATCACGGGTGGACCAGCCTCTGGTACGCAGGAATTATTAAGCAACCACAAGCCAACAGCCCAAGACCACCAGAGCATCCTGTGAGGTGGATGAAAGNGGAAGGGAGGATGTAACCCAGGAGGTTGAGTAGAACAGCTTTGTACTAAGAGTTGTCCAAGGCACGCCCACTCTCTAAACTACCAGGTGACTGGGAAGCCCCAGGGNCTGGGCACTCAGTAAGTGGTGCTTTCTGGGCTCTGGACCCAAGCTCTGGGGCTTCACTAGTTCCCAGCCACTGTTGCTTTGGGGATGGGCCAGTAGTTGAGCGAGGTTTTTGTACTCTGAAGCATCTTTTTCATNGTCTGTCCCAAGGTCTTCCCTGAAGGTTCAAGGCCCAATAGGTGCCATACTGGAAGGGCTTAACATGCCTAGAGGAGTCCACAGGCTGGAGTTGAGACCTCCCATGGGAAAACCTCTTATATCTCTAGGGGTGTTAACGCTACTTACTGCGACAGGAAGCTCATTTAGCCCTCCCCCACCCTACCCCAAGCCCCCAGGACTCTCGGCTCTGGCTAAGGCTCCCAGAGAGAACAGTACCTTTCCCCATGACTCGTGTGAACTGCCCAGGGAGGTCCCCCTCCGGCAGAGGGGCAACAGCCAGCTCCCCATCGCAGCTGCTCAGCTGGGGTGGCTGCAGCCCACCGCTGGCGCCGGCTGAGGCACTGGCCGTGACGCTGTTGGCCACCGTGGCACTGTCTTTGCCGTCGGTGCTGGGGTTCTCCGGGCCCATCAGCGAAGGCTCACGGCGTCGCGCCTCAGGTGTGGTACTGGGAGAGCTGTAGGCCTTGATGGGCGTCAGGATCATCTGATGGAGCTCCTGGAGGGGGACGCGCAGGCTGCCCCCTTCGATGATGTCCTGGGTTAGAGAGGGAGGAGTTCAGTGAGTTCAGGCCTGCTGTTCCCCTCCAGGCCATTCTCTCCACTCCCTGCTCCCAGAGATGTCCCCATACAGGACGGTGCAGGACGGCTGGGATTTATCATAAATAAGAACTCAAGGAATATTTTAGTAGGGGAGAGACGGTTTTAGAACGAGTCTGAAGAAAAACATGTTTCATGTACGACAGAACTGATGGATAGGTAGTTGTAAAGTACCCGTGGTGGCTTTAACAGCATAGGGATCTCAATTCAGATCCCAGTACCCATGTAAGAACTGGGCCCAGCAGTGCACACCTATAATCCCAGTGCTAGTGAGAGACGGGCTCCCCAAATGGCTGACCTAGCAGAATCAGTTAGCTCTAGGCTCAGTGAAA
>LZPO01097096.1:153283-172595 GCA_001675575.1 Neotoma lepida
TTATAATCTCAAAAATAAAAGAAAGAAGAAAAGAATGCAAATGATACTGAGATAGGAGAAAATTTGGAATCATTATAACTGTTCCATCTAATTAGGAGACCAAAGTTACCAGTGAAGGGTTCTGCAGTTACTGTAGTTGTAATCATTATAACGACTCCATGTTTCAGATACTCACACTCAAAAGATACTCACACTCAAAAGATACTTCTTATGTACATACACACACACGCACATGCACACGCACACACACAGGGAAGACCAATTGCAAGCCTTAATGTCCCAGGTCTAAGCATAAGGGTAGACCAGATTTGGGGGCACGAGATTGTGACTTGTGTCTTCTCTATATCGCTCATTGGACAACTCAATAAAAGGAGCTCCACGGCTGTCATGGCTGGACTCACTGCAGAAGAGGGTGGAGGACTGACTTCTCCAGGGGCTCACGATCTGAACGGTGGCTTGNGGTGCCATCTGGAGGGTTGTAATGGTTTTACATAGTGGGGCCTATGGTGGAAGGAGGCCATCAGGNACTGTGAGACTGTGGAGGTCACAGCCAGGCTTTGCTATCTGACCCGCTCCTCTTGCTCCATCACACGCACCCATCATGCCCCACACACACTCCCATGATGGACTGCACCTTCTGAAACCGGGAGGTCCCCTGATTCCTTTCCCCCTCAAGTTTCTTCTGTCAGGGACTTCATCAAACAGATGAGAAAAGCAATACAATCCTCTTCGGAAAGGTTATGGGGNCTGGAGTGTTGGCTCAGTGGTTAAGAGCATCCGCTGCTCTTCCAAAGGACCCAGGTTCGATTATCAGCCCCATTTGTAACACCAGTCCTAGGGGATCTAACAACCTTTTCTGGCCTCTGTGGGCACCAGTCATGCACATGGTACACTGACATACATGCANGCAAAACACCCATACACATGAAATGAAATAATGTAAAAAAGATTTAATGACTATGGATGGATATCCATGTTCAAGTTTTAAGATAATGTGCTTAAGGTCTCATTCCTATAAGACAATGCTTTAAATGGCTATTACAGTACGCACATTCCCATCCTGAGCAGGCCNACTGAGAGAGCTTCTGATAAAACTTACTCCCATTTTATCTATGAATAAAGCTGATTTAGTAGTCAAATAAATTAACCATGACTCTACTCCTAGCTANGGATCAAGGACACCTTGTTGGGGGCCAGAGAGATGGCTCAGCTGTTAAGAGCACTGGCTGCTCTTCCAGAGGACAGAGGTTCANACCGCAGCATCCACATGGCCACCAACTACCTCTGTGACTCTAGTTCTGAGGGATCCAATGTCCTCTCCTGGCCTCTGGAGGCACTGCACACATGTGGTGGCACACACACAGGCTGACCACNGACACACATAAAATAAATCAATCTAAGAACAATAACCAAACAAAAACCACTTTGTTGTTTACATCCCAAAGTTGAATATCTAAGATGTCAGGCATATCCTTGTAGTTCCCTTTATATGACATTGTATTTGGTTTGTCTCTCAACATCTTCTGTGACATGTATGGCCCCCTAGTGTAGCATGGGAGATGTGTGTGGCCTCTAACAGATAGGACCATGTAGGGGGTCTTTAAGTCACTTGAGGATGCTCTTCTNGGGAGTGATGAGGGTGGTTTTCACGAAGTCCTAAGTAGTTCCCATTGAGGCTTGTCATAGAAGCCTGAGCCTGGCCTTGCCCAGCTCTCCTCTTCCTGTGTACCATGTCATCACTTGCTCCCACACAGTTCTGAGACTGCCATCTGCCATGATGTGGCACAGCCAAGNNGATCCTTCCCACACTTGATCCCATGCAGGTGCCAAGCCCTTGAGCTCCCCAAACTGGGAGTTGAGTGAATCTCCCCCCCCCTTTTTAAAATAAACTTAGCCTGTCTCACATATTTTCATTGGTAATGAAAAGCTGACCAGTATCAAGCTAAGTGAATCGGATGAATGAACTAAACAACCTGTTATAAATCTTTTAGCTGTGGGAAGCCCAGCTAGCTCAGTAGGTAGAAGATGTCCTAAGTTTGATCCCTGAATCCTACAAGTTGTCAGGAAAGAATTATCTCCAGAGAGCGGTCCCTTGACCTACTCCTGTGTACGTCACAAATAAAATGTTTAGTTCCACGTAGGTCTCACTGTGAAGCAGCTCAGCAATGTTGGCTGAAAACTTTTAAGAAAACACTGTGTTCTCATTAGTTCTGCTCCCTAACTATAGTGATGGAATCTGTTTATGACAATGGACCAAANGCTTGGGCCACAGGAACTTGCTTGGGTCCTCCACTATCTTGTTTCTTCTTTAAACACTAATTACTATTCTTCATNTTTTCAGAGTCTCACTGTATCCTCGGCTGGGCTTGAACTCAGCATTCTCCCACCTCAGCTTTCCATGCTTCCTCANGCCATAGCCTTCTCTGTATTGGCTTAAATGTCATTGTACCTAACAGAATAGCAGGGGCTGGTGGGAGAAAGTGGCAGAGGCAGGCTGATCTCTGTGAGTTCAAGGCCTGCCTGGTCTACAGAGTNAGTTCCAGGATGGCCAAAACTANAGAGTGAAATTCTATCTCAAAAACACAAACAAACAAANCACCAAACTAAACCCAAACAAAATGCACAAAACAATAACACAACACAAAAACCTGGAACATGGAAACATGAATCTCAGGAATGGGANGCCAGAGACACTCAGGTTCCTGGGGCTTCCTGGTTAGTCAGCCTNGCTTACTTGAAGAGTTCCAGGCCACGGGTATGNACTTGCAAATCACAGGGTGGATGGCACCTGAGGAATGATAACTAAGATGGTCTCTCCTTCTCAGGCATGCGCACACCCACCAAATACACAAGAACACAAACGTGTGTGTAGTCCCCTCTCTGCTGCTGTCTGTCTCTGCCTATCTCTGTCTCTCTCAGATTTACCATTCATGTGGCATCTGAAACTTAAATTTAGAAGTTTTATCTCGTTATCAGAGCTATGGATAAGCTATATTTATAACACTACTTTTTTCAGCATAACCTGTGTGGGAGCCCATTTTCAGGTTCCTAGTGGCTTTACCCAGCAGGTCTGCATAGAGAGNATGATTGGACCACGGGCCTGAGTGCAGGTGTCTGGGATGGTCTGTGCTTGGCTGTGCTGGGGGGAGGTCTTTTGCTCCGCCCCTTGGCATTCCTTTTTATACTCTAGGGCAGAGACAGTCGAGGCCCAATGGATTAGGATCCAGGCTCTCTCAAGGCTATCCTGTATTTTCTATCTTTATTCCCCCCCATCCTTCTATCTAATATTTCCTACTGCTCCTACTCAAGAGCACTCTGGGGAAATGTGGGGGTGGTGGGTAACCCCCCAAAAACCTGATACCCGCACCCACAACCCCAAGATCTAACAAAAAAGCCAATGCAAATTGAAATGTTTTCCATTTGTTTGTGCAGCAGCTCGCATTGGAGTAAGACTCTAAATCTGGTGAAATACAANAACTTATAAGACTGCATGGCTCAAAATGAATCTTAAGATGCCCCTTGCTTCCTCTTCCTCCCTGCCGGGCTAGTCCAACATAAGCCGTTTATGGCAGCCAGAACACAACCTATTTTTAAAGTACGGTNGGGGACAGGGACATGACTATCTTTCTTGGTAGCTCATCTAGCGTTTAATAATCCTTGCTGTCATCAAAGTCTAAAAAAATCCTCCCAGATGAGAAGAGATGGCTCACCCTCATGACCTAAGGTGCGTGNTGCCCTATCCAGGGCAGCAGGGTCTCCGATGCAGGAGCCATTAGCAGCCCTCTTGCTAACTATGGTGTTTGTTTGTTTGTTTTAATTGTTCTTCCCCAAGCCCTAGAAAACAAATACTAAGTATTGTGAGGAAAAACAGGGCTGGGTAAACCTTTTGGACTCTGGCTAAAGGCGAAACAGGTTGTCAGTGGCAATACTGGTCCTCTGAGATATCTCCGAGCCACCTTTACAATGCAGTGTGTGTTGGGAAGGCCAATGCCATACTAAAAAAAAAAGNTCCCCCAAAGGGGAAGGAGGCTACAGCTAAAAATACATCATGGCAGCTGTTACAAATGCCTCTCACAGGAAGCACACCAACTTTCTCATTAGCTACCTCTTTGANGAGCANATGAGGGGTTAAGGAAATCGTGTTTTTCAGTTACTCTAGGCTGGTTAGATTTAGGGGAAGGACTTTTCCATGGACAAAACTTATCTGTTGGTAAAAGACACACCAAAAATATGAATAATATAAGAATGTACAAGGATTAAGGTTCTCCACATTTTCTAGTGGCCGGAGAGACTTAGGGTGGGTACAAGATGAACCATCTCCAGCTCACCAGGCCTGTTTCTGCTGAGTGATCTCTCTCTGCCTTGCTTCTGCTGTGCTCTCACAGGCCCGGTGGAATAAGCCCCAAAATGCCTTGTAGGAAAATGTAGATGGCAGGATTTGGGAAAGGAATGGCTTTGTGAGCTAAGAAGCAATCCTGAGAGAGCCAGTACTGCCTCCTAAGGGTTCGATGCTAACGGAGGGGAGGGGATATTCCCCTTCCGCTTTCCGGGCTTCCAAAGGAGCCATCTACGTTAAGCCTTCCTCCCTGCCACTACCTCAGCTACTACCAGTGTTTTCTTTGAGATGTTGACTCAGGCAGAGCCTAGCAGCCCTTCCATAGATGGAAGGACTTCCTCCATCACCCAGGAAGACAAAAACAAAAAAAAACCAAGTACCACACTACCACACCCACCCACACGCATGAAACCACAGTCACTATCTCTCCCAAGTTAGCTTCCTTCTTACTTTTTTTTCCTAATAAAGTTTCACTATGTAGTTCAGGCTGTCTTTGAACTCACTACTTAGCTGAGGCAGGCTTCAAACTCATTTTCTTGCTTCTACACCCAAAGCGCAGCAATTACATGTGCACTGTTGTGTTTGGCTTATGCCTTTAAAACGAAATAATTATAGATTTCAAAGAAACTGCGAAAATATTACAGCTAGTTCTCGTGGACCCAATACCCAGCTTCTCCTAAGTGACATATCAGAACCACACTATATTATCAAAGGCAGGAAACTGACATTAACACCAGCTAACTAAACTAACCAGATAGCATGCCTTACTCAGAGCCTGGCAATTTTTCCATATACTCTTTTTTTTTTTTGGTATGAACTTGTGTATACTCCATGGCTTTTGATTACACATATCAATTCATATGGCTACCTCCCTCTGCAGTCAAGATCCCACTTTATTTTTTAAAGTCTTTGGTATTGAAACCAATTTGTTAACAGAAGTCACAAAAAAGAAGTAAAAATAAACNTCACTGAGAGGACTGTGACAGAAGGCTGAATGATCAGTCTCACGGCTAAATATTTAGTGTGTTCTGTGGGACATTTTCTTGTTTAGTTTGGAAATTCATTACTTTCATGAACATCTGCCTGTGTGTGTAAGCCTAGGAATTTAAGTCCCTACCACTCTGCAAACATCTCTGCTGAGATGGGCACACAGCCTTCAGCTCTAATACCANCTCTTATTGAATTATAGTGGCTGNCTAGCGGGGGGCAATTGGAGGAGGATGCAGAGGCCACATCTGGGCTTAGTGAGAGGCAGCCATTATCTAACTGAGATGCTCTGCCATGGGAGAGTGGCTCCAGATGCAGGCCAGGAACTTCCCATCTCCAAAATCCCTGTGACTTTTTGAGCCGCACAGTGTTCTGGATGCTGGGAATGAGGGATGCAGAAATACAGACCTTGTTCCTAAGGCATCCTAGGAATTAACAATCAGGAAGGTCAGGGGTGAGAACACTGACTGAAGACTGAGCTAGGATGCTAAGAGTTCACAACAAGGTGCTCTGTGAACAGCAGGGAGGTGGGGCAGCCAAGGAGCCGCCCCTCAGCTTTGGGGAGTGGACAAAGACCAGCAGTTTTGGTGGAGTCTTATATACCTGTGGAGACGGCCAAGGCCATAGGGTGGCTGGTCCCGGATGTGGGACAAATCCAATGCCATTGTTCCTGGCTACTCAGTCGACTGCTGAAGATAGCCTCAGAAGGGAACAGCATGTAACCTCAAACTAGGAGAGTCTCTGGGACCTCCCCACCCCAGTTGAAATCCTAGCTAACTCAGTCTGTGTTGTCCATCAAGTTACTTAACCTCTTGGTGGTTGTTTCCTTCTCTGTCAAATGAACATAGCAAACATGTCCACATCATGGAGTTTGGAGGGTTAAATGAATTAACATTTGTGTAAAATGTTCTAAACAGTAAATGCTATGGTGTTGAGTGTTAGCATGAAGTTACTTGTGTGTGTGTGTTGGGGGGGGTGCTGATTTTCTTCCAACGTATTCTTTCTACCAACTAGAAAAACATGAATTAAGATTAATAAAACAAATCCTAACAATTGAAACCAGACTATGAATCTGTAGAAGGGGGGGTCACCAAATGGAGCTGCTGGGGTCCTTTTGGTGTATTTACTTCCAGGCTCATCCTGGGCTAGCAAGACCAGCATGCTTCTAAATTCAAATGTAAAGATCGCCAAAAAAAGAATGGTGTCACATATCTTTGATTCCAACACTAGGGAGGCAGACTCACGCAGATTTCTGTGAGTTCTGCGTCAACTGGTCTACAAAGTAAGTTCCAAGCCAGTCAGAGTTAGATGGCGAGACCCTGTCTCAAAACAAACAAGCAAACAAACAAAACCACCATAATGCCCCAAACAAGCAAGTATGAGGTAGGACTGGTGACCAATGCTTGTAATCCCAGGCTGAGGCAGGAGCATCACAAGTTCAAGTGCAACCTAGGAGACCCCTGTCTCAGAAGTAAAAAAGAGCCAGGTGTGAAGTTAACAGGCATACTGCTGGCATGAAGCCTTAGGTTTGATGCCCGGCCTTCCTCTCCCACAAACAGGAATCAAGTCCTACCATAANGTGAATAGAATAATTTCATGTCACTCATAGCTTTTCGTTTTGTTTAAAACCAGGTCTAAGTTGATCAGCAAAGAGTAGAAAAGCGTAAACAGTCTGGAGCAGGTGCACTGACCTCCCCTGGGGGAGGGTTAGAAGCCAGGAAACGCTCATCCTTTTCTGAGGCGGCTTCCCTATGCTACCGCAGACTACAAATAGGAAGCAACAGGTTCCCTGCTTCCTAGACTTGCTCTCCCTTGGAGGATGAAAGAAAGGTGACTAAACCTTGTGCAAGATTGTGATGACCAATACTTTGTACCTTTCTGGTCCCATCAGCTCCCAGTAAAATAACCTGTACATTCTTTTTTGTTTGTTTGTTTTGACCGAGTTTCTCTGTGTAGCCCTAGCTGTCCTGGAACTCGCTCTGTAGATCAGGCTGGCCTCCAACTCAGCGATCCACCTGCCTCTGCCTCCTGAGTGCTGGGATTAAAGGAGGGCACCACCGCCTAGCTAACATTCTTAGTTATCGGGCTAAACAGACTGACAGAAGGGAACACGGTGGCTTGTCTTAGGTCAGGACACATCAGTTAAGGCCCAGGTGATGTCTTTGAAATTTTGTTTGATTCAGCATCTGCCACTGAATAGGTGGAATAGGACTTAGTTTGGGGCCACCGATTTTGGCCTTATCCTGTTCTTTTCCTTCAAACACTTTGAGGGGCTCTTCCATCTGTTTTTATATCTCCAACAGATAACATTTGTCTCCATCTCTATGTTACAACATCTTCTAAAAGTCATCATCCATCCAAAGTCAAGCTTGGGTCTCGCTCATCATCCANCTCTTCGAAATCACTCGCTCAACCTTCAATATTCNTCACATGCAAAGAGTTCTTATTTATCCCTATTATCCTTCCTCGGTCAATATGATGGCTAATTCTTGGTCCTATCAATACACTTTACTCAGCTCCTTACTCTTTTCTCTCTGGAGTGTTTTTGTTTGTTTGTTTGTTTGTTTTTTTCATTTGCTTTGATAAGCTTTCCTGTTCTCTAACTGGGTAGCTTCCCTTAGACTCATTTGTTACTTTGTCTTTTCTCCTCTGGCCTCCAGGTTGAACAACCAGACTGTGAGTCTTTGGCTGGCTCCACCTTGTACTCTCATTTAGTCTTAGCACTTTAAATGCTACCCAGTCACTGAGCCTCTTTCCCAAAACACATATCTAACATATCCTACCACCACCTCAGCATCTCTGATTCTCCATCACCTGGACCAAGCACACCAGCTATGACACTGAGTTCTCCCCAAACTCCTCTGCCTGACCCATTCAGACTTACCCATCTCAACCGGAAGTAACACCATCCTTTCAGGAGTGGCGCAGGCAAAACCCACTGGAGTTACATTGCTGTCCTTTCTTTCATTCCTTTTATTAATTGCAAAAATTGAATGAGAGAGAAATAATGAGAAAAGAATTTACTTTTAAAGTAAGTGAACTGGTTGATGCATTGGCCGATCTTCACCCGTCTACTGTGATTATATCCTGATTCCAGTCATCATGGTCTCTTGCCTGCATGATGATGATATCAGCCTCCAAAATGTACTTTCTGAGTCTGTCTTTGCCCTAGTACAGTCTGTTCACAGACANGGCAGCCAATGAATCCCTTTAGAATGTGAGCTGGGCCACGCCCCTCATCTGCCAAAACCTCCCAGTAGCTTCTTGGTTTGCTGGGAACTAAACTCAAAGTCTTTGTCCCAGTAGACTGTGCCCTCATACGGGTGTGCCCCTGCCCCGTAATCTTGCCACTATCTACCACACTCCCTTTAGGCAACAGCCTTCTTGCTTTTCTCTGAATAAATTGGGCATTAAGTCTAGGAATCTGTGCCCCAGATTTTTGGGCTGTAATGCTCCTTCTCCTGGATGTTTTGCTAATTCCTGCACCTGCATTGCGTCCCAGTGAGGCCTGCCCTGACTGACTAACCCCATCCCCAGCCACCTTACCACCTGGGCCAGTTCTCCTTAATTGGTTCTCCTTGTGACTTACCAAGTTCTAATGGACCATATCGCTTACTTTTACACTCTAATTTATGTATACTAGACTGCTCCACAAGCGTTGGCAAGCGGCTCTTACCCACTGATATGTCCATGATGCCTTGAGCAGCCTAGGCCTACAGAAGTTTCAATAAACATTTTCNACATGAATGGACAAATGAGTCAATCAATAATGTCTGTCCAAGCCAACACTGAATACTAATCTTATAATCTCACCTAGGAAAAATTGCTTTAATTTTTTGCATATATTTTGAACACACTTCCCCTTATACCTATTTCCCTCTTTCCTCACCTTCCTGCCCTCCCGTTAGTCCCCTCCCCTTGACAACTTTCCTTCTACTTTCAAGTTTTATATATAACTATTATGTAACACACACATACAAGTTCACTTGTGTATATCTACACATTTTCCTTATCCATTCTTTTGCTCCTGGACACCTGTTAGTTCTATAATTTAGCTTCTGTAAATAGTGCTGTAACATTCAGGAGTGGTTTAGTTGTGTTATATGGAATATCAATTGTTAGGTTTGTTTAGTTAAAAATTTGAAATTATGTATCTCTGTATGTCCGTGTGTAGGTATGTGTGTGTGAATGCAATGCCCACAGAGGTCAGAAGAGGGCGTTACATTCCCTGAAGCTGGAGTTACTGGAGGTTGTGAGCAGCTCAATGGGGGTTCTGGGGACCAAACTCTGGCCTCTACAAGACCAGTAAGTTCATGGCTGCTGAGGCATCTCTCTAGAGGCTGATTGCTGGTTTCTGAGAAACCTCTACCCTGGTTTCCACAGTGGCTGGACTACTTTACATTCTTATCAGCCATGGATAACCACCCAGAATCTTCCTGCTACTTGGTCCCTACTCTCATCCTAATGATGCTTGTAGGATTTCACAGCACAGACTTTGAAATTCACTGACTTTGCACCCATGGATTATTGCTCATGTGGTTTGCCTAGAGGTGACCAATCGCCCTACAGCACTGCGCACATTCTCTCTTCAGCCCATTGAGCGGTGCTCACAGAGCCCTTCCTTCAGTTTGCTTGCTCTCCTGCCCTTCACAAGCTGTCCTGTTTCTCCACTCTCTTCCAGCTTGCCTGCACACCCACAACTCCATCCCTCTGCTCAGAATGGAATTCCTTCCTGAGCCTGCCTCNGNTTTTCCTCCCCACTTCCCATTTCCTCTGCTAAAGCTTGACCTCCTCCACGCCCTCAGNTCACAGGAATCTTTCCATTCCAGACATTCATAGCCCTTACAGTAGACAGCCTACTGCAGTTTGAATGTGCTTCCCAAAGTTCATGAACTAGAAACCTGATCCCGAGGCAACAGGGTTGAGAAGTGGGACTCTGAAGAATTAATAAGGTCATGGTGCTTTGCCATTATGAATGAATTAATGCGGTTTTGTCACAAAAATGAGTTCAGTCCCCCTTTGCACACACTCCCAGCCATTCTTCTGTCCATGAGATGCCCTCTGCTGTGGTATGATGCAGTGGAAGACCCTCACCTTAGGTGGCTCCTCCATCTTAGTCTTCCCATCCTCCAGAACCATAAGTCAAACAAACTTTGGTGGTATGTAAATTACCCAGGCCATGGTATTGTTAATAGCTACACAAAATAGGACAAGACAGCCAACCAGCCAAATAACACTGAACCTACAGACCTTGTAGCAGTCTCGATGGATCATTTTACACTTTGCTTTTACATAACTCAGCAATGTGGCATTCTTTGAACAATAAGTCAGAAAGAAATCTTTGATTTGTTTAAATTANGACACCGATTGGCACAGCCTCTCTCTCCCTGCAAGCAGGGGCAATGCCTGCTGCTTGTGTTCCCCATGGATTCCAACAGTCTCAGCACAGGACAGACAGGAACTATCTGCAGGGAGGATTGGGAGCCTGTATAGGGAAGACGCCACAGAGCCACTGTTTGGAAGGTATAATGACCTAAGGGGATATAAAATAAGTCACTGCACTAAAACTAGGTTAAAATTAAAAGAAGAGAGCTGGAGAGATGGCTCATCGAAAAGAGCATGTACTCTTCTTCCAAAGGATCCGGGTTCAATTCTCAGCACCCACATGGTTGCTCATAACCATCTGGAACTGCAGTTCCACAGTATCTGATGCCCTCTTCTGGCCTCCCTGGGTACCAGGCATGTCATAGTACACAGGTATACACGCAGGCAAACATCCATACATGTAAGATAAAAGAATAAATCTTTTAAAGAAATTAACAAAACTGTAAGGGTGCGGCTATGCAATGAGTTACTCTGCACTGACTGCCACTAACGTGGCTGATAATTTGAAAATGGGAAGCAGTTATCAATTTAAATTCTTAAATTCAGGTTATTTTAAGCATCTATCTTTTCTCACTTTGAAAGAAGAGGAAAAGCAACTCTTTAGTACAGTGGGAGGAACTGTACCCACCTTCTGCTGCAGTGGAGTAGCCAAAGTCACAGTACATTCATAGTCCCCTGGACTACATTTAGTCCCCAACTTGAATGGTTGGACTTAATGATGCCTTAACTTTGAGGCTGTATAAAAGCACACACANACAAACATTCCATTTTTCACTTTTCGATACTTAATAAAAATAAATCACCTTGTATCTGATGATTTTGCCCACTGTAGACTAATGTAAGTGTTCTGAACATATCTGAGGCAGGATTGGCTAAGTTATAGTGCTGGGCAAGCTAGGTTTGTCAAAGAAGTCTTGGCTTATGAACATTTTAGCTTTTAATGGATTTATTGGAACAAAGGCCATTTGAGTCAAGAGCACCTATACTCTGTGTGGCCCTAGACTTAGGGAAAGATATTTCTGTCCAGTGCACTCAGAACTGAAAGCAAGGATACAGACTCCNGACATTACTGTTAGCACTTNGTTCCCTTCCGTGTTCGGCAGTTTTTCCCATGTATCCATCTAGTGCACACCTACTGTGTGTTCCCTGCCGCTCTGGCCAGGACATGAGACCGAGTGGGTAAGCATCAGGAATGTTCTCATTTTACAAGTGGGAGCTATGTTTAAAGGAGTTAATAACCCGACCAAATTGNAGTTAGCAAACTGCAGATTTAGTTTTAGACCTTAGAGGGTGTTGACACTCAAGTCCACGAGCTTTATACTTNCTCAGGCTGCCTCTCAGGACTTGAAGTGTATTTTATAGACTCGTGACTGAACTAATGACCTAAAGGCTTGCAGTTCTGAAAAACACAACTGAGCTACCATGGCTGTGCAGGGGAGTAAACACTGAAATTCAACGTTGATGTGGCCTAAATGCTGGAAGGGAATGTTCTAGAAGGGAGATCTAAGATCCTTCATAGTTTCTGCTGATGCTCTAAAACTCCTTTTGTCTTCTAGATATATGTCACGTAGTCATCTAGTTCAACCTCTAGTCCTTTGCAACTCAAGTACACAAGGGCAAGACAGCCATGGGAGTCATCTACAGCCTTCTCCATTGGGCTGGGCAGTCACTGTTCAAGTGAGTGCTTGCTGACTAAATCTGATTTTGTCAATATTGTCAAAACCTGATGCTGAGTAAATCAATCTGCAAAATGACATGTACAATGATCCAGGACTAAGTTCAAGATGAATGACACAGAATATACAAACAAAGAGAAGATGGCCGGCTGCTCAGAACCTGCATCTCTTCAGTTACCAAGGCCTTTTGTGNTCGTAACTGGATCCCATTACTCACATAGGAAACTCAGGCTAAGAGGCTTCGCACCTGCTGTAGTATCAGCCATCACTGTTATACAGAGGCTGATAAAAGTTGTTCTTGATAGATTATGATTCTGTAAAGGACACTGACTGCCATGAGACTTTCTTACATCATAAATCACCAAGGCAATACTCTCCCCTAACTCATAACTGTTCAAGTCACTCCTAGATAAATGTAAAAAACAGGAAAAATAACAAAAAAATCTTATATTGTGCCCAAGGCAGAGGATCATCTTTAATGTTGATTATTCTAGTAATGTGCTGTTTGGACTCATGTAGCTATGATTTATCATTCTTAATTATTTGAGAAAGCTATTGAAATAGGTCTACCAGTCAAAAGATTTGAGTAGAGGCCAAGGCATCCCTGCTCATTTTAAAGCTTCCCTTATCTTCTCCCATCTGTTTGTGGTGCCTGGGATTGAGTCCATGCCTCCCTCACACATGCTAGGCAAGCACTATCACCGAGCTCCATGCTCAGCTCCTCGTCTCAGCTCCTCAACAGAGGGCTTTCCTACGTGTTGACAGGCACGTTCGGTCTAATTGCAAAACCTTTCCCCAAGATAGTTTAGAGTCATCTTGGGAGTGCAACAACAGTCACAGACATGTGCAAATCAGCACCAAGGAGTGTTATTTGATGGTAGTTACCCTCCCACAGCACCGCTATATACAGGCACAAGTACATAGCCACCTTGCTTGGCCTAAGTAGGACACCATAGAAAGGACTCCCAGCCCTCATGCCCACTATAGAGTGGTCAAGAGAGACGAGGCTGGCCTATGCTCTGCCTTCCCACAAAGCATTTCCTGACCCTCCTTTCCTAACATATTAGACTGAGAGGAAGCCCACAGTGCTCACATCAGCCTACAGCACAGAACAGCATTCTCAGTCAGCAAACCTCCTCAGAGACACCCAACAACTGGGGGTTCAGCCAGAAAATACAAGGGGAAGAGACCTTCCAGGTAATTTTTTTAAAAAGAAAAACATATATAAGGAAAGAAGGAAGAGGAGGAGAGGGGAGGAGAAGGAGGAGAAGGAGACAATGCACAAAGCCATGAGGCTGGCTGGTCAACCATGGGTTAACGTCAGTTTCAGAGAAGCACACAGTAACTCAATGTCTCTGCAAATCCCTGAGCCCCAGGGTGAAAGGCATTTTTATTTGTGGAAACAGAATGGTTCCTTCTTTCACCATTGACTCTCTCTTCTCTCATTTCTTTATTTTTGGTCTGTCTAAAACCCAATTTTGGACCATTCATCATTTTAACCTGCCCAGAATTTTCATCTTTCCAGAGCCAAAGAGCAACAAATACCGGGTCCAAAGAGCCCTCTGCCACAGCCGACTGCCACCAGCCCTCTTCTCCCAGGGTTACAGGGTGCTCAGAGCAGACGATGTCAGCAGGACGTGCCACACACAGCAAATCACCAATCCAGAATGCATGAAAGGGGTTCTGGGGGGACTTACTCGTACTTGTGCTGGTTCCAATCGTGTTGATTGTGGTGGGGACCGATGAGGAAGAGTAGAGGGGCACGTGGCCGTTCTCACATCCCAGGCTTTTGTCCTGCCAGCTGGAGGCGTTGATGCAAATCCCAGAATCCCGAGAGTTCTGCCACCCATTGAGCTTGTCGTCTGAGTTCTGTCTTTGGTGATAGTAGTGCGTCTGTCCATAATCGACAGAGTCCGAGCGGCCTCGGTTCTGGCTACCAAAGCTGGTGGATGTACGGTCCTCCAAATGATTCAGCCACATGGCTAGAGCACTTCGGTCTTCTAGGGAGGTGGCTGGGTGGATCAAAGCGTAGGACAGCAGTTGCCTGCTCTCCTCAATGTGCTGGTTGTGTTCAATAGAGTGCGCCAGGATCTTGGGCAGCAGTTTCATATACTCCACTTTCGCGTCGAGGTTTCCCGGCTTCAGTAAAGGCAGGTGAGTTAACAGAAGGGAAATCACTTTATCCTTGGATTCCTGTTGCCATTGGTTAATGATTCCTGAAAAGAAAAGTACACAGGACACATGAGCAAATACACCCACAAGCCCACTAAAGGCCACACTCTGAATTTCTGTGACTTAGAGTCCCAACTAGACACCCTGCCTAGATGTCCTCAAGACTCCCTGTGTATGAGATTGGTTAACTGGCTTGGTCAGGGGCCAGGGACTTCAATGAGAGATAGCTCAAAAATTCTTAAAAGTGTGCAGAGAGTAGAATGCGTCCCTAGTACTCATAAACCCTAGGCTTGATCTTTTGCACTGGGTATAGTGGTGAACANCTGTAATCCTTGTACTTTGACGGTGGAGAGAGGAGGATCAGAGGTTCAAGGTCATCCACTATTCCTTGCAAAGTTAGAGGCAGCATGAACTATAAGAGACCTTGTCTCAAAAAACTAAATTATTGGGGCTAGAAAGGTGGCTCAGTGGTTGAGAGCACTTGGCTTCTTTTCAAGAGGACCTGGGTTCAATTTCCAGCACCCACAAGGTAGCTCACCACTGTCCCCTACTCCAGCCCCAGGGCATCTGATGTCCTCTTCTGGCTTCCTCTGCACTTTGCACATGCATGGTGCACAGACATACATACAGGCAAACACATATACATAAAATAAAAATAAATATAATCTCCATTTAAAAAATGTTTAAAAATTCAACAAACAAATGCTTAGATGTTTGGGGTCTCTAATTTTCATTCATGTCTCCAAAGCGATGACAACTACTTTGGTTGAACCAAAGAGAATTGGCAGCTGTGTCTTCCTTCTTAGATAAGACTAGGCACAACCTCAGATAGACAAGGCCCAGGGCTAAACACATTTCCATCAACTGGGGGTCCACACGGAGGAATTCATGGGGTGAAGCTGCCTCCCCACTCCAGACATCTATTGAAACTGTCATAAGTGTTTGAGAAAGGATGTGTGTNNAGCTGGTTCAACTTCCTACACAGAAGAACATGTCAGGACAAAAGGACCCAACACTCATCTCCAAATCTTAGTTCTGCCAGCTGCAACTTTCTTATAAGAAAATAACTCAGAGCAAAGGAACCCAGCTCAGCTCTAGGGACACCTTGGACCACACTAGGAGGTTATTTATCTTTATATGAAGATGCTTGTGGGGTTTATTTTTGATTTAAAAATTTTACTGGTACGGGTAGCTTGAGTGCAGCACATGTATGCATGTGTGTGCTATGTGTGTGGAGGAGAGGGGACATCGGATGNTCTCCTAAGGCACACCACCTACATCCTTTGAGACAAGGTCTCCCCAGAACTCAACAGCTAGGCTAGGCTGGCTGGCCGGTGAGCCCTAGCGATCCTCTTATCTCTGCCTCCCAAGGGCCAGAATGACGAACATGCCGCACTATGCCTGGCATTTTCACAATGGGTTCCTGGGATTGAACTCAGNTCCTCACACTTACAAGCAAGCATTTTACCAACTGAGCCATCTTACCAGACTCAAGATCTCTTTGTTCTTACTGTGACAAAATACGCATCACGGGAAGCATTTTCAACATGCAGTTCAGAGTCATTAAGGGCACTCACAATGACATGCCATCTGCCTGTCCACCTTTGTGACCTTCCAGATAGAAAGTCTATCCTTATCCAAACAAAAACTTCCCACTGCATTACCTATCCTTTGGCAAGCCACCATTCCATTTCCTGTCCCCAAGAACCCGGTTACTCTAGGTACCTCAGACAAGTGGNACTTAGTGTTTGTCTTTTTGCTTTTTGAGATAGAGCCTCTCACTCTGAAGCCCTGGCTTGCCTCAAACTCATGGGGGGCTCTCGATCTCAGCCTGCTGAGTGCTGGGACAGCAGACGTGAACCACCCTGCCCAGTTAGCCGGCTGAATACCTCACTTCACTGACTGGTTTCCTCAAGGCTCATGCATGTGAAGAACAGCCCTTTAACACCTGCTTCCCTGTCTCACTCAAACGGCAAATGAGGCACGCTGCCTGCTTGTTTTGGAGGTGGACAGTTATCCACAGAGCTAGGCATCCCCACTGGCTTTCACATGGTGTCTTCAGGTTGGAAGGAGTTAATTATAGGCTACAAACTCATTGGCATGTACCAAGGCTTCTTCACAATAATTAAAAAAAAAAAAAAGAAAGAAAGAAAGAAAAAAAGCTCAGTGTTGTGGCTTCATCTAGAGTTCCCCAAAGGTCCTATATTAAAGACTTGCTCCCCAGTTTGGAGATATTCGAAATGGTTTTTGGGTCACTTTGGGGTATGCTTCTGAAATAGGTAATGGAACCCTACCTCATCTTTCTCTCTTTTTGCTTCTTGGCTGTCATGAAGTACAGTTTCCTTCACCAGCCATTATGGATTGAAATTTTCCAAACTGAGAGTCAAAAGAAACCTTTCCTCTTTTCAAGTGGATTTTCTCTTGGGTACTGTGTTACAGTAACAGAAAGTTAACCAACCAAACAGCACAGCACGTATGTCTAAAGAAGGAGCATGGTCCTTGGAGTCAGGCATGGGAGTTAATCTTAGACCTGGCACTTAATTTGTAGTGGAATTTTGTTACATTGCTTAGCCTTTTTGAGCCTCAACTGTCTCATCANTCAGGGGTGGTACCAACAGTTTCTGCCTTCCTCGGATTAAATGGAATGAAGCATCAGAAAGACCGGCTAAGTACGTAATGGAAGAGGCAATCCCTTCTTTCTCTGCATCAGCCAGACCCGTCATCAGTGATGAGGTAAGTGGCTTTGGACATTTAGCTTTTCAAATAAATAGAGAAACCAGGAAGGGCACAAGGGAAGCCATTAAAAATATCACCAAGTTGGAAAAAAGACAGAGTGAAGGCGGGGTAGAAAATGGAGTTACTGCCCTTCTAACAGTAAGAAGCGATACTGGGCTTTCTCCATGGGGGGTTCCTTGTGATGCTGAAGAGTCTCCATGGGAAGCAGAAGCCAAAACCTTAAGAAAGACCAAGTGAGACTACAGAGAAGAAATGGGTAGCCAGAATCATGAAAGGCACAGAGGAAATCGTGGTGGAAGGTTCTAGAATCCCTGCTGGGGGGAGGCGCATCTGAATACTATCAGGGCTGGATGAGCCAACAGCACAGTTTCAAAGTAAGACAACAGCCACACATAGAGCCTGAAACTTGGCAGCCGTCAAATTACAGAAGAGCAACAAGCTTTTTGATTTAACCCAACACTGAAACATCATTTCAACAAGTAATCAATACAGATCGTTAGGGAGACATTCATCCTCTTTGGACTTGAGTTAAATCTTTGAAATCCAGGATGTATGTTATCACCGACAACATCGACAACATCCCCACTTGAATGAACCATGTTACCATGCCCAGGAACTGGCATGGCTAGTGAGTAGGCCAGCACAGGCCAGATATATTGGGATGGAGAAAGGCANGAGGTAGATGACCTCAGGTCTTTCCTAATTCTCTATTTAGCTAATTGCCACCAGATATAAGGACTTCACATGCCCCACTATGTGAAGCCTCTCTTTTAACGGGGGTCTGGGAGATAAGTAAAGCTCATCTTAAGACCTCTATCCTGCTCTTCCGTCGTCAGCAAAGACCAGGCACCATTTTCTGGTTTTTGTTTGAAGTAATTTTTTGTTTGCGGTAATTTTTGTCTATTTGTTTTGAGAGCAAGTCTCATTATGTGGTTCATTCTGGCCCCCAACTCACAGAAATCCTTTTGCTCCAGCCTCTCAAGTGCAGGCATGATAGGCATGAGCCGTGAGTCTGGCACACTTTACATGACGCCTATATTTAGGAGGAAAAGAAATCAGTCTCTCCAAGGGTCTCAAGAGTCATAGGAAGGAAACAAAAGGCCCCGGAGGAAGAACAGAAGTGTCATAAGCCAACAGTGAGCAGGGGTAGGCAGGGTGCACACATACANTTCAAATTAAATTTGGGAACAACTTGTAATAAAAATGAATGAGGCTGAAGAACTCCTAGCTTCCGGCTAGGCCACTTCCTGTTTAATATTTCTGCCCTCTCACAAAAGGTTGTTCCTAAAAAAAAGTCAGGAACAAAAATAAAACATAACTAGGACTCAGAGTGCAGGTGAAACACGTTATCTCCAGCAACCACTTTCTGCCAAGGATTAACCCAGGACTCGGGGGCAGGAGGCACAGCATTGAAGGGAAATAAGGTCTCCATCTCTGGTCCCTTCGAGGGCTGAAATAGCCCTCCGATGGTTTGAGGTTGTGGTGTGGCCAGGAAGACAATCATGGATTTGGCTTCTCTCCCCCCTCCCCCTGCCGGCACCAGGAACTATAAGGCAGCTCTCTGAGGCTAACCACACCTACTGGCTCAAACTTCTATTGCTATAGCTGTCATGCTGACAGCTAACAGTATTGAGTGGTTTCTGCGGGCCAGAATCTCTTGTAAGCACTGTGCATTTAATTACTCATTGAATCCTCTCAGGAAGCTTAGCCAGAGGGGGTGGGGTGGCAGATCTTATAAACTAACCTTATCTTACTGATGAAGACAGAGGCGTGGGCAGAGCAACTGAGTTGCCATTGATCCCCTGACTAGTGAAGAGGCAGAAGAGAGGTGGACAAACTAGTTTAAGATACAGATAGCTATCACACTANCATGGCCATAAGCTAGCTTTTTCAGTATTGGTGGTATAGTCATTATATTGACTGTGTATAAATACGTAGCTATAGTTACAAAGCTTTGCAAACGTAAGAAAAGGGGCTGCAGAGAAAAGGAAAGGATACTGTGTGTGTGGGTGTGTGTGGG
>LZPO01097096.1:195905-208018 GCA_001675575.1 Neotoma lepida
CTCTCTCTCTCTCTCTTTCTGGGGCAGAGTGGCCTCCAATGCTTAGGCATAATTCAGCATACACAGATGAATAGATCACGTGAGCTAATTTAAGGGACCCTCTCCCAATTCTTTTCTAGTCTTCTACATTGAGATGAAGATTTATGCTTGTTCAAGACACTTAGTAAAAAACTGAGTTTTCTAAACCTTGCAAGCAAGGACTCTCTATCCTGAGTTTTCTGAACATATGTTCATTGGACTCTGATGTCCCCCAAGCCCCAGAGTATCAAAATAGGTCCATTAAGATGGCCTCATTTGCACCAAAGCATGACTCTAGCCTCACTTTCAGAGTACAGGGAGTACAGACTGGGATGGTAGCCTGACTGAATATCTCTAGCTGTTGAAACTTGATAAAACTTAATTCGACATGACACCTCTACTAAATTGCTCCCAGAAGCAATCGTTTTGATTAAATCACAGCACTTCTAGAACTTGCACTTAGTAACACACTAAAGGACCTGAAGCTCTCCACTGCTGAGACATGGATCCCGTGTTCTCACATTATTACACAATCAGGAAAGCATGGCAAATGAATAGACTTCAAAGGTTGCCCTCCAGCAAAGGTTCACAAAAGTTCTATGGCTTTGGGGCTCATAAAATACATTGCTGTTCATGGTAGTGGGGTGTCATCCTTCCAAAGTCTCTCTATGCCATGTATTGAGAACCAGTTGGAGCACAGCTATCTAGATGCTACTAGATTCATTCTACAGTCCCAGGCAGAGGGTCAGCTGAGTTCTTTCCCATTTTCTTGACATCTGAAGATATCTGCAGAAGATCAGACTCTGTCNGTATATTGTGTTGGCAGAGATCATGTCCCTGTGTCAGAACCCAGGCTCTAGGTCAATGTGATGGTCAAGAGGAAGGCTATGCTAACTCAGCATCCAAGGTGCTCTAGGGAAAAGAACCCATGGCTTTCTCTTTTGTTTCACAAACTTCTGGGTACATGATGAGATCAGGTTTTAACCAAGCTGCATTTGTAGTGTGACTTTTAAAGAGAAACCCATACAGGCCTGGAGAGATGGCTCAGTGGTTAAGAGCATGGGCTGCTGTTCCAGAGGACACAGGTTTGATTCTCAGCACCCACATGGTGGNTCACAGTTGTCTGCAACTCCAGTTCTAGAAGATCCAACACCCTCTCTGGCCTCCAAAGGCACCAGACATGCATATGGTACACCACATACATGCTAGCAAAACACCCATACACATATAAAATAAATATATCTAAAATATCTAAAACTATATGTTAAAAACATAAAAATAAATACATCTAGAACCTAGAAGGAAGGAAGGTAGGTAGGTAGGAGGGAAGAAGGGAGGGAAGAAGGGAGAGAGGGATGGAGGAAGGGAGGAAGGGAGGGAAGAGGAAGGGAGAAACGGAGGGAGGAACCTATGCAGAAAATCCACAGCAGAAGAGAAACACAAAGGAGCCGCAAAGGTCCCGTCCTTCTCTGTCTGGACATGGAATAAACTTCCTTGGCAGTGTGCCTCCTGCCACTGAACCTGTTTACTCCTCAGAGGAGATAAGCCTCTTGTCAGGCTTCCTGCAGAGGCTGCCGAGACCCAGCCTTCCTCTGCATAAACTCCTCCCAAGGAAGAGGATGCCAGTGCCACAGTTTTGTATCTTGGCATTTCTTGCAGGATTTAAGTAGGATGTTAAAATGGATTTAGGTTGCAGTGAGGAGAAGTGAATACATCTCCCTCACTCCTCTCCCTTAATTGTATGTCCCCGGCCNGGCTTTTTTATGACTCAGACAGAAGCTCTGTGTTCAGAAGCATCAGATGCCTCAAGTAGGAGAGTGAAGAGCTCAGGTCCCCAAAGAATCCAATCCAGACCCATGAGCTAAGAATTAATGTCTGTTAATGTCTACACAGGCTGAAGACAGACATTTGATCTCCCTTAAGTCAGCCAATGTGATGGTCAAGAGGAAGGTTACACTAACTCTTCTTAGACTCAGCTGCCCAAGGGCCCTTTGAAGTGACAGTGTTGACAGGGAAAAAGTTCCCTCCGACGGGCTTCAGAGCCCTTCACTTCGAGTCCCAGGGCCTTGAGAGAGAGCCCCACCCCTGTGATGCCTGGGCATCCTGGTAGTGAAGACTGGCTGTATTTCCAGCGGTCTTTTTAGCAGCTCAGAGGTTAATGGAATGAGTCCAAGTTACAAGTGCTAAGCAGCAGGCAGTCTACTTTGCTGTCACTGTCTTCAAACCCATGCTGGAGTACAAGGTGACCATTATTTCTTCACTGGCCCGAGAATATTTCTAGTGCCTGTATTGTTTTCTAACTTTGGAAGAAGCACCAAATAAGGATGACTTTTGGTTCAAGGTAGGAGCCATGACTATTTATATGACCTCACTCTTTCTTACATAATATAACAAACAGGCCTCTTAGGCCTGAAACAGAAAGAGCCAAATTCTGCCTTCAGGCAAACATGTGCTGATCCCATTGAAGTCGGGGTGACTTGGCCCTCAAACAGCTGAGGGCAAACTTCCCCCTTGAGTGAGGATGCAATGGGCAAGTCAAGATTTCCCAGCCCAGAAATACAGAACTCTGAAATTGAGCCACTGGAGGAGTATGAAGAAAATGCTTTGAAAACCCTACCCAGTAAATACTTTCCATCATGGGTGGACTAGCCTGTCTCCCTTCCAAGGTGACAAGGTAACCCTTGAGAATTTTAAATGACAAACATAGGGTTTGAGGAACTGCCCTCATTGTCTCAACATGGTAGCCCACAACAGCTTCCTAGTGAGATCTGAGTTTGCTTTACACAGCAGGGCTGCATTAGGGGATGGCTTGACCACATGTGTGGTCACCAAGTGTTTGGGATGGTCTGCACTTGGCTGTGCTGGGGGGAGGTCTTTTGCTCCACCCCTTGGCATTCCTTTAAAAGCCCTTTAGAAGAGACAGAAGGAGCTGGTGGGTCTTGACCCAGGCCCTCCCAAGCTATCCTGTGTTTCTAAATCTCTTTCCTCTATATTTCTATCTACGTATTTCTCTTCTATCTACATATTTCTCACTTCTCCCCCCTCAAGAGTACTCTGGGGGAAAAAGAGGGAGCTGGTCTCCCTCACCTCAACATTAAAAAAAATAATGTTACTCTTACATAATAATTTGGATAATTTTTTAAATTGATGGTAGCTTGTGGGCTGGAGAGGTGGCTCAGAGGTTAAGAGCACTGACTGTTCTTCCAGAGGTCCTGAGTTCAATTCCCAGCAACCACATGGTGGCTCACAACCATCCGTAATGAGATCTGGCGCCCTCTTCTGTATACATAATAAATAAATCTTTAAAAAAAAATAAATAAATTGATGGTAGCTTGTACACAGCTGGAATTGAAAATGATCAAGTCTATTGCTCAAACCATCCAATTGTTAATTTTCAAATAAATCTCAAGATTGTCAGAGAACCTTCTTGGGGACACTGTGAGCCTGGTCAGCCCTTTGTGATATCCTCCTGAATCTCCCCTACAGATGTGCACGAGGGACCAAGAGGCACAGGTCTCCACCCGTGTAGATGATAATGAAGTCTCCTACGGTTGAACCCCCTCACCTCCATGTACTTCACTGCATCCTCCAACTCTTCTGAATACAGGGGACTGTGCTTAAGGNGGAGTTACACACTCCAAGACTCCGAAACAAAACAGAAAGACAGCAACGCTGTGTGAATGCTGAAGAAAGTAAGCTGCTGGCCCCGGGGTAATGTTTCCTACTCCCCACCGCCCTTCTCCTGCCCATCTTCCCACCCTGCCCCTTGACCCCTAATACACACCTTTTGCCCTGCAGTCTAATTTCCAACTTGCACTCAGCTGGATCCTTCCTTGAGGTATCCATTCAAGCCTGAGTTCTGAGCCCTAATAGTCCAAGCTTCAATTTCACACCTGCTGGCAACCGGTTCACTGTTTGTCACTGGCACTAAGACATAGAGACTTGTCCTGAGACAGGTTTGGATTCTAGCTGCATTCAAAGTGACTGCCGAGTTCTAGAGGACTGAGCTCATTTCACGTATGCAGTAAAGTCCAAGACTCCAGTATTGACACTCAAGACCCCACAATCTTGTCCCAGCTTCCTCCCCAACCCTATCCTTCAGTATAGATGCTGCCTTGGCTCATGCCACCCTGCAATCCAGAAGGACACTGTCCATCTCTTCTGCAAGAGCAATCCTGTACCTGGCATTTGACAAATTTAATGAACACTAAAAGGAGACTAACAAAATGCCTGGTCTGCTCCAAGAACTTCGCATATCTCATTAAATCCTTACAACTCTGGATACCACTATTAGCCTCATTTTGTTTTTATTTATTTATGTTTATTTATTGTGTTGTGGGGGTGTGTGTCTCTGCACTTGAGTGCACTTATGTGCACATGGAGAAGTCAGAGGACAGCTTGCAGAAGTCAGTTCTCTCCTACCCCGTGCGTCTTGGGGATCAAACTCAGGTCATCAGGCTTGGTAGCAAGTGCTGGTACATGCTGAGCAGTCTTGCCAGCCCTGAGCCCAACTTGAAAGATGAGGAAGAGGCACAGAGCTATGCCCTAGCTTGCTTATTGATTTCTCCTTCTCCGTGAGTTCCGTGCCTTTATCTATATCTCTTTTATGTCCTCACTATTTTGATCTTTGAGGGCTTCTCATCTTTCCTGATAGGTGTGAAGAAAGGGAATCCACACCAGACTCTACTTTGGCCTTCATGGCTCACCGTACCCCAGCTCATTTTGGGTGCATGCCTGTCAATATTCGTGGGTGGATAAAAGGAAACAAGGAAGGGAGCCAGAGTCCATTCAACTAAGGGACCTCGGCTAGAAGGAGGAGACACTTCATCCTTTGTTCTTACTCCTGTGTGGCTACTATTTTTGCATCCACATTTGCAGGTAGTCTTGACACACAAAGCTATGTCTTATGAGATGAGCAGGATTGTGGTAAGTCTCCCTTTTGTCCTTTCCACAGACAGGAGATAGTGGGAATGACAGAATGTCAGGGCTGAAAACCACAGCAATGACAACTGCAATTATTGTACAACACGGACTAGTCACTTTTATCCTGTATTGAAATCCTGCACACTTGACCTTAGCAATCTTATTTTACAGATGGGAACTAGCTTCAGCAAGACTCAGTCATTTGGCCAAGGTTAAAAGCTGTTAGAACACAGTGAGGAGGCTTGAACCGAGCTCGGCCACGCCAGGATCAGTCTGGCTGCATCCACTACACAGCAGCATCTCTCTGGGCTCCTGTGGGGCCAAAAAAGGCTAGTCAGCTGAAACCATTCATTCTGCACTTCCTGGATGCTCTTTGTGGCTTGGCCTTTTAAGTGAAAAGACACACACACACACACACACACACACACACACACACACACTCAAGAAGCCAGCTGAACGGCAACCTATTTTCCCATAATTCAAAGAGTCTAGGAACACACTGGATGGTGAACATAGAGAAGTACCAAGACAAGAGCAGGGGAGGTGGCTCAGTTGGTAAAGTGCTTGCATCAGGAGGATGAGGACCTGGATATGGATCCCTAACACACATAGAAAAAGCTGGGGACAGCAGCATGGGCCTGCCTGGAATCTCAGTGCTGGGTGTGAGCAGAGACAGGAGAATCTTGGGAGCTTGCTGACCAGCTAGTCTAGCTGAATCAATATGTTCTAGGTTCGGTGAGAGACCTCGTCTCAAAAAACAAGACAGAGAGTGATGAGGGAAGGCATCAGACAGCCTCCCCAAGTATGCACTCCCAGACGCTTGTGCACCCCACACGTGTGTGGACACACCAAGACAGTCGTGAGATGATAGAGCACGTGGGGGTGGGAAGGCCCTCAGAGAGACTTGCTTGGAGTCAAGCAAGCAGAGAGAAACAAATGTTTTGTTTAAAAGAAAAGAGCTTATTACGCTGCTTCAGGAGCCTGCAAAGTTGATTAGTTGGGCCACAACGCTCAAGGTGTGCTCAACATGGCCACAAAACCAAGTCTGTGGTCTGGGTGTAAGCTGCATACTTTCTTTATACAGGGAAAGTGATTCCCTTACACCTAGGGGAGGGAACAGGCAGGGACTCCCTCAAGATGCAGCACACTTCCTCATGATCCAGCTCTGACTCATCCAGCCTGGAGTGTCATTCTGCTCACTCTGGAATCCTTGGTGCAGTATTTGTACACACTTGCAAAATCATCCTTCATGCTACTAAGTGACAGCCCCATTCTCTGCCTCTTTTCCATGGCCATCATCAACACCTACAGAGGCCTANTGCTGAAAAGCAGCATTGACAAAGAATTAAATGCAGACCTGAGGTCCCATTAGATGCTCTTTGTCAGCTGGTTTCAGCCCAGCCTGACACTGGGGACCCAGCTCTGGTCAGAGTGACTGTGAGTGTGTGATATCTTTCCTTGAGAGCCTGATGTTCTGGATGACCCTCAGAGAATAGCAACAAGGTGACTTCTCTGAGGGACTCTGATCTGGGGACACACTGACTATTTAACAGTCCTTTTGCTGAGGGTCCTGTAATGAATGGAATGTGCAGGGGGAAAATGTGGGTGAAGGGTTCAGGGAGTGCCCTGTTTGTTCTGTTCTAACAGAAACCCAGGTAGTTACCACAAGCCTTGCAGCCCTGCCAGCTCCCACACAAAAGGTTTATAACTACGTTTCTCTTCAAATTAACAGAAGTCAAAACATAATGACCTAATCAAAATCTATGCTCAAAGCCCGGGGAGATAGCTCAATTAGTAAAGGGCGAGCCATGCTAGCGTGAAGATCTGAGGTCCAGCCCCAGAACCCACATTGAAAAACCCAGCTTGGCTTAGCATGCCTGTAATCTCTGTGCTGGAGAGGAAGAAACATCTAGATCTAGGGGTTCACTGGCCAGCCAGCCTTGCTGAATAGGCTGCCTCCTAAAGATATTAGCAGACACAAATGAAGAAGGGTGGTTCAGAGAATAAACTAAGTGCCCTAGAAATGCCAGCCAGTCTTACTCATTTTCCCTTGTATCTTCTTTCAACAAACATTTATTCAATATGACAAGATACAGTTCGGTTACAGAACAGAGGTAAACATCACAGAAGGAAAACAATTACTGGTCTGGAATCTGGGGGAAACTTAGACTCTGATTCAATGCCTTTCTTAAACAGTGATCAGGATGGGTAGTAGATGTGCCCCGGTACCTAGGGCATCTGATGGAGGAAGAAGGAAAAGCTCTCTTTGTCATCCCCCTGCCTCCTAGAACTAATGGTTCAAGGAATGGTTCCTTGGTACTCCTCTCTCTTGCTGTCACCTGCTGTTAAAGGGTGTCACCAGCCTCTTTAGGAATTTGGGCCATCTCAGAAGGCATCATAGCCTCATGCCTGAAGACAGATGGAGTGATCTAGGTGACAGGAGGAGGAAGGGTCACATCCCAAGGTACATGGAATATGTGGCAAGCAGAACATCTTAGTTGTACCCAAGAGAAGGATTTAGGAGAGTAGAAGGGAAAAACATCCCGGGTCAGCTTGCCTTGCGCTGGTATGTGGTAAAATGACAGGTGATTCTTGAATTCAAAGTCGTATCAGATGGCATCCTGGGGAGATGAGGCATCCTGGGGAGATGAGGCATCCTGGGCAGATGAATCTGGTGGAGGTTGTCGGAGAGGTTGGGTAGCAGGAAGGATGAGAGAAGACCACTGCTCTCTAAGGGATGAGGAACAGAGGATGAGAGGCAGGGACCAGGTAGGCCTTGTTAAGGCCCCCAGAACCTCTCTTATCTGATGTAGCTGTCTCTNTTCCAAAAGAGGAGCACTGAAGCTGCGCAGAGCACAGTGCCCAACATGCTAAGGCATCTACCAGCATGACCTCGAAGGCAAAGTGGCAGTCACGAAACAACTGTGACAGAAGACTCCCTATTCACCTGAAAGTCAGTTACTGGTGAACAGCAGGTGACAGCAAGAGAGAGGGATACAACAGAACCTTCGAAGTCTTAGGAGACAGGTGACAGAGAAAGTCTCTCCTTGTTTCTCAGATGTCNGTCCTGGTCACTGTGTTTAAGGAAGGCATGGACAGCAGAGAACATAAAGTCAATGGTCTCTTTGTACCTGGAACTTTGACCTACAAACATGAGTTCCCAGAGGAAGAGAGGCCTGGCTTCTAAGCTCTGGCCTAAAGCCAGAGAGTGACCTACCTATTGTTGGTATCAGCGCCTGGGTCTGTTACGGCAGCCTGNACNCACCATCATTTTCATTTTCAAGATAAGGAAACCGGGTCAAGGTCATCTGGTGAGTCAGCAACGGATGAACTCAGAGTTAAGGACTTCTTGGATTTGAAAACCTGTCTCTCACCCTACATGTTCTCTGGGCTGTTTTGCCTCAACTGGTTTTAATAGATTGGTTCAAAATTTCATTTCAAAATAAAGAGCATAAAACTAGAAATAAAATAGGGGCCTTCATATCTGTTTAAATCTCATTGGTTATTTGTTATCATCATCATCACCACCATCATCATCACCATTATCACCATCATCATCACCACCATATCATCATCATCATCATCACCATCATCATCATCATCACCACCATCATCATCATCACCATCATCATCATCATCACCATTATCACCATCATCATCACCACCATATCATCATCATCATCATCACCATCATCATCATCATCACCATCATCATCATCATCACTATTATCATTATTAGTTGTATGTGCAGCTGGCACCCACGCATGAGCATGTAAAGGTCAGAACTTGATGCTAGGTTCCATTCTCTATCACTTCCCACTTTATTTGTTGAGATAGGGTCCCTTACTGCATCTGAAGCTTGCCATTGAGGCAGATTGACTAGCCAGCAAGCTCTGAACATCCGCCTGTCTCCACATGCCAACACTGGGATTATAGGAACACATCTCGACNCTTGGTTTTTTCCTGGGGTCCTGGAGATCTAAGGCCAGGTCTTCATGCTTACANCAGCAAGCTCTGTCTCCACGGAGTCATCTGCTCCAGCTCCAAATCCTACTCATTGTTAATAACCACTGCAATCGGGCCTTCCATGAAAGGTGAAAAGTTGGCTCAAGTCTTGATTTATTTCTTAGTTAACTTGTAAAATGTCATTCCGCACAAATAAAGAATAGGACCACTGAAAAATGTCACACTTGCCAGGCGGTGTTGGTATACGCCTTTAATCCCAGCACTCGGGAGGCAGAGGTAGGTCAGTCTCTGAGTTCGAGGCCAGCCTGATCTACGGAGCAAGTTCCAGGACAGCCAGGGCTACACAAGAGAAGCCTAGTCTTGTGGGGGAGGGGAGAAAGAAAGAAAGAAAAAAGAAAAGAAAGAAAGAATGAATGAGATAAAGAAGAAAGAAAGAAAAGAAAAGTAAGATGTCACACTTGTTTAATTCTCCTTAAAATTAAGACTCTACCTCTTGGGTACCTTCTCCTATTTTTCAGTCTTGGGACTTGTCCCATTCCTCTAATGTGGGGTATCCATACACTTGTAGAAGAGTAGCAATTAAAGAGTTAATGCCAGTGTCAATCACACATTTGTGTTCTCAGTTAAGTGCCATTGACAATTCGTNTTATTCATANGCTGGCAGCATCTGGCTCAGAATGGAGGCTAATACAATGATAACAAACACAATAGTCATGCAATGGTTAGCAGAGGCATGTCTGAAACAGCAGGAACAAGCCGCTGCCAAAGCTGCCCTAAGGTGGAGGTAGATGAGGAGATGTGGTCAGGGATCCAGAGGCTCAACAGTGAGCACTACCACAGAGTGCCACTGCACNTGGCACTTCCTGTAGATTCCCTCATTGACCTGCCTGCCCCCCACATTTGTATCCAGAATGCTTGTGGAGATCTCCTAAAATCAATTGTTATTTGATACCACATTCTGTAATGAGCAGAGGCCATTCTTCCTCAGACATAGACGGCGGAGTCTTCACCAGACAACCTCAAAGCAGTCTTTTACTAAATTTAACTGAATAAAACTGGAAGCAATTTGTCTCTTAGGGAACTCCCTGCATTTGGGGGTTCATATTCTGACCACTGTTTCCTTACCAGAATAGAGACACTACTGCTACTAAAAGCAANGAAAACAAGATTTCAGGTTTAGATAGATTCTTCCGTCAGCCTGGAATACCACTCAACTAGTTCTCTCGGCCGGTTGTGACGTTAGTCACCACACCTTCATTATTTCAGCCCTAGAAGACCCTCAAAGATCAATGTTCATTAGGGAGGATCAAAGGAGATCCAGATGGATGATGGTCAGGCAAGAATCAGTGAGAATCAAGAAAATGCCACCAGTGTCACCCGTAATCTCTGTGGCCACCCATCTTTTCTGTCATCTGCTCCAAACTTCGACCAAGCCCTCAGGGTGGAAGACACAGACATTAATCCTGAAAGCCCGGTCAGATGAAATGCCACTGAATTGTGGTGGTGTACAGAAATTCAGAGAGGAATCTTTTCTAGTTAGTCTGGCAGCCGTCAGCTGTTCCTCCATTAATTGGAAAAAAGCATCTGTTATGCTTGAGAATAATACACCTCAAAAAATCCAAATTAAAGCCGTAAGGGGTGGGCTGGCAGTAGTAGGCTCGTGCTTTCCCACAAAGCTCAAGTTCTGGCATATTTATCTTTGGGATCGGCATTCCTTGAGTAAACAGNGATCCAACAATCATACCTGCTTTATGATTCCAAGCATGCCATGTTAGCATAAGTTACAGCACATTCATATGGCTTTGATTGTGAAAGATAACAACAAGATAACAACCACCACACTGTGGAATAGTATTCTGCTGGAAAGTTCTCAAGGACTTCTGTTAACATGTCCCAGGATCTACAGGCATATCCCCACACTTCCCCCTGCAGATGTAGAGTTTAGACACAGAACCGAAAGAGATTATGAGCTTTCCCAAGTGTTTTTAAACCAAAGAGACAAGAAACCACCCTAAAACACAGTGCACTTTATGATACTTCTCATAAGATTTCTGACATCCTAAATTCGTGACATCCTAATCTCACTCCAGGAGAAATAGATGTATGAATAAAGCTTTGCTGGGGGTGTGGCTCAGTAGCAGAAGAACACTTGCCAGGCATGAACAAGGCCCCTGGGTTCAATCCCCGACACTGCAAATACTAAAGTGAAGCCTGTTCTTTCTGAGGCATGGTTTGGTTTCCTCTTCATTTTTTCCAGCCAGAGATCACATCTCTAGAACAGGGGCCGTGAAATGCACTCTTTCTCCTCTTGATGGCTTGCCTTTGTTTATTTCAGAGTCAGGTCAGGGGGGTACTTCAGTTCTTTGAACTCAGTTTCCTTGCCTGGGGAAAGAGGAGGAGAGAGGAAGCAAAGGAGAGGAAGGGGCAGGAGAGAGGAAGTGTGTGTATTTGTGAGAGCCTGTGAAAATGGTCCTGCCCAGCTTCCCTCAATACGCATGGGTCCCAGTGAGCATGACCAGGAGGCCATGGGTCTGCTCTTTCCTCATGTCACTCACATAATGAGAGTGTCTTGATGTGGTTGGCAGTCCACAGCTTGTACAATATAGCTGGCTCTTGCCACCCTAAAAGCAATCCTTCAACTTTAGCATAATCAAGATAGGTTCAATGTCACTTTACAACAAGGTCTGAAGTATATAATCATAAAAAGTCTATTCTCATACTTTAAATATACACATATATACCAATATATGAGTTTTTGCTCATTAACAACTTGGTATAGTGACAAAACCTTGTTTTAGGAGAATGGTTCACTCTCTGGGACTCCGTATCATCATTCCGAAATAAACTCAGGAACTGTGCAGAATCTGCCTAGATTTTATGGCTTTCTCCTCAATCTGCAGGCTTGGTCGTATTTAATCTGGCCCCATGTTTTAAAGCAAACTCACCACTAATTAACAAGTCTTTCTGAGGCAACCACATAGTTTTCATATAAATGGCTCTTCATTCCACACTCACACTTCATTTGTTCAAACATTCTTCAGTTACATGTGTTAAACAGAGCAAGAACAACTGGTGTAAACAGGTTCGGGAGCANACAACTTGGCCACAGTCTTCCAGTGGGGCTGGTGGGATAGTCCTAGGGCCCCGAGGGAGCAGTGAACTCAGTGGTCCACAGACAGAGATTGGCACAGTCATCCCATAGAGAA